>CANTUT010001201.1:7500-412500 GCA_947687605.1 Reutealis trisperma
TTGGCCTCCATTTCTCTGATCTCCTCTTTTATCGAGTTTCAGAAAGCATGGTAGGTACCGATCAAAAGCCCTCGCCACTAGGAGTTAAACGGGGACCAATTTCATCTGATTTTATTGCTAGGATCAACCATAATCTCTACTTGAAGGTTTGACGCCAGTGGAGCTTACCTTTGCGAGTTTGCCGCTGCTGATCATCGATTACGATCGTTCATGGTGTCCAGATGATCACTGGAGGATGGGCTGCCGTTTGGAGGTGGTGATGCAACCTACCGTTAATTGGAAGTCTTTGATCGGTAGCCAACCGCCTCCAGCACTCTCTCTCTTCCTTTCTCATCTCAATTTTATTCTCCCACTAATCCTCACATAACCATCTGATTGGCTAACTTCCAGCCAATCAGATGTGCTGAAGCCCCCTTCTTCCCTTCTCTTCTTTATATAATAATAATAATAATAATAATAATAATAATAATAATAATAATAATAATAATAATAATAATCTCAATGAAATAAAAATATAAGATTTTATTTAATAATTACTTTTTTTCAAAATAACCATTATAAAAATTTCATAATTAAATGGATGAATACTTTTTTCAATTATGTACACATATATAATATTTAAATAAAATTATGAATAATAATACATTTTCAAATCATATGAATATATAAAATTTAGTAAAAATATAAATTTCAATTTTAACTTTAATAAAGAAAATAATGAAATAATATATTTCCATACAAAATATGATTTTATAAAATAATTAAAAAATCAAGTTGTTACAGAGAGAGAGAGAAAGAGAGAGAGCAAATTTTAGGTTTTCTCCATTAGGCAGCAATGGCGAACTAATTATATGATGATTTTATCTACATATCCTAAATACATATTGTCCTAGTCTCTTGCTTATATCATAATCTATTTTTCCTCCCTAATGAAGTCAAACATAATATTATAATGTCTTATATTTTTCCTAAATCTTAAAGACAATAGTCCTCTTTAATAAATCATTAAGAAAAGGAAGTGTTTGTTGTAATAAAGATAGCTTTATTTTTGCCTTCCTACAACAAATAGCATAATTTTTTCGCATAATGGGTCAAGTCACTTGTGCATTCATCTACCTAATTCAATGCCCCACAATATTCTTAGTTGATATCAGGCATACCTAAATCTAATTTCTAAAGGTAATCCCCTAATGAATTATAATGAAAATTAGAAAAACTAATAGGTATATATATATATATATATATATATATATATATATATATATATATATATATATATATATATATATATATATATATATATATATATATATATATATATATATATATATATATATATATATAAGGCAAAATTATTTTTATAATATTTGTATTTGACGAAGAGCTTTTTTGGGATAAAGAAGAAGAAGCAAAAGGTGTAACATGTCTTCATTTTCCATTACTTCTGAATATAGATGGAACAATAGGATTGTTTAATACCAAAAGTGATAAAATTAGGATGACAGATATCTTGAATGAATTTAAAAATGTTGAATTATATACCTTCAGAATTTGGTAATTCATTAATAACATATAATAATTTGTTTTGTAGCCAAGTGTGAAGGTAAATGATTAATATTTTAGGAATCTCTTCGAATACTGATCAACAGTTGTGTCTTTCCCCGACTCCAATGGTACAATAGTCCTAGAGCATGGGTATGTTTAAGACCACTAGCCACCCAAAGAAGCAAATAAATAAACAACATTGCTAATCATTAATCTTATAATATAGCTAAATGACCATTTGTTATTAATATCCATCATTCAATTACAATAACCATATCAATAATTCTATACAAATCTAATGTTCACTATGGATCAAGGATCAATCTCATACTATCATTCATAATGAACAATGGCAAAAATAGTACATTAATAGGCAATTCAAAAGAATTATTCTATTTTTTTTATACCGCAAGAATTATTCACCAAATGTGCTACCTGTTGCTTTAGCTACTGGTGTCTCATTTGCAACTCAATGGCATAATCGCCTTGGTCATTCATGGAACAAAGTGTTGAGTCCATTTAATTTTCCAATTGGTAATTTGTGTCAGCACAACAAAAGTCACAAGTTACCATTTAGTTTATCATCTATGCTAAGTCTAGGTCTGTAAGATTTAATTTATTTCGACGTATGAGGTCCCTCTCCAATCACATTTGTAGATAATTTTCATTATTATGTTGTGTTTATTGATCATTATGTCAGGTATAGTTGGTTATTTTAAATCAAATGTCTCAGTTGTTTTTCCAAAATTTCAAGTCACTGTTGAAAAATTATTTAATCACAAAATCACTCAATTATACTCTAATGGTGGTGGTGAGTATCTTTCATTGAAAACTTATCTAACTAAATAAGCAATCACTTTTCATATGACCCCTCCATACAGCATAATGACTTATCTGAACAAAAACACCAACACTTGGTTAAAATTGGGTTGACACTACTTCATCAAGCCTCTTTACCTCTGCATTTTTTGACATATGCATTTAAACTGCTTATTAACTAATTAATAGATTACCCACTCCTATTTTGTCTGGTATCTCTCCCTACCAAAAATTGGTTAACAAAGTTCCCAATTATAGCAAAGTAAGGACTTTCAGATGCTTATGGTACCCATGGTTACGACCATACACTCGCCACATATTAAATCTTAAATCTGTTCCTTATGTCTTCCTTGGATATTCCTCCAATTAGAGTGCTTATATTTGTTTTGATTATTCTAGTGGCAAATGTAAATCACGTTATGTGGTCTTTCATGAATCCAATTTTCCATATTAAATGACAAACCAATCTCTCTCGGGTAGCCACTTCAAAAATGGAATGTTGGTTATCAAATTCAAAATCTTATGAGCTTGATCCAGTGCTTTATAGGTCAAATATCAGTACACAAGGGCAAGACCAACATAAGATTGCAACAACATCACAATCTTTTAATTGTGCAGCATCACATCCACGAGTGTAAACATCATTAACCAATCTATTTCAAAAAATTCTTTTCACGATGATAATGCAAATTCTTCACTATCTAGCCCAACTACAAGCTCACCTCAAATGCATTCTAAAATACCAACCTCTTCAACAAAATTGTAGTTATTAACCCAAATTGTCCTTCCAACCTGTACACACTAGATGGTCACTTGAGTACAAAACAACATCTTTAAAACCAGGAAATTTTATGATACAATTAAACATCCTCCTTTCACCACACCTGAAGCAACTTGTGTGTCACAAGCCCTCTAAGATCCCAATTGGCATATTGCTCTCTGAAGAGTTTAATGCCTTAGTTCGTAATGGCATTTGGGATATTATGCCTCTTCCACTAAATAAATCTGCCACCGGGTGTAAGTGGATTTTTAGAATAAAGAGAAACTTTAGTGGTTCAATAGCTCACTATAAAGCTCACCTTGTTGCAAAAGAATTCCATCAACGACCAGGCTTTGATTACAAAGTGACATTCAGCTTGGTCGTGAAGCTAACCACAATATGTGTTATGTTAACAATTGCTCTTTCGAACAAATGGCCCATTTGATAAGTTGATGTCAACAATGCATTCCTCCATGGTACGTTACAAGAAGAGGTATGTATGATTTAGCCTCCTCGGTTTATTGATCTTAATAATCCTAATTATATATGCACATTGTGCAAATCACTCTATGGCCTAAAATAGGCACCTCGTGCCTGGTTTATGGCATTAAAAGAATTTATGGTTTCTTTTGGATTTTACAACTCTAAAGTTGATGCATCACTCTTTATCTATTCAAGAAATGGAGGGATTATGTACTTTTTGGTATATGTGGATGATTTATTATTGATTAGGAATAATAATGGTTTACTCAATTAGTTTGTTGAAGCTCTGTCGACAAATTTCTCACACAAAGATCTTGATTCATTGTTATAATTTCTCGATATAAAGGTAGTTCGCAATAAACAAGGCCTCTTGTTAAGCCAACACAAATATATTTTTGACTTACTCACAAGAACAACTATGACAGATGCGAAACTAGTAAGCACTCCTCTTGCATCCAATACAAAGCTTCAATTAATTGATGGAAGTAAACCAGTTGATGCCATATTATATCAAAGTGTTATTGGCTCCCTACAATATTTGTTATTCACTCGACCAGACATTGGCTTTGTAGTCAACATATTTGCATAATTTATGCATCAACCAACTGAATTGCATTGGCAATAGGTTAAAAGGCTTCTTCAATATCTAAAAGGAATAGCTCAACCTAGTTTTCTCTTACAACCATTTGCGAATTCACAACTAAATGCCTTTTTGGATGTTGATTGAGCGAGTAATCATTATAATTTTCATTCCACATTAGCCTACATAATATATTTTAGCAACATTCTAGTGTCTTGGATGTTAAGGAAATAAAGGACTGCTGTCCATTCATTAATTGAACAGAATATAGAGCCATTGGTTCAACAATAGCTGAATTAAATCGGGTACTCTCCATACTCTCTAAGCTACAAATTCAACTATCCAACACTCAAACAATTCATTGTAAAAATGTGAGTGTTACTTATTTTTGTTCAAATCTAGTGTTTCACTCAAGAATGAAGCACCTTTCTTTGGATTATCACTTCACAAAAGAGCAAGTCCACAGTGGTTATGAATCCTTATTTCAGTACCTCCAAAATTAATTCTGAACTCGCTAGTGCTAACTAGAATATTTCTAGCATAATTTGACACTTTTTCGATCCTGACTGGACTTCCTGTACCAGGCAACATTTTCTCTAAAACTGACTAGATTTTTCCTAGACTGACTGCTCAATTGTTTTAAAATTAATTTCGAGTCTATCGACATTGACCAATGAATTTTCTAATCTCTAAAACTCCTAAAAATTGATCCGAAAGTCTCGAAAACTGACCTAAGAACCTCAAAAAGTGAAAAAATATGCTACTAGTTGTTGAGGCACATAGAATTATGCCATTCTAGATAGATTCGCGCCCTCCTCTGTGCAGATCTATGCCAGTGATTCCCCTTTATGTGTCAAAATCTCCACTTTTCCCTTTTTAGCCTTTTTTAACCTTATCTTTTTGGATCTTTTCACTTTTTCAATCTTTAAACTACTCTCATCTACTTTTGCCTATAAATAGCATCCACTTCCCATCATTCTTCTTCACACCAAAAATCGATATTAATTACTATCTATCAATTTTTTCTGTTTTCTTCTCCCTCTAATTAATCCACTTCCCATCATTCTTCTTCATATCAAAAATTGATATTAATTGTTATCTATCAATTTTTTTCTATTTTCTTCTCCCTCTAATTAATTAATTAATCTTTCTAATTGATCAATTCTCTCACCCTAACCAAAAGCTAATTAATCTTTTTAATTAACTAAAACTTTTTTTTATCAATTAATCACTCAAAAAATTAATTATTTAATCTTTTTAATTAATTAATTAATCACCTTTTTTAAATCAAACTAATCCTTTTTTAATTAACTCATCCATCCATTTTATTTAATTAATCAATTAATCACCTTAATTATTCCTTTTCCTTCACTTAAAGTTGGTTATTTAATCCCTTTAATTAACCCCTTATTAATCAAATCACCCGGTCCCGATAAAACAGAACTTTAGTATGGCAAAACACTTCATCCATACTGTTCACCAAAATCCAAGGTTTTTTTCATCAACTCACCCATCCCTCATGCACTATACACTCATATTATGCCATGTTCATATACTTAATTAATTGTGATCTTATAAATGTCATTCACAAAATTAATTTTTTTTAAGTCAAATTAAACTTAAGAGCCAAATCATCATTATTTAAAATAAAAAAATTTTTCCTCGAGCTCAACCCGATTCGAGACTAGTGATTTTTATCCTCGAATAAATTAATTGTAAAATTAATGAATTTAAGTCAATAAATTGGGTTTTTACTTAATTTTTGCATTAAAAAATTAAGGTGGCAACTTCTGAAATTATTTTTTAAATCACAAATCAATTGTTCGAACAATAACTGTTCCAATTATGAGCACCAAAACGTGCTCTATGACCTTCTTAAAAATCACTCGCCTTTCCTTAAGCCAATTTCTCCAAGCAGGGGAGGGGCGTTCTAGTAAGGTCTCATAGTGATAAACTGAGAATTCAACATGCGGCTAGCAAAGATCAACTAGCAGATGTTCTTACTAAAGCTCAAATAAAATTTTGTCTTGCTGTCATGCGCATCAAGATGGTGAACACCATCTTGAAGGGGCATGTAAAGGATAAAAATGATACAACTATGAATGGCTAAACAAAATCATAGTCTGTTTTGTATTCTTATCTTAGCTAGCTCTTATCACGTAAACTACACTTATATGTAAAGCTATATATAAACACTAGTTATATAACTGATGAAAGGATGAAAAACAACGATAAATTTATTCTATTCATTAATCTTTTTACAAATGGTATAAACAATATTTGAGAATCAAACACAAAAGGTTCAATGTCCAAATTATAAGGGGACAATTTTTTTTTTTTTTACGTCATATATCAAGCAATTTTAAATATCACTAATAAATAAGAAAGTAAAACACATAAACAAACAACAATAGATTTCAAAAGCCATAATGTAAAGACAAAATAACACTTTCTTTTACATAAGAAGTTGATAGAGATTAAAGTGCTAAATAGTATATAATATTTCATTTAGATCAATAGGATGATGAGATCAAAGGTTGATTTTTCTATGAGAAATCAGACAGATAATATACTTAGTTTATGCTTAGTATCAATAGTATAAAATGGAGAACATTTACAAATATGAGGAGATGCAGTAAACGTTTTTTTATAACAATAAACTCATTAATTAAGAATCCATATTTTCAATTACTAATCAAGAATATTCAACAATAGATGATTGGATGCAAGGTAATATAGCTTGCTTGATATTTAGTTTATGATAAGAGCAGGCATTTTATTCATGTTAGATAATATTTTTATAGTTATTAATAAAGCTATAAATTTTTATAATTATCATGTTGTTAGCTATTTCATTTTATTTTCCGTTAGTGTTGTCACGAGCCAACTTTTGAGCTGTGACAGTCTTAGGTTACAGAAGATATAAAGTCACCTAAATCCGTATAACCTATTATACTAATAATCAAAAATAAATTCAATAGTATAACAATTATAAATATAAAATTTCCCAAAGACCTCAACTTGCAAATAAAATAACACTTCCAATTCCACCTTATATCCTCACTTCATTTCAAGTCATTCCATAGTTTTTCCCAAGTCCATCACTTTTAATTGCAATTTAAGGATAATTATATTCATCATGCAATTATGTCTAACTTTATCATTCAACTCATTATATATTCGTTAATTAACATGTATAAAACAAATGTTTCTATGATTATCCTCAAATCCATGGAGCATCTAAGAGTTTAGCCACAATATATACAAATGTATATACACACGTATAGGCAAGTTCAAAATACGAATCATTACTTTGATTGTCCATATCCCCAAGGTGAAGAAATTAAGGATTTAGGCTTGCATTACTTATCTACCTATATAAAAAAAATATATATATAACAACTAAATAAACTCAGTGAGTGAGAAATATATTACCATACATGAGTCATGGTAATTAAGGTTCGCTGCAATGCTGATTTATAAATTCACAAGTAAGTCAAATGAACATATAAGGGTTATTAACTTTGTAAGGACTGCAATAATAGGTGAATATGTCAAATAGTATGGACTCAAATGATTTGGCATAAATTTGTAATATGTCACTAGATGAAAGCAAGAGTTATCTCATTAATCAATAAAATAATAGCGTATTTACCAACACATACAACTATGCAAGACGATCCAGATCTCATGTCTAGGACACTAGTTCTCTTCCTAACTAGAGTCTAAATAATATACCTTATTCGATAGGTAATATATGCATGCATTTTGATGTTCGCTACATTAGTCAGGGGATTTCCACTTTAAACTTAAGGTATTGTATAATTGGCTATTTCACGTTGGCATATATCAAATGAAGTTCAATGCTTCATTCATCAAATGAACATTAATACTTCATAAGCAATGAGTTTACAAATCAAATAATTTTGGTACATTCAAATCTCATGGTTAGGAGTCTCATTAAACTAGAATTATAGATACAATGAACATGCATAGTAGGATATTTAACACTTACCTTATATAGCACTTTAGTCACTAAAGTAAACAAAATCAATGATCGTGCACTTCTTATTCCTTCTTTCTTTGAGATTCGTTACTATGAGCTACAATCATCAAGAATGTATGAATTATTTTAATAAAATACTTCACTTTGATTATTAAATCGTCAATATTCTAAACTTCCTTTAAACCTTAATCTTTACTAACAATAAAACATAGAAGGATATTAGATTAATTCCTTATTTCATTCTTGACCTCTTTACATTTGTATTGTCATTATTTTCGCTATACATACCCAATTAACTTGATTCTTTCTCTTATTCAAACTAAATATCATATGGTTTAATATATCCAAATTAGCTCAAATCTCATACTGCATAATTTATGGTGAATTTTTAAAGTCAGTCCTATTTCAATGTAGGGATAGATTGACTTTTCCTCATTCTTTTGATTATTTCTCATTCTATGAACATCTAATTGCAAATTTCTTTTATGGGCACTATATATATGAACCTTTTCTATGTTTATACTTACTCTAATTCTGACTATAAGGCTTCCAATTCAGTTAGTTAATTTCACACTACCAACTGCTATAACCGTCTGACTAGTATGTCTTTATCTATCTATTTACCATATCAAATCATATTATTTTGATATGAAAATTTTATAAGACCTAGATAATATATATATTAATCTCTATATCAAATTTTGTGAAAACCAAAATCATTTACCCTTCAATTAAATTAATCACAATAACCTAATCAATTCTACCCTAGTTTGTATTATTTTCTAGGAGCTTGTACTCTTCATTTAATTCGACATACTAAGCAATTTCAAAATGACTTGAAATTTTTAAAGCATATAGAAGACACATCTATAATTTTTATGTTTTGTACTTTTCCTAATTCCTTCTTTAAGGTTATGAATAATTCATGAAATTTCTGCTTTCTCTGTACCTCTTCTCACACCAAGACCCTAATCTATTTTCTTGTTAATTTTGAATTCATCAAAGCGTTCTAAATTTAGTTCAATCATTAACACATCTAATTAAACTTTACTATATTAAATTTAAGAATAAATCCCTCTAATTTTTCCTATGACCAAGTATAGCTAAAATCAAAAGTAATTCTCTTGTATTTCTTATTGAGAAATATGTTACATATATATACACAGTATAGGATCTCTAGATTAGGAAGATATGCTAATTAGGATTCCTATAATTAAGGTCTATAATCTCTACAATTATTTCTTAATTACATGTTATTTATAACCTGTAACACTCCCTTCAAGCTGGAGCGTAGATGTTAATCATACCCAGCTTGTTACAAAGATAATTAACCCAAATCCCCATTTAGATCTTTAGTAAAAATATCCTTCAATTGTTCTCTAGTCTTTACATACAATGAGGAAATCAAACCTTACTGTATTTTCTCACGAAGAAAATGACAGTCAACTTCAATGTACTTCATTCATTCATGGAATATAGGATTAGATGTAATATGAAGGGTAGCTTGATTATCACACCATAATTTTGCTAGTGTGGAAGTCTTAAGGCCTACTTCAATCAAGAGCTCATTTATCCACATTATTTCATATACAAATTATGCCATAATTCTATATTCTGATTGTACACTCGATCGTGACATAATGTTTTGCTTCTTACTCTTCCAAGAGACTAAATTTCCTCCATTAAAGACATAATAGCCTGTGTGGATCTTCTATCTACCTTGGAACTTGCCTAATATGCATCTGAGAAACATTCAATATAATTGATTCCATGATTTTCATACAAAATACCATATCCAGGTGCCCCCATTGAATAACACAAAATCTATTATAGAGTTACCCAATGATGAGCCATTAGGGAGGACATAAACTGACTCACAATACTAACAAAATATGTAATATCTGGATGAGTCATTGTAAGATAATTCAACTTTCCAACTAACCTTCTATATTTCTCAAGATCTTCAAATAGCTTACCATCTATTGTAAGTTGCATATTAGGACTCATCAGAACACTATATGGTTTTACCCCTAATTTTCTTGTCTTTACCCCTAATTTTCCTATCTCAGTTAATAAGTCAAGCATATATTCCTCTGAAATAGAAAGATATCTCTTTTACTCCTTGTGAGTTCTAAGAAGTACTTTAGCATCCTTAAGTTCTTCATATGAAACTGAGTGTGAAGAAAGCACTTAAGAGATAAGATTGCAATAGTATCACTCCCAATAATGACAATGGCCTCAACATACACAACTAAAAGAATGATATCGGCTTCAGATTGTTTGTAGAAAATCAAGCGATTATACTTACTTTTCATCATTCCAAACTTTTCAACTACCTGACTAAATTTTCCAAACTAAGCATAGGAATTGTGTTTTAAGCCATATAGAGATTTGCAAAGATGACAAACTTTCCCATACTCTCCCTAAGCAACAAATCTAAGAGGTTACTTTATATAAACTTTTTCTTAAAAATCACCATAAATAAATGCATTCTTGATATCTAGCTGGTGCAAAGGCCAATTATGAGTAACTGACATAGAAATAAATAACTTGACAAATGTTAATTTAGCAATAGGAAAAGTGTCAGAATAATCCACTCCATGAGTTTGAGCATATCCTTTAGTAACAAGATGGGCTTTCAGTCGAGCTACAGATCCATCAGGGCTTACATTAACTGTGAACATCCATTTATATCCAATACCCTATTTTGTTGCAGGTAAATCGACCAAGGTCCAAGTACCATTATTATCTAAAGCATTCATTTCCTCTATCATTACATCATGCCACTCAAGATGAGATATGGCTTTATAAATAGTTTTGGGATAAAAATAGAACTAAGAGATGCTAAAAAGAAGATGACAAATGGTGACAATAAATAAAAGAAGAAATAAGATAAGTACACTTATATTTACCTTTGCACATAGCAATGGGAAGATCATCACTTGAAATTAGACTTGATGACAAAGGAGATGGTACAGGACATGAATTAGGAGGGTTTTGACATCTAGAATAGACTTGATGAATGAGAGGCTTGATAGGGGTTAATGTAGAAGCCGGTTCAGAGGGAGGCTTGATAGGAGCTAGTTCAGAGGATGTGATAGTATAGAGTAACAAATCATCATCCTCCCCATGACTTTCTAAGGTGAAAGATGGAAAATATGGTGTGCCTTCTAGGAAAGTAACATCAGCTGAAACAAGATACTTATTAAGACTAGGATAATAATATCTATATCCTTTTTGAAGACGAGAATAACAAAGGGATATGCATTTCAAAGACTTGGGATCTAATTTAGTGATGTGTGGATGAACATCCCAATAAAGCAAATGCTACCAAATATCCTAGGTTCAATAGGAAGTAATGACTTATTTGGAAAAAGGGTACTTGTAAACCCTCAATTTTACACCTTCATCATCCAACCACAATCTTAGTACTTGCTAAGTTTAACGTGCTAAAAAATTTTTTTAGCCTTTAATTTCATTGTCACTGGACATCCAAATTTCCTAAACTCCATGCCAACCAATCTCTTAAAAAAAAAAATTGCCACATCAGCTGACACGCGGCAGTCTTGCGGCACTGCACCAGACTTGTGCGATGCCTCAACTGCAAATTGCGACACGCCGCACTAGTCTAGTGCAGCACCACATAGGCTTGGTGCGACACTGCACCTGTCTGAAGCACGTGGACCCCCTTTCATCCAAATTAATTAATTAATCTTTTTAATTAATTAATCTATCCACCATTTTCATCGTATTAATTAGTTAATTAATCATTTTAATTAATTAATCTTCTAATCCATCCAATCACCTAGTCCCGATAAAATGAAACTTTGGTCCAATAAAACCCTCCGCCCACTAAAAGTCAAGGTATTAGCCTTTTTCTCTCAAATCCCAATCAAATCAATCAATCTGAATAACCCTTAAATGCCTCCACTTAATCATGGAATGAACTACGTGGGTTTTGATCCCCATTCAATGGGGTATGTAGGCACGTTTGGAATCTAAATCCAAACCTCAAATCCAAATCTCAATCAATCCTCTTTCCCCCTTTTTTTTAATTAATTTGTGGATGTTTTATTTTCACCATGCATTCATGTTATACCATATTTATGCATTTTCTTTAATATCATCTTATAAATATCATTCATGAAATCCAATTTTCAAGTCAAATTAAACTTAAGAGCCAAATTTAGATTATTTAAAACCAAAAACCTAGTCCCCGCAACCTAGTCGAGGCTAGTGATTTTATCCATGGGCAAATTAAAGTAAAAAATTAATAAATTAGAGTCAAATTGGGTTTTTCTTTAGTTTTCCCATTTAAAAATAAATTAGGGTAGTGACTCCTAAAATCATTTTCAAAATCAACCAAATCCAAACCTGAGGGTTCCATCGTAGTCTAAACCCGAATGAGCATCCCGGTTCCCTCTAGCAGACCGGGCCAGTGCTCGAACGAGGCCTCACAGCTGGCGACTCCACTAGGGATTGGTTACCACTTTTTTTTTTAATAAAAAGGAAAATAAGAGGATTACTATTTAGTTAAGAAAAATTTTTCCAAAATAATCTCCATTTGGTTCATTAAGTATAATTTGACTTTTATATATCGCTTTGCATAATAAAGGCTCCTTGCCTAACCTTAGCTTTGGGAAAAATTTTGAATGGTGAGTAGCATTAACTCGACAACTCTTTTTAAGTATGTTGGGAGATAGCGAAAGCATTCCACCGTACGACGAATCCTTGATCATTTCAGTGGTGTAACAAGCAATCAGTACTATTAGACCCACGCGAGGCTCTTTGCCTCAGATGTGGTTAGGTATATCAATGCTATAGTGGGACGGGGACCATTAAATCAAACCACCCTTCACCCTTATGCATGTAGTCACACTAACATTAGCCCTAGGTTCCATGTACTATAATAATCGATACTCTTGCATGTCTATGAAACCTTTTTCGACATGCATGATGTTATAATCATACATACATAACATGAGAAGCTCAACAAGGTAAACCCTCAAACACCTCAAAGACCCAAATCGGTGGTCCGTTACCCTAAAAACACCTTACACACTTACCTTGTCAACATGTAAACCCGGTGACCAACCACGTAGAAGGAATCCTTTTCCTGACACACCTTTCCTTTCTTTATAATTCTATATTCTTATACATTTTTCTATTTTTTATTTTAACGGTACCGATGGCTAACACTTCTAGCCCCTTTGACCAAGAAGCAATAAGCACCTTTTTTGCCAACCTCTTTAAGAAACAAGAAGAAACTTTTCAAGTTGCACTCACCACTGCTCTTCAGACCCAAGTTGAAACTTTCACCAACGCTCTCAGTACCCAATCTGCCACCTTTACTGATGCCCTCAACTCCCAATGCCAGTCCATCTTCAATGAGGTCAAGAAAATGACCAATGCCACTGTCACTCTCCCTCCTGCTCGTGTTGAGCCTGCATCTGCCCAAGTTAGGACTAGCCATGCCCCAACTTTTACTCCTCCTATTATCGATCTCATTGATAAAAAGAAAGCACCTAAAACTCCAACCTCTCCTGTCATGGACTTAAACACAACCACTCTCTCTCTCACTACGAATCCTTTTCAAAGTGGAGATTTCTTTAGCTTTCCTGAAACTGAGAAATCAATGAAGAAAATTAAGGCCATGGAGAGAAAAATTAAGAACATCAAAAAGCATGAAGACATGATAGATGTTGACTCCTTAGCTCTCTTCCCAAATGCATGGGTTCCTCTAAAATTTAATATGCTAGTTATAGACAAGTTTAATGGCACCACATGCCCTAAAACTCACCTCAAGTTGTATATGGGCACCACGAGACCTTTTGGTATGGATGACAAGCTCCTTGCTTAGTTATTCCAATAATCTTTAACTGAAGCAGCTATTAAATGGTTACTAGATCTATACCAAAATCACAAGAAAACTTAGGATGACATCTGTAATGCTTTTGTCAAGCAATACCATTATAACATCGAGGTGGACGTCACCCATCAAGATTTGGAAACCATTAAATAAGGGCAAAGAGAATCTTTATTGCATTCCTTACGAGGTGGAGGTCAAAAGCAGCACAAATGGTGAACCGTCCATATGAAATAGAGCAAATTGACATCATTGTTAAGAACCTCCTCGCCTAATACCAGATATATTTGCAAACACAGTACCTCCTTAACTTCAAAGCTCTCATTGCCACCACCACCAAGATCAAGGATTTGATTCAATTAGGGTGAATCAAGGATGAATCCTCTAGGTATCACAAGAACACTAACTACACCACGCAAAGAGAGAGAGAGGTAAATGTTGTGTCCTATCACCAACCGATGAAGTTAGAAATAAGGAGAACTTTCTCTAAGCTGGGCATGCCCCTCAACGTCATTTACAAGATAGCTTTATAGGCTAATATGGTTAAACCCTTAAAACCACGACCTCTTCCAAACCCCTTGCCCAAGGGTTATAATGCTAATGAGCACTGCAACTTTCATCAAGGGCCAGGGTATAAAAACTAATGCATGCAAGATTTTGAAGCATAAAATCCAAGACCTCATTGACAGTGGAGATATCATTACTCCTAAATCTAAAGTCTAGCATCATGATCAATCCTTTTTGAACCATCGAGCTCACTCGACCATCTCAAACTTCACTCAATAACCGGTATTTTAAGAAATGCCAGTGCTACTGTGCTCCTATCCAAGTCCTCCGGGTCCATGTCTAAGTCATTTGAGTTCGTGTTTAAGTCACCTGAGTTAGAGTCTACGTCAGAGTCTTTAGAGTTTGTTTCTATTAAATCTTTCTTTGAATTTGAGTCTGTCAGGTCTTGCCTTTCAGAGTCTGTATTTTGCCTTCAAGGCTTATCCTTTAATGTACTTATGATGGGACTTTTATCAGTAATAAAAGTTTGAACTTTCTGATTTACTTTGATTTTTTTTTTGATTTATCTTTAAATGAGACATCTTAAAAACAGAAAAAAAAAAAAAAAAGAAAGAACAAAAAAAATGAAAATACAAAAAATACAAAAACAAAATGATGAAAAAGGCAAAAGGATCAATCAACTATGGCATAAAAAAAATCCAAAATCCCATACATTGCATTTGCATGGCAGTAGTATAAAAGCTTATCAGTTGTCCTATACAAGACAAGATAGGGATGATCTAAACATCATAGTTCATAAGATCCTGACCTGCACACATAAGAAACCTGTTAAGGAGAAGCTATGGAGAATGAAGATCATGATTATCAATAGAGATTAGTCGAGCACTTCAACTAAAAGACGAGAGACAAGGGTTCGCAAGAAGGAAATCCAGTTCTGGGAGAAATCCAAGCCCCTATCCATGATCCAAAAAAAAGTTCAAGCTAAACTGGGCTGGACAGTGCAAGTTGAAGAAGATCCCAGCCGACAGAGGCACCATCTTCAAGGACGTGGACCAAAATGAATTCTCCCATCCTAGCAACCCGGACCAAATGAAATGATACATCATTCGAAGATGACATCTGCATTTCATTTTTATTTCTCATGCATATGTAATTAGAATTACGTGGACCTAATTCTCCCTAAAAGAAATAATCAATAGAAAAGTGATGTAAGGGATACATAAGCAACCCGACTTAGGTACAGTCCAAATCTAATATAAAATATTTTGTTGCATCACATTCTCATTCTCTTTATGCCTAGTACATCATTCACTTAATTGTTTTACTTAAACAAAAAAAAAAAAGAAAAGAAAAGAAAAGGAAGAATGCTTGCTATGCTGAAAACCTGAAAGGGCGGCTTAGGCAAAAATTAGAGCAAAAATAAAAGATGTCTCATTTAATAATGATCAAATCTTGCAAAATACAAACCTATCATAAAGGATAGCCCTTTCAATGTCATCTATAGCTTATTATGTTTCGTGCAGTCCTATTAACCTGTAATTATTTCAAAAAAAAAAAGGGTCATGTTTGAAGCGATGGTCTAGCCAATCTTCCTCTACCTCTGGAGATGCAAATCTCTCATGTCCTCATAAGAGTCAAAGTCTGTCACAATCTCCTTCTTTGAGTCACTACTACAACTTGTGGTGTCGCACTTCCAGTAGATCTCTGAGTCTCCTTCAAAGATCGAGTCACCCCCTTTGTTTGGGCTGTAGTCCTCTTGCTACCAATGGCTCCTCATACAATCTCTCATTCCTCAGCTGCTACATCCTCTATTTCTCTCAGCAGGGCAGCCTAATACTCTTTCTCAATTGGCTAAACCACCTTTATCAACTACCTAACATACCTCTCTGTGGTCCCAAATGAAATTCTAAAATAAACAGCATGACAACTCTTTAGCTAGCCACCCCCTGATAGCTCTAGCAATGGAAGCTGTAATCTACATGGACTCCAAGAAAGAAAAACTAGGGGCATGTCATGAGTATGCTCCATCTATTTCAAAACCTTCACTCCATAGCCAAAGGCCATTCAAACTAAATCCAACAAGCAAACCACTCGATATCCATGGCCTCAGTTAAGAGAGATCTAATCCTTTACCATTGGCAGTGATAAAAATATGTACTCTAAAGGCAAGCTGCAAGCAACCATCCTATATGATCTTTGACCGAGTCTCAATAAAGTATGTGCAGACTGAAAAATAGGAGCCACCACCTGAAAATAATCCATCAACCACACTTCCAAAATAACCCAAAACTTACAGTAGACACCCACAAAACACCTCCAACAAAAAGGGTAAGAATAGATAAAATTTTCTCACTTGGTGAATAACTGGCAAGACAATTCATCTTTCTAAATCTTGAACAAAGCAATTGAGGCTCATCAGTGTCTTTGCCAGCACAAGTCTAACCACAAAATGCCTCTATTTCATCTGCCACTCTGCGATCACCTTGATAACAGACTCATAACTAACACTCAAATAGTAAGTCAAGGCCCTTATGTTGAGCCTCTACACCTCTCATATCTCCCTGGTCACTGGAATCATGTAGCTTCTCAATCACAGCAGTCAAATTCACTTGACTATCACCAACCATCATATGGCTTGCAACATCCTGAGGCAAGTCAAAAACTCCTTAAAAATTCAAAAAATGCTGACTTTGAACTTAGGCACCACCAGAGTTACCTTTGAGTCGTGGCCAAGCCATATTCCCTATCTCCGTGGAATAGGCACAACTCTGTGAGTACTCAAATTTGCACCCTTAGGATCCAACTAAAACTTGATACTTGCTAATATTCGTGCGCTATGCATCTGATGGTCCCGCTAGCCGGTTAGCAGGTAGGGGTCAAAGGGGCAGCGCCCCATTAAAAAATAAATTTCTTAAAACTTACACCTTCAAATGATTAGCACTTGACTACAAACCCATAGAATCAAATTGGGCTTAAATCGGTTCAAAAACGGATGAGAACGGGCTGAAAAATGAGTTGCGGCAACCTGCGGGCTGGTTGTGGCAACTTGCAGCTGACTGCAGTTATCGCAACCTCCATTGTAGTTACTGCAGAGCTCCCAGCGGTAGCCAAATGGCTACCATAGCCGGCCCTGTGGTTACCATAAAGCCCTTTGCGGTTACCGCAGCTTAGAATGAGTTACTATAGCACATTTTCCCTGCTTCCCACATCGAAAATTCACATTTTTAAGCCCCAAAACTCCTCCTATCAATACCTGGCACCTCCTAACAACCTAGACACACAATTACATGCTTCTATACTCTCCCTAAAGCTTTCTAAACCCTATTCCTAAGCTTTCCAATCATCAAAACCCTCTTTCTAATCCTCCAAATCTCTAAAACCTCATTCCAAAACCTCCTCCATCATATAACATCTTATTTATAAGCTTCCTAATCATCTCAAAACCCCATTTATAAGCTTTTTAATCACCTCAAACCTTATCTCTAAGCTTCTTAATTAAGAAAAGGTGTAACTCAAGTTATTTCTTTCAAAGGGAATTTGTGGTATTCAAGTAAAGGTGATCTAAAGTCTTTCCTTAAAAAAAAAAAAAAGAGTTTGCACTATTCAAGAGTCCTTCTTCCAAAAAGAGTGCTCGTGCTATCCTTAAGTTAAGGTGGAACTTAGATCCGGTGTCAAGCTTGTCCCCTACGTTCCTTACCGATGAAAGCCAAAGGTAAGAGTTCTTTCCTTTTCCTTTTTGATTTCAAGGTCTAAATCTGAAAAGATCTAAATTTTGCTAATTAAAATCTAACCTAATTAACAAATCACCTAAGCCCTTAAAATCAATCAAAACATGATAACAAAGGCAATGACTTGAAAATCCCTTCTTTGCAAAAAGGAAGAATTGCGTGGGGTTTGATTCCCATTCAAAGGGATGCGCAGGCTTGCCGTCTCTAAGGCATTCAACTCTGCTAAAATTAACGACTTCTTCTTTCTATCACATTCTTCGCATAGTTTAGAATTGAAATTACTTTTCTTAAATAAAAGTCAAAATTTTAATTCTTTTTATTATAATTGTTTTATTACTCTCTTTCTTACTTTAGTTCTTTAGATTATATTTGGGGAATGTGTACTTTTCCTAGAATCCATAAGGGCTAGAGGAATGATCCCTTGATTTTGATATTTTGACTTGTAATAATTTTAAGTAGTTTTCCTTTACATTTTGCATCTTGTAATTATCACTATCTTATATTTGTCATGCATTTTATGAGTAATATTTGTTTCATGCATCATATTGTATCTATTCATGCATACATAAAAACTTCTTTTTATGAAAGTTATTTTGTATTTAAGCCAAACTAATTTTTTTGTATTGTTTTAACCAAAACCTAGTTCCCGAGCCCTCTTTGGTCATTCGAGGACTAGTGCTTCTCCTTGGGATAAATGATATAATTTTGGAATCAATTAAATTGGGTTTTCCTTTAATTTTCCCAACTAAAATAAATAAAATTAAAGTGGTGACTCCTTTTACAACTTACAACTTACAAAATATAATTTTTCTGAACTCATAGCGGGTTCCAATCATGCTGTTTCTCCCAAATGGGCATTTTCGATCCCCTTCAGTGGATTGGACTGGGTGCTCCGCTGAGACCTCACAGCTGGCAACTCCACTGGGGACTTTCAAAATCTTATTCAAACTAAGGATAAAGCGGACTACTCTTGGTAAAACAAAAATTTTGGCTTTTATTACAAAATGGCTTTTTCATGAATCACTACATTTGGCTCCTTGTCCAAAACATTAGTTTTTAGGAAAACAAAGGATAGAAAGTAACATCGAGTAGGCAACCTTCCTTAGGTTTGCTTGCCGATAGTGAAATCATTCAGCCCATGATGTATCCTCTAATCCTTTTAAAGGTGTAATGAGTATGCACGTACCATTGAACCCATGCGAGGCTCCTTGACTCACATGTGGTTAGGTATATCGCATTTCTAGTGTGATGGGTTCCTTTCAAGCCACCCTTACCCTTTCATGTAATAACTCATAGGACCTTCCTTTAGGATTGTATGAACCATAATACTAAACTTGGTATTTCATGAAACCTTTTTCAATCATTCATTCATACATGCATGCATAGATTGAACCTTGTGATGAGTCTAAAACATATCCAAACACCTTCACACCTAAAACCCATGGTCAAAACCCAAAACCTATGGTCAAAACCCAAAATCAATGGTCCACCTAAACCTATGGTCAAAACCCAAAATTCATGGTCCACCTAAACTCATGGTCAAAACCCAAAACTCATGGTTCACCTAAACCCATAATCCAGTCCTACCTAAACCCATGTTAAACTCATGGTAAAAATAAACCCATATATGGTACCCCCATCCAAATCCACAATCGTTGTCTAAGCTAAACACTGACCTAGCTCTATTTTAGCTTCATCCTTCATAATTCTTATCCAAGCTGAACACTGATCTAGCTTTCATCTTTCACAATTCTTCACCCAAGCTAAACATTAACCTAGCTTTCATCTTTCACAACTCTTACCCAAGTTAAACACTGACCTAGCTTTCATCTTTCATAGTCCTTACCAAAGCTAAACATTGACCTAGCTTCACTCTTATCCTTAATCATTACCCAAACTAAATGTTGACTTAGTTTCACCTTCAACATAACTATCCAAACCCATGCTTCTATCTAAGCTTATGGTCCAGTCTACCCTTGTCCAACTATCACCAAGCCCATGGTCCACCCAACCTCCAAATCCATGGTACATCTATAACCCAATCGCAAAACCCATGGTCCCTCCATCCTTAAGCCCATACTAAACCATCCATAAATTGCAAATCCAATTACTTGAGGCTAAACTCTAACCTAGCCTTCCTAACTAAACTTCGGTTCCTCAAAAACTAAAATCCGACCTAGCTACTCAAAACTAAAAAAATTTGACCTAGCTACTCAAAAGCTAAAATCCAACCTAGCTACTCAAAATCTAAAATCCAACCTAGCCACTCAAAGCTAAAATTTGACCTAGCCACCCAAAGCTAAAATCTTACCAAGCTCCCCTAGCTAAATACCTACCTATCTAACATCACACACCTTTACCCTACTTTTAACTCATACCTTGCCAACCTAGCCATAAGACACTGTCGTCTATAAGCCCAACGTCCTTGGCCCATTACCTTCAAAACCAATCCATTACCCCTAGATTGACAAATGCCTATCAGTCTACCCTAAGTCTAATACCTTTGGCTCAACACACTACCCTTAGCCCAATGCAATACCTTAAACCCAATACTTTTAGCCCAACACACTACCTTAAGCCCAATACCTTTGGCCCCAGCACAATACCTTAAGCCTAATACTTTTAGTGCAATACACTATCTTAAGTTCGATACCTTTGGTTCAACCCGACACCTTAAGCTTGAGACCTCGACTTATGTAACATTAAGAAATCATCAAAAGCCCAAATGAAGTCAACTTACTACAGTAATGGGAGACTTTTTCCTCAAAGTGTGTATGCCCATCTCATTGCTTATTTTCCAAGCACTTACCTTATTCTTTGACTTAGTTTTCAAGGTACTAATGGCAAGCCTGACTGACACTGAAGCTCTAACCAACTTACTCAAAAGGCAAGAAGAGAACCTTCAAGCTATTCTCATCTCCACCCTAGACGCTCAATGAGCCAATTTCAATCAGTCTTTAGCTAGCCAACAATCCAGTTTTAATAATGCCCTAATCCATCTTACTTCTACTTTCACTAATGCTTTGAGTTTCCAATGCCAACTTATCATCGATGAAGTGAGAGGAATGTTGAACTAAGCTAAGCCCATCAATGTTGCACCTACCATTGATATGACCCATAATCTTACATCCTTAATCTCAAACAACAATGCCATTCTAGCCTCAGCCATACCATCAGTCTTAGATACTAACCTTGCCTCTTCTTTGAATCCTTTTCAAAGCAAGGAAAACCCTACCTCTTCTGCTATCAAAAGACCTTTAAACCTCAACATTGATGCACTAAAACAAACTCTCATAATGGAAAAAGGGTGCAACAAGAGCAATACCTCCACTCCCCTTGCCTCTACTGAATGGAAGGATATGGACACCTATAATCCACTTGTTGATATCGAACGAGAGAGTATAGAGGTAGTTGGCATGACTAGTAGGCGACCCTTGAAATCTCAATGAAGGGCTTTCACAGATTTGGGAGTTCCATTAGCAACGGTTTATAAGAAGGCTTTGAAGGTGAGAATGGTCCAATGAGTACTGTGAATATCATCAAGGAGTGAGGCACCAAATCAATGCATGTAAAGCTTTGAAACATAGAATCTAGGATTTGATTAATAGTGCAGACATCATCCCCTAAAAGCAAGACCCAAGACCTTAATTCAACCCTGAGTAACATAACATGGAGGAGTTCAAGCCTAGCTAATCTGACCTGTCTGAGGTTAAAATCTAAATCTAAGTCTAAGTTTGAGCCTAAGCCTAAAAGTTTGAGTCTAAGTCTGAGTCTGAGTCTGTCATTTTATTTTGTTTTGTGAATCCTTTTTTTGTTGTTTTATAATAAATTTTCCTTTATAGTAATGCATCTATATTTTCTTTTCGTTATTTATGCATTAAATTTCTTATTTTCCTTGATTGAGTCTGAAACGAATGAGCTTAAAAAAAAGAAAAGAAGAGAAAAGAAAAGAAAATGAAGAAAAAAGAGGTAAAGATTAAATCCACCACAATTAGCATAGATCAAAATGTGGGGTGTCCTCATTCTCTCAAATCAATAAATGCTTCACAAGCTCTTAATAAAAGAAGGACCTCTCATCAAATAGTTAAAGCACAAGGAGCAAGTGAATATAATTACCTATTGCACAATTGGGTAATCAAATGATGCACTTCAACAAGGGGTGTCAAGTTCAAAGAAGACCTCTATTAAACCCAGAATTCAAGATCAAAGCCTCTCGACATGAAGAAAAATAACAAATCATAGTGGAATGCCTTCTTCCAAATTTCATTAATCCAAGCTTGTTAAGTTGAAAATCTAAAAGGGCAGCTTAGACAAAAGTTAGAGCTAAAAAAAAAAAAAAAAAAAAGGAGAGAGAGAGAGAGAGAGAGAGAGAAAGTTCATCCAAGTCACCTTTCCTCATGTCTAAAGTTGTTAAATTATCAATCTATCTGGTCTCATGTTTCCAAAGTCATCCTTCCTCATCAAAGGCTCATTCTTTAAAGTTATGCTATCTTTTATGCCCTTATCTTATAATGGGGCCATGTCTTTTTAGAATGTTATCATTTGTTGTTAGTCCATCCCATCACTTAGTTCAAAGAGTTAATACATATCTCTAGTCCATCACATTCCTATCTCTCATTTGGGACCATGATCCCTAAGTTGTCTTCTTCCATTAGCCCTTTAGCCATTCTAAAGGCTCTTATTTTAGCCAGTGCAGTCAATGTGTCATCAAGTCAAACCAATTAAGTGTCACTCCAAGAGTCTCTTCAATCTTAAACAACCAGAAAAGCTTGACTCGCTCTTTTCCATGATTTATGCTACAAAAAGCAAAATCATACAACCTCCATATTTCTTTTTAGAAGTTTCAGCCTGCCTTCAAACCATTCCCAAACTTTTCTATCCCAAGCCTCATTTGCAAATCATACCATCATTTTAAGCTCAAGTCATGTACCACCTTTTTTTTTTGGCAAAATCTCATCATGGGCAAAACCAAAAATCCTAAGTCTCTTAAGACTCATCATCTTCGAGTCCAGTTTCCTTGGCAAAACCAGAAATCGAGGCATATCTCCTAAAGCCTATCATCCTTAAATTGATTAAGGAGGACTCGAACCAGTCAAAGCCCATCTCATGCCTCTTTGGAAAATATCTCATGATCTTTGAAAGATTAAATTGGCAAAACACATAATCCTCGAGAATCAAAGCCTCTTAAAGCTTACAAACTATTCTGATGCAAACATGTCAAAGGGCAAACCCTTATGCATAAGCCTATGGTATCCTTGTGACCAAAACTTGTAGCACCATACCTAAGCCAAAGCCAGCCACCCAAAGCACCCTTGTAGAAAACTATCCTCAACACCTAGAAGCCTTCACCTTAAAGCCCAAATTTAGAAGCCTTCACCATGAAGCCCAAATTTAGAAGCCTTCACCATGAAGCCCAAAACTAAAAACCTTCGCTATGAAGCCCAAATCTAAAAGTCTTTGCCATGAAGCCCAAATCAAGAAGCCTTCGCCATGAAATCCAAACCTAGAAGCCTTCACCATAAAGCTCACTCCCAAAAAGCCTTCACTACAAAGTCCACTCCTAAAAGGCCTTCATGATCTCCTCTAAGGCAAAATCTAATTGAGCCTTCCAAATTGATTGTCTAGCCTGACCTTTTCCTCTAAGCTAAGATTAGCCTCCTAGGTCTAGCATCATAACTTGATCTCTCTGACAAAATCTTTAAAAAAAAAAAAATCTGGCCAAGCCTTCTAAATGAACTCACCAGAAGGCCATAACTTGACCGAGCATTTAATATGATCTCTCACGAAGCCAAACCAGACTGAGCGTCCAAATGAACCTAACTGAACCTTACTCAGCCTTCTAAGATAATGCACTCATTCTAAACAAATCTCCCTTAAAGCCAAAACTAGAAGGCCATAACTTACCAACCCAATTGCCATACCTGACCTCCCCAAAACTAGACCTGACCTAAACCCTATCATCTCAAAGGACTTAACCCCCTTGTTGAAGCTTTCCAATTCAGCCTTAAGCTAAACATTATTGCAAATCGAACACACCTAAATCCTGCCCAACCTCTTCCAGCCATACTTGGTTTAACCTCCCAAAGTGACTTTAATAATAGCCATTGACCAATTAGCCTCATACCTAACATGCCCATTTCACCTTTAAGCAAGCCGATCAGCCAAAAAAAATCAAATTGCTTTCCTTTATCATCCTAAAGTAAGGGCACCTCCCTTCCAAATATTCACCTTTCCAAAGTGGGGGCATCTTTCTCCTAGAAGCTCAGCACTCTCCTACCAAACTGACCCTTCACAGGTTTAAAGTATCCAATCATTGCATAGTCAAATGCATTTCACAATAGAAAGTCAGACTTCCAAATCAAAATGGATAGTTTCTTTCCTACCAGATAGGGTCATCATCATTCCTACCAGACAAGAATATCATTTTTTTAGCTCCTACCAAAAAGGACAACCTTAAGATTTATACCTTAAATCTAAATTAGGTATCTCTCTTAATCAGACTCATCCTAGGATAGCCTTAGGATCCATATCTTAAATATGAATTAGGTATATCTTTTAATCGGACTCATCCTAGGATAGCTTTAGGATTCATACCTTAAATCTGAATTATGTATCCTTTTTGATCGGACTGATCCTAGGATAGCCTTAGGATCCATACCCTAAATCTAAATTAGGTATCTCTTTTAATTAGACTCATCCTAGGATAGCCTTAGGATCTATACCCTAAATCTGAATTAGGTATCCTTTTTAATTAGACCTATCCTAGGATAGCTTTAGGATCCATACCCTAAATCTAAATTAGGTATCCCTTTTAATCGAACTCATCCTAGGATAGCCTTAGGATCCATACCCTAAATATGAATCAGGTATCTCTTTTAATTAGACTCATCCTAGGATAGCCTTAGGATCCATACCCTAAATCTAAATCAGGTATCTCTTTTAATCGAACTCATCCTAGGATAGCCTTAGGATCCATACCTTAAATCTGAATCAGGTATCTCTTTTAATCAGACTCATCCTAGGATAACCTTAGGATATATACCTTAAATCTGAATCAGGTATCTCTTTTAATCGGACTCATCCTGGGATAGCTTTAGGATTTATACCTTAAATCTGAATTAGGTATCCCTTTTGATCGGACTTATCCTAGAATAGTCTTAGGATTCATACTTTAAATTTGAATTAGGTATCCCTTTTAATCAGGCCATCTTAGGATAGCCTTAAGATCATTTCACCCATAAATGTTCAGATCATCTAGGCATCCCTGTGGTTCTTTTTTTCACCACTTTTTTTAAAAGATCAACCATTTTCACCCAAACATGTCTATACATTGACTTAGGCATCCATTTGGTTCATCTTACCATCCCTTATTCAAAGGTTCACTATCATCAGAATCGCTTTTTGCTCAAAGCCAATCCTGATGAGGGGGTAGCTGTGAACCCTCAAATTTGCACCCTTAGGATCTAACCGCAGCTTGACACTTGCTAAGATTTGTGTGCCACGCATCTGGCGGTCCCGCTAGTCGATTAGCGAGCAAGGGTTAAAGGGGCAATGCCCCTTGCGAGGTACGGGACAGCGCTCTGTTGAAAAATAAATTTCTTGAAACTTGTACGTTCAAATGATTAGCACTCGATTACGAACCCATAAAATCAATTTGGGCTCAAATCAAATAAAAAACGAATGAGAATGGGCTAAAAAACGAGCTACAACAACTCGCAGCCAGCTGCGGTTATCACAGCCTCTGCTATGGTTACCATAGAGCTCCCTGTGATAACCAAATGGCTACCGCAATTGGCCCTATGGTTACCGCAAAGCCCTTTGCAGTTATCTCAGCCTAAAACGAGTTACCACAGTGCGTTTTTCTTGCTTCCCACAGTGAAAATTCACCTTTTTAAGCCCCCCAAACTCCTCTTATAAATACCTGGCACCTCCTAACAACTTAGATATACAATTACAACTTCTATACTCTCCCTAAAGCTTTCTAAACCTTATTCCTAAGCTTTCCAATCTTCAAAACCCTTTTTCTGATCCTCCAAATCTCTAAAATCTCATTCCAAAACCTCCTCCATCACATAAAATCTTATTCATAAGCTTCCCAATCAACTCAAAACCCTATTTATAAGTTTCCTAATCACCTCAAACCTTATCTCTAAGCTTCTTAATCAATAAAAGGTGCGACTCAAGTTATTTCTTTCAAATAGAATTCATGGTATTCAAGCAAAGGTGATCTAAAGTCTTTCCTTCAGAAAAAAGAGTTCGCACTATTTAAGAGTCCTTCTTCCAAAAGGAGTACTCGTGCTATCCCTAAGTTAAGGTGAAACTTAGATCCGGTGCCAAGCTCGCCCGCTATGTTCCTCGCCGAGGAAAGCCAAAGGTAAAAGTTCTTTCCTTTTCCTTTTCGATTTCAAGGCCTAAATATGAAAAGATCTAAATTTTGCTAATTAAAATTTGACCTAATTAACAAATCACCTAAGCCCTTAAAATCAATCGAAACATGATAATAAAGGTAATGGCTTAAAAACTCCTCCGTCGTAAGAAGGAAGAACTGCATGGGGTTTGATTCTCATTCAAAAGAATACGTAGGCTTGCCGTCTCTAAGGCATTCAACTCTGCTAAAATTAATAACTTCTTCTCTCCATCACCTTCTTCACATAGTTTAGGATTGAAATTACTTTTCTTAAATAAAAGTTAAAATTTTAATTCTTTTTATTATAATTGTTTTATTACTCTCTTTCTTACTTTAGTTGTTTAGATTATATTTGGGGAATGTGTACTTTTCCTAGAACCCATAAGGGCTAGAGGAAAGATCTCCTGATTTTGACATTTTGACTTGTAATAATTTTAAGTAGTTTTCCTTTACTTTTTGCATCTTGTAATTATCATTATCTTTTATTTGTCATTCATTTTATGAGTAATATTTGTTTCATGCATCATATTGTATCTATTCATGCATACATAAAAACTTCTTTTTATGAAAACTATTTTGTATTTAAGCCAAACTAATTTTTTTATATTGTTTTAACCAAAACCTAGTCCCCAAGCCCTCTTTAGTCATTCGAGGACTAGTACTTCTCCTTGGGATAAATGGTAAAATTTTGAAGTCAATTAAATTGGGTTTTCCTTTAATTTTCCCAACTAAAATAAAGAAAATTAAAGTGGAGACTCCTTTTGCAACTTACAACTTACAAAATATAATTTTTTTGAACTTATAGCGGGTTCCAATCATGATCTTTCTTCCAAATGAGCATTTTCGATCCCCTTCAATGGATCGAACCAGGTGCTCGACCGAGGCCTCACAAGCTCCTCCTCAGTAGCACCAAAATAGAAATAACAAGCCACCAGATTCCAAAATCTGAAGCAATCCCTCAAACTCCTCATAATACCACTATGGCAACCATCTCATACCAACCTAAGTTGAGTTCCTCAACCTTGTCGAGTTCCTCAATCCATAAATGCATTGCTCATAAAGTAACTGCACGAATCCACCCTCATGCATCTATGCAACCATTCATTATAGGCATCACCATAAATTATGCATGGCATAGAAGTCAGATAAAAGGTTCATGAATTCTAAAACACACATGCATCATCTGTATACTAAGACCTATGCAATCATAGATTATCATGCATAAACTGAGCCAATAGCCTCACTAGCCTCTCTTAAAGTTGACCAGTACTTCCTTAATGCTGACCGATATCTCCTAAAGCTGACCAGTGTCTTTTTGAGGCAAAATGATATCTTTTCAGAAGTGTGACTTTTAGAGCCCCTTTACTCCCAGCAAAGTTCTTTTGAGCCTCTGAAAAGGCCCAACCTTTCATATTTAGAAGCCCAAGTTTCTTTAGCACAACCAAAATCTTATCAGAATCTATTGAGCTAACTCGTCATAGGCCGAGGCTCTTCTCTTTATCAAAACATTTTCAAAATCTATCTAGCTGACTTGACATAGGCTGAGGCTCTCCTCCTGTTGAGGTCTTTTCAGAATCTCTTAAGCCAACTCACCATAGGCTGAGGCTCTCTCTTTACCAAAATCTTATCAGAATCTTTTGAGCTGACTAGCTATAAGCCAAGGCTCTTCCTCAGAATCTCGCGAGCTAACTCGCCATAGGTTGAGGCTCTCTTTCGACTAAATTATCTTGTCCCAAACCATCTTTACCTCTAGCATTAAGGCCAAACAGATAGTCTTGATTGAGATTTACCCAAATCTTATTTACCTTCAACATTAAGGCCGGACAAATAGTTTTGATTGAGATTTATCCCAAATCATCTTTACTTTCAACATTAAGGCCGGACAGATAACCTTGATTGAGATTTATCCAAATCATCTTTACCTCTGGCATTAAGGCCGGACAGATAGCCTTGATTGAGATTTACCCAAATATTCTTTACCTCCAACATTAAGGCTGGACAAATAACCTTGATTGAGATTTACCCCCAAATCATCTTTACTTCTAATATTAAGGCTAGACAAATAACTTTGATTGAGATTTATCCAAATCTTCTTTACCTCTAATATTAAGGTCGGACAGATAGCCTTAATTTAGATTTATCCCAGATTATCTTTATCTCCAACATTAAGGCCGAACAGATAGCCTTAATTGAAATTCACCAAACCTTCTTCATCTCTAACATTAAAGCCAAACATATAGCCTTTTACCCCATATTATCTTTATCTCCAACATTAAGATCAGACAGATAGCTTTGATTGAAATTCACCAAATCTTTTTTTTTATCTCCAACATTAAGGCCAGACAGATAGCCTTGATTAAAATTCACCAAATATTCTTTATCTCTAACATTAAGGCCGAACAGATAGCCTTAATTGAAATTCACCAAACCTTCTTTATATCCAACATTAAGGCCGGATAGATAACCTTGATTAAAATTCATTAAACCTTCTTTATCTTCTAACATTATAGCTGAATGGATAGTCTTAATTGAAATTCACCAAGACCATTCTCGCATCTAATGTCAAGGTCGAACGAATAGCCATTGATAAAATCTCATTTATCCTAGAGGGCCTCCCCCCAAAGGATATGACAAGAACACACAAGCCCAAAGTCTAATATGGCACCTCTTCATAATGTTCACAGTCATTAGAATCACCTTTTATTCAAAGTCAATTCTGATGAGAGGGCAACTGTGAACTCTCAATTTTACACATTCATCATCCTACCGCAACCTTAGCATTTGTTGAGTTTAACGCTCTAAAAAAATTTTTTAGCCTTTAATTATATTGCCACTAGACATCCAAATTTCCTAAACTCCATACCAACCAATCTCTAAAAAAAAAAAAAAAAAAATGGCCGCCACTTTAGCTACCATACGGTAGCCTTGCGGTGTCGCACCAGACCTGTGCAATGCCTCAAGTGCAAATTGTGGCATTCCACACTAGTCTGGTGAGGCCCTGCACTTGTCTAACAAATGTCGACCCCCTTTTCTAGGCAAAAAATGACCATTTTACCCCCCCTCAAACCTAATTTTTCAGCCTTTTCTAGCCCTACCCTTTATTGTCTTTTCACATTTTCACTACCTAAAATACCCTCACCCCTTTTTCTATAAATACCCCCCTCCACTTCTCATTTCAAACCACTTCTTCAATTTATATTGATGGTTATCTACTAATTTCTCTATTCTTCGCTCTTTAACCACTCTCTAATTAATTAATTAATTTTTTTAATTAATTAATTACCTCACCCTAACCAAGTTAATTAATCTTTTTAATTAAATAAAATTCTCTTTTTTTAATCACTCAATTAATTAGTTAATTAATCTTTTTAATTAATTAATTAATTAATTGCCTTTTTTTAAATAAAATTAATCATTTTCTTAAATCTAGCCTTTATCCAAATTAATTAATTAATCTTTTTAATTAATTAATCTACCCTTTTCATCATATTAATTAGTTAATTAATCCTTTTAATTAATTAATTAATCTTCTAAAATTAATCATTTTCTTAACCCACCTTTCATCCAAATTAATTAATTAATCTTTTTAATTAATTAATCCATCTACCATTTTCATCATATTAATTAGTTAATTAATTATTTTAATTAATTAATTAATTAATCTTCTAATCCATCCAATCACTCGGTCCCGATAAAATGAAATTTCAGTCCGGTAAAACCTTCTGCTACTAAAAATCAAGGTATTAGCCTTTTCCTCTCAAATCCAAATCAAATCAATCAATCTAAATAACCTTTAAACCCCTCCACTTGATCGAATTATGTGGATTTTAATCTCCATTCAATAGGGTACGTAGGCACATTTGGAATCTAAATCCAAACCTCAAATCCAAGTCTCAATCAATCCTCTTTCCCCCTTTTTTTAATTAATTTGTGAATGTTTTATTTTTACCATGCATTCATGTTATACCATATTCATGCATTTTCTTTAATATCATCTTGTAAATGTCATTCATGAAATCCAATTTTCAAGTAAAATTAAACTTAAAAGCTAAATTTATATTATTTAAAACTAAAAATCTAGTCTCCGAACTCAATCTGGTTCGAGACTAGTGATTTTATCTATGGGCAAATTAAAGTAAAAAATTAATAAATTAGAGTCAAATTGGGTTTTTTTCTTAGTTTTTCCATTTAAAAATAAATTAGGGTGACGATTCCCAAAATCTTTTTCAAAATCAACCAAATCCAAATCCGAAAGTTTTATCGTAAGTTTAAACCCAAATGAGCATATCAATTCCCTCTAGCGGACCGGGTCGGTACTTAGGCAAGGCCTTACAGTACTGTATGGGGTCGTACCATGAAAAATAGATGAAGGCATGTGATTAATCAAAAAATATACCGTTAAAACTGCATCAGCCTAGAAAGTTTTAGAAACATTCATTTGGAATAATAATGCTTTTACTATTTCAAGAAGATGTCTATTCTTCTGTTTTGCTACTCCATTTTGAGATGGAGTATCAACAAAAAAAGTTTGATGAAGAATGCCATTTTGAACCATGTAAGTTTGAAAAGATGCTAACAAATATATTTTGGCATTATCACTTCACAATGTATGAATAGAAACATTGAATTGAGTTTTAATTTCAGCACAAAAATGAACAAACAACTTAGAATAACTTTTCATTAAATATAACTAAGTCACACAAGAGTAATCATCAATAAAAGTAACAAAGTACTTAAATCTAATTTAGATAGAACTAGGCAAGGAACCCAAACATCATAATGAACTAATTCAAAAGGAAAACTTGCTCTTTTATTGACCCTAGGACTAGAACTAACATGATGGCGTTTAACAAACTGACATGACTCATAATCTAATGAAGGCACACTACTAAACTGTGGACAAAGTTTCTTTAACAAAGCAAGAGAGGGATGACCCAATCGACAATATGCTTCAAAAGCAATTGAGACTTCAGAACAAGCAATAGATTTGGGTATCCAAGTATCAAGGATGTAGAGACCTCTAGACTCCTGTTATTTACTAATAATCCTCTTCATCATAAGATCCTGAAATAAGCAATAATCTAGCAAAAATGAGATAAAATAATTCAAGGCATAAGTAAGTTTGCTCGCAAATAGTAAATTAAATGTAAATCCTGATAAACTCAATACAAAATTCAAAGTAAGTAATGGAGTTGGATGGATAGAACCAAAACTAGGAACAGAGGAAGTAGAACCACCGGCTAAGGTAACCCTAGAAGGAGATGTATGTGATTGAAAAGTGGAAAAAAGACTAGGATTACTTGTCATATGATCTGTGGAACTAGAATCAATGACCCATTTTGGGGAAGATGAAAGAAGACATGCATTTGGTTTACCTGAATAAGCAATAATAGTGATTGGAGTAAATGAGTCTTTAATGATTCATGGTACTGAGAGAACTTGGCATATTCATCTATAAAGATAAGAACTAACTTTTCTAATATTTCAGTATTGGATGCAATACAAGCCAATGAGTCTTCTAAGTTTTGTTATGAAGTTCTCTATAATCTCACTTCATATGTCTAGCTTTTAGCAGTAATGACACACAATTCCTCTTAAATCTTATGCTCGATTGTCAAAATTGTGTGATCCCCCTCCTTTGTTACCATTCCTATAATGTGATTGTGTAGATTTATATCAGTATTTCAACTAACAAAGGCACCACTAAACTAAACAAGTAGAGGATTTTTTGTGCTAAGTACACTACTAAATACATCTTGTAAAGATGAGATCTCCAAATTGGAAAGAATATGAGGTTTAGTGGATTCAAATTCAAAAGGAAGACCAGCTAGAAAACTCATGACAACCATTGTTCCCTTTGGCTTTGTTGAACCTTCACATCAAAACTAAATGGCAATAATGTATTAAGCTCTCTATAAGTTTTCTTAAAATCCGTAAAGTAACTCCTAAGAGACTTGTCTTGTTTTTCTACATGATCAAAAGCTTTGCACACCTCATAAATGCAGGACATATTCCCTTTCACAAAATATAAGAAATCCAGATATTCCTATAATTCTTTAACAAATTCATAGTGATTAATCAAATCAATTACCTTATTATCAATGGAATTTCGTATCTATAAGAATAATTGAGCATTCTTCCTTCGCCATATTTGTCTGGAATCACCTTTAGATGGATCATCAGTCATATGATTATCCTTATCGATACTTCACAAATAAAGTCAAACTGTTCTACTCTAATCCAGATAACTTGAGCCGTTAAGCTTGTGTTCAGTGATTTTTGACATCATAGGGATCATGTTGGAAACAACTATTATCTTTGCATCAACCATGACTCAAATAAGGAAGGGGAAGAAGCAGGCAGGGATAAATAGAATTTGGTAGGGAAAAGTGCTCTATTGGACTTGTCCCTAGGTTTTAGAATCAAAGATCTTTCAAGTTGATTTCTTACTAAAAAAATGTGCTTCTATCAGGAGATCTATGAAAAAGGACTATTAAAATAAAAGTGACATATTAAGATACAACAAGGATTCTTCAACAGTAGAGAAAAGAACAATGCAATCAAAGCATAAATATGTGCCATATAGATCCAGTTGAAGGGAGTGAAGGTGACCAGAGTAGATTGCCGGACTAAATGCGCCTTCACACACCAACGTGTGCAGCTGCGACAAAAACTTGTACCAGTGCGTGAGACTCATGCAAGAGGCTTCTAGTCACCAAATTCTGGGAAGATGCCAATTAGCAAGTGGCTTTTCTCTTTAGGCTAGCATTGATAACAAATGATTGCTCTAAAAAGGTGACCCAAATTTTTTATCATAATCTGCCTTTTTTTTAGCAGACCCAAATACAAGAGGCAATTCTAATTTACAATGTTTAAAACTCTAATACCATGGAATCAAGGTAATTCTCTTGTATTTCTTATAAAGAATTTGTTATATATATATACACAGTATATGATCTCTATATTAGAGAGGTATACTAATTAGGATCCCTTTAATTAGGCCTACAACTAAGCTCTATAATCTCTACAATTACTTCCTAATTACATGTTATTTACAACATGTAACAATAGCAAATCAAAAGAAGTAAAGTACTTCTTGCATATTAATTGTAATTACATAGAAAAGTATAGATTAACTTACTTCTTAGATTGATTTAATTTTTCTTATCTTTCTCTTTTGTTTTGTCAGCCACTTTCAAGCAAAGAATGAATATTTTCTTTAAGGTTTTAAGAAAAAAATGTTAGAGAAATTTTTTGATGAAGAAATAGAAGTAAAATGAAGAAAGTGTAGAAGATATTAAGCTTTTATACAAAGGATTAGTAGGTGAAATATCAAAATTTTATTGTTATTATTGTTTTATTTTTCTATTTCTCTTTGCCGACCTTTACAAATAATTGATGATATAATTTATTTTTTATTATTTTATTATTTTATGTACAAAAATGCCATTATTAAATATTCTTGTCCTTTCTTTCAATTTTCTTTCATTTCTTTAAGTAATTTTATTTACTAGTTAAGCTTTGAATATTCATTTGATTAGATTTTAATTTTTTATGGTTAATTTGACTATCATTATTAATTAATTAATATACATATTTGTATATATACTTTTAGCATCTACTTAAAATCTATCTAAAATAAGGATAACCTTACTAACTTTCTAGGTTTTATGGTTTATATTTCAAAATCTTTCTACTTATTTACATTCTATATCACTATATGCATCCACCGTAGGATTTAGAGTATTATAAGTGTGTGTCTTCTAAAAAGGTTATCTTTTTTTTTCAGTAATATCTCATTTTGAAAGCAATTAGTGATTAAGAATTTCAATTTTGATTCCATTTGTGAGGCAATAGATCTCAAAAGCTATAGTTAAAGTCAAAACAACATGTTCTTTTATATAAGAAGTTGAAAGAGATTAAAGTGTTAAACATTACATAATATTTCACTCAAATCAAAAGTTGATTTTTTCATAAAAAAATCAAACATATAATATATTTAATTTATGATTAGTATCAATAATTTAAAATGGAGAACAATAACAAATATGAGAAGATGCAGCATAAAAAAAAATTCTTGACAATAATAAATTCATTCATTTAAAATCTATATTTTCAGTAACTAATCAAGGGCAATGTTCATCAATAAATGATCAAATGCAAGTATTTTGTTGTTGCTTGAACAGTCCAAACATATTAATGGTATAAAAAGACAAAGATTTCATAGTTGATGAACAACATTAATGTTATAGTATGAAAAGTCAGAAACTGATATTAGTGCTATCAAGTAATAAAGAATAATTGAAAGAACAGAAATAAATTTAGCAATAACAATAATAGTAATAAATGCCAAAGAAAAAAAAACTAACATAAAAGAAGAAATTGAACTGCAAGTGTGCATTAATTGCAACGAGAAGCCTTTATTTGTAGGAAGACTTTCCCTAAGAAGGCAAGGTAATAGTTAATGTCGGCGGCCATGCAACAATAAAATGATGCAACATGATTTTATAAATAATAAAAAATTATAAAGTAGAGAGTGAAGCCTGGAGTGAATATAGTGATCTATAATCATGCGAAAGGAAAATATATAATATTAGATCTATTAATATTATATACATAAATAATATAATTTGAAAAAATAAATCAAAGTAATATATTAATGCACTAAAGATAAATTCTGGAAAATCTTTAAAAATAGAGTTAAAAGTAATCATGAGATTGTGGAGCAAAGAAAATCAGTTGATTAAATGGATTGAAATAATCAAATAATATTTTAATAGAATACAAACTCATCCATGTATTGTAAGAAGTGAATAAAAATATTTGTGAGAAAAAATTGCAAATAAATAGATCATGACACATACACCTTGCAAATGATAAAAAGTGTAATGATTATATTGATTGTGGTAGCAGAGACTGACAGTGCATTAAACATGCACTAACAAAAGAAGCACTTCAAGCCATACAAAATCAATAGTTAATTTATAATATTAAACCAAGTAGTGGATTAAAAATCACAATAAATATATAACTAATATTTTGGCCCAAAACTTAAGAAAACAACACAAAAATAATTACTAGGCCAAATATTCTAACAAAATAGATAACAAATATTTTGCACAAAACATTAGAGTAAACCCGTACAAATAAAAGGTAACAACAAATAATAAAATCCAAATAAAAGAAAGATATAAAGAAATAGTATTGAACAATAAACTAGGCCATTATAAGTTAAAAAAAAAAAAAAAAAAAAAAAAAAAAAAAAAAAACAAGCTCAAGGAAAAGAGCAATGTAAATGAAGCCAAATCCACACCTAAAAAAAAAAAAATCAGAAAGCCAAAAAAAAAAAAAAAAGGAGCATAGATAATTAAACTAAATAAAATACTCTTAAAATTTAAAAGAAAAGAAAAATAAAATAAAATAACTGAGTGGCAAAATAATATAATCCGAAAAAACCTTAAAAAAGAAAAAACTATCATAATCGTGTCTGGCAAAAGATCAATGTTATATGTGAATGGTGGTTTACAATGTTAGATAGCTTAAATTCAATAGATCATAATCGATAAACCACCAAGAGATAATACATGCAAATAAAAAAAATATAAATAAAACTTATGAAAAATTAAAAAATAATGCTTGTTAGCAAAAAAAAAAAAAAAATTGTACACTAATCACTTAATAAAAGAAACAAGGAAAAATCCTAAAAAAATATGATAACAACATATGGCAGAAAAATCAACGTCAACTGTTAACGATGGTTTGGACTATTAGATAGGTAAAATATAACAAATCAAAATCAATGAACAACCAAAAGACAAATACAATTTGGTAAAAAAAATTTAAATTATATGCCAATAACTCAGAACCACAAATGCACTAATATGAGAGAGGAAAATAAGGGATGCAAAAGAAAAAAAAAATGGTATAAAAAACAAACAATTCAAAATAAACCCCACCAAGAAATTAAAGAATAATTCCTACTAGTAATAAAATAAAACTTAAATCCACAAATGCAATGAGATGAGCCAAAGAAATGAAGAATGAAAAAGAAAAGGAAAAAACAGAAATCAAAAGTCGCAAAAGGATAAAAAAAATGAAGAAAAACAAAAACCTTAGATCTACCATCAACTTTAATTTACATAATTAAAATCGAAACCATCAAAATACCAAACATACAATAAAATAAAAGAAAGAAAAGAAACAGAGAAACAAAAAAGAAAGAATAGAGGATAATATAAAGTAAAAGGTGCAAAAGATGAGAAAGAAGAAGAAGGCAATAAAAACCATAGGTTACTATTCATCCATGTGGAATCTAATAACAGCAAGGAAGAAAATGACTCAAATGGACATGTTAAATAGTGGTGTTTTGGTGGAAAAAGAATCATTCAATGATATAAGGAAAATATGCTCTATGTGAAGCATCTGCTAGCAGTTATGAGGACAATTTTACCCTCAAATCAAACTGTTCATAGGCCATAAGGCTTTTATTATATTGTCATGATAATAATTTTGCAAAAGCTTATGAGATTCATTATAAAAACTTTTCATGTAACTTGGCAAAATCACACGTAGCATTAAATCTAGCTTTGCTTTTTCAATACTTTGAATAGATTTTTAACTTTTTACATGGTTTACATTAGTAAAAATAGTCTTAATTGAGTTAGCTATACATATCTCATGTTGTGGCAAAGAAAAATTGAAGCACAGAGGTGCACCTGGTTCATCAACCAGTGAAGAACCAACAACAACAATTGGAGGTGGAGACATTTGGACTTGGTAACAAGTAAACCCAAAGGTTATTGACTTGGTTTTGGCCAAGATTCTCTTAGATGTAATCAAATAAGGTTGAGGTAGCAAAACCTTGGCCTTGAACACTGTATATGATAAAGGTGATGGTCTTGGGCTCTAATCAGTGACAATTAAGGCAAGTGAGTTGGTTTTTGACTTAATTTATGTGTTCAGGTCCTTAGATATTGTTGATTTGAAAATAGATCTTCAAAAAATAGATATTATCGATTCATACTGATAATACATTATAAATCGGCTAATTAGCATAATAGACAATAATAAGAAATATAAAGCAATAATAGTAAAGAGAAGGAAAAAGATAGAAGAAAATATGTAGAAAGAAAAGAGACTCAAAATTCATATTATTAAATTAACTCTAATTTTCTTTATATATAAGAATAGCTGGGGGTGTCAAAAAAAAAAAAAGAATAGCTAGGGTTTCTATGTGTATAAAATTATTAAAATAGCTCTATACGGTAATCTCTCTAAAATATGCAAGTAAGGATATTTAAGTAATACTTACATATAACAATTTATTTATAATATTTTTATATTATTTGTATAAAGATCCCTATTTTTTATGGGTAGAAAAATGGTTGGATTCAAGACGCTTATAGTCACCCAAGAAAGGAAAAAAGAAGAGGTAAGAACAGAACAAGTGAGTGGCATTTTATTAATTTTTAAATAACATATACACACTGAATATCTTCACATGTGCAAGATAAAAGGAATGAATTGGGTTCCTAGAATCGGCTTGGCATTCATTTTCCTTATGAGGGTTTACATGCTAGCTCTCTCTCTCTATGTAAGTTTAGTTACTGAAACTAGCATTTTCGATAGTTTTCCAGTCTAACCTCCAATCAAGTAATCATATCACCATTTACATAGCTACTTTTACTGTATATGCATTATGGCTTTCCTTTTTCCTCGAAAATAGTTTTTTTCCCAAAAAAAAAAAAAAGAAAATTTTCTGGAAATCATTAGTTTATCAAGCTTAATTTGCGATTCTCCATTGTTGAAATTTGATTTTCCAAGTCAATTATTGTGATTATTAGGATCATGTAAAGTATTAGGAGCAAATTTTTTTTTTTTTTACTGATTTAAGCACAAAATTATATACTCGTATGATAGAAATTTAATGACTTTTTTTTATTGTTTTGGACGTGAGTGCAATGACAAAGCTAGGGGGACCGAAGGTGGCCATAGCCCCCTTAACTTTTGAAAATTTAATATACAGTATGCTAATTTATATAAAAATTAAAATTGGCCCCCTAATTTTTGAAAATTTTAATATATAATATGATAATTTACGGTATAGTATAAGGTTCATATTGTACTTGGCTCCCTTTAGGAAATAATCCTGGCTCCATCACTGCATTTATGGAAATTATTATCATTATAAGATGTTTAGATATTTTAAGAAATGCTTTTTATTGAGCTAAAAATAACAATACTCAGAACAAAATTTTAATATTTGATATGGCAGATACTAGTTTTTGTCTAATTAATTATTTTATTTTACAATTTTGTAGATGAGGTGAGATGAGATGTCATTGTCTTTACAACCTCTGCATAATGTTGAGTTTGAGGCTGCTAAGTTTCTATAGAAACTCATTCAAAATTCTAAAGATGAACCAGCAAAATTGGCTACAAAACTCTACGTGGTGTGTTGTTGCATATATTACTATTCACTTGATAAACGTTCTTTATTGTTTCTTGATCTGCTTGTGAATTCTATGTGTCTTTTTTTTTTTTTTTTGTTGTACTTGTTGGTTATTATGCATGTGTGTAATACTTGTGAATTTAGATATCATTAATATTCCTAAATTGCAATTGTTATGTATGTATTCAGATATTGTAACACATGAAAGCTAGGGGGGAGCAACATTCAATGCCATATCAAGTAATATCAAGGTGAAATCCTTATCTATGTTATGATTTATTTTTAAAATTTGTTTTGTGTTAATTAAATATTTGTAATCTATTTATGTTAATGAAGTGAAAGAGCCAAGTGATATAAATCTGAGTGTGAGAGATTTGTTTTCCTCTTCTGTGAGGAAAATATACTGAATCATGCTAAATGATATAATAATAAGCGTTCAATGGGATTGGAAGTGTGAAATTAGAAAAAGGTGGGCTACATGAAGCACACATAAATGGGAAGCACCTGTAGACTTAACACCTTTCAGGTTTTGGGTTAGATGTGGTCTAAAGCCCATAAGTTTGGTTCTGTCATAAGGCCTTGCAATAGGTCTTCCTAGTGTTTGAGCTCCCTAGGCTCTAGTTATAACAGTTAATTTTATAAGGACAAACTTGTTTTACACACTTTTTTTTTAATGTAAGGATTGAAATATGGTAATATACACTTTTTTGATACAATGAAATTAGAACATGGCACTAGTTTGGTCTGATTCAAGTGGCAGTTCTAATGTATGTAACTATTTTAAGTCTTAATATCATCAAATATTGTTCTGAACTCTTAATTTTACACTCTCAACATCCAGCCGCACCTTAGCACTTGCTAAATTTAACGCGCTATGCAGAGTTGTTACGATGCTCCTGCTAGCCGATTAGCAGGCTGACCCAAAAGAAATTTTTTTTAGCTTTCAATTATATTGCTACCAGACATCTAAATTTCCTAAACTCCATACCAACCAATCTTTAAAAAAAAAAAAAAAAAAAAAAAAAAAGAGAGAGTCACGTCAGCTGCCGCCGGAGGAGCTGGTGGCGCCACCGGTTGTCTAGGCAGCGCCGCCAAGTTCTTTGGCGGCACGCCACTCAGAACACTGGCGCTGCCGCCCAGAAGGCCAATGGCGCCACCTACGCCTCAAGTGGCGCAGACCTCACTACTCTTTTGGCTGTTTCCAAAATACCTCCAATATTATTTTTTAGCATTTTTCAGTCCTACCCTTTTAGTCTTTTCACTTTTCTACTTCTCAAACTACCCTTACCCATTTTTCTATAAATATCTCCCTTCATCCTTCATTCCAACACACCTCTTGAATTAGTATTGATGGTTATCTACTAATTCCTTTCTCTTTCTCTCTCCAACCACTCTCTAATTAATTAATTAATTAATCTTTTTAATTAATTAATTATCTCATCTAACCAAATTAATTAATCAATTTAATTAACTAAAACTCTTTTTTAAATTAAAATTAATCACTCAATTAATTAATTAATTAATCTTTTTAATTAATTAATTAATCACATTTTTTCAAAATCAAATTAATCATTTGTTCTCAATCCACCTTTCATCCAAATTAATTAATTAATCTTTTTAATTAATTAATCCATCTATCATTTTTATAACATTAATTAGTTAATTAATTATTTTAATTAATTAATTAATCCCTCAAATCAATCCAATCACTCGGTCCTGATAAAATAGAACTTCGGTCCAGTAAAACTCTCCGCCCACCAAAAGTAAAAGTATTAGCCTTTTTTTCTCACTCTCAAAAACCAAAATCAATCTGATCAACTCCTAAACCCCTCCACTTAATTGTGGAACGAACTACGTGAGTTTTAATCCCCATTCAATGGGGTATATAGGCACATTTGGAATCTAAATCCAAACATCAAATCTAAATCCCTATCAATCTTTTTTTCCCTTTTTAATTTGCGGATATTTTATTTCAATTTTCTTCCTACACTCATGTCATATTCATGCATCTTATTTATAATTATCATCTGATAATATTTTTCATTCATGAAATCAAGTTTTCAAACTCAATTTAAACTTAAGAGCTAAATTTTGATTATTTAAAATAAAAAATCTAGTTCCCGAGCTCAACCTGGTTTGAAACTAGTAATTTTATTCATGGGCAAATTAAAGTAAAAAATTAATAAATTGGAGTCAAATTGGGTTTTTTCTTAATTTTTCCATTTAAAAATAAATTAGGGTAATAACTCCTAAAATCATTTTCAAAATCAACCAATCTGAACTCGAGGGTTCCATCGTGGGTCTAAACCCAAATGAGCATCCCAATTTCCTTTAGCGGACCAAACAGGTGCTCAGGCGATGCCTCACAGCTGGCGACTCCATTAGGGACTAATTGCCACCTTTTTAAAAATAAAAAGGAAAATAAGAGGATTACTATTTGGTTAAGGAAAAATTTTTCCAAAATAATCTCCATTTGGCTCATTAAGTATAATTTAACTTTCATGCATCACTTTGTATAATAAAGGCTCCTTGCCTAAACCTTAGCTTTAGGAAAACTATGGCAAGTAGTATTGGCTCAATAACTCTCTTTGAGTATGTTGGGAGATAGCGAAAGCATTCCACCCCATAATGAATTCCTAATCATTTCAGTGGTGAAATGAGCAATAAGTACTATTGGACCCACGCAAGGGTCTTTGCCTCACATGTCGTTAGGTATATCGATACTCAAGTGGGACGGGGACCCTTAAATCAAACCACCCTTCACCCTTATGCATATAGTCGCCCCAGCCTTTGACTTTAGGTTCCATGTACCATAATAATCGATACTCTTGCATGTTCATGAAACCTTTTTTAGCACGCATCACATCATGATTATACATATATAATATGAGAAGCTCAACAAGGTCAACCCTCAAACACCTCAAAGACCTAAACCGGTGGTCTACTACCCTAAAATACCTCACACACTCATCCTATCAACATGTAAACTCGGTGACCAACCATGTGGAGAGAATCTTTTCCCAACACACCTTCACATTCATACTACTTTCCTTCACAATTCTGTATTTCTACCCACTTTTTTTGTTTATTTTTTATTTCAAGGTACTAATGGCCAATACCTTCAACTTTGACCAAGATGCCATAAGCGCTTTTTTCACCAGCCTCCTCAAGAAACAAGGGGAAACTTTTCAAGCTGCACTCATCATTGCTCTTTATACTCAAGCTGAAACTTTCACCAATGCTCTCAATGTCCAGTCTGCCACTTTTACTGATGTTTTCAACTCCTAACGCCAATCCATCATCAATGAGGTCAAGAAAATAACTAATGCCACTGTTACTCACCCTTATGCTTGTGTTGAGCCAGCATCTACCTAAGTTGGAACTAGCCATACCCCCACTCCTACTTCCCCTATTATTGATCTCCCTGATAAAGGGAAAGTACCTGAAGCTCTAACCTCTCTTGCCATGGACTTAAACACAACCACTCCCTCTCCCACTACGAATCCTTTTCAAAGTGGAGATTTCTCTAACTTTCCTAAAGCTAAGAAATTGATGGAGAAAATTGAGGCCATAGAGAGAACATTCGAGAACATCAAAAAGCATGAAGACATGATAGATGTCGACTTCTTAGCTCTCTTCCCAAATGCACGGGTTCTACAAAAATTTAAAATGCTAGTCATGCACAAGTTTCATGGCACCATATACCGCAAAACTCATCTTAAAATGTATGCGGGTGCTATGAGACCCTTTGGTATGGATGATGAGCTTCTTGCTCAATTATTCCAATAGTCCTTAACTGGAGCTGATATTAAATGATTGTTAGATCTCAACCAGAATCATAAGAAGACTTGGGATGACATCTGCAACGCTTTTTTCAAGCAATACCACTATAACATCAAGGTGGATGTCACCCATCGAGATTTGGAAACCACCAAACAATGGCCAAGAGAACCCTTCACTGCGTTTCTTGCAAGGTGGAGAACAAAAGTCGCACAAATGATGAACTAACCATCTAAAGTAGAGCAAATTGATATCATTGTCAAAAACCTCCTCCCCCAATACCAGATGCATTTACAAACACAGTACCTCCCTAGTTTTAAAGCTCTCATTACCACTGCCACCAAGATTAAGGATTTGAATCAAGATGAATCCTCTAGGTATCAGGAGAACACTAACTATACCACCAACACCACCCAAAGAGAAGGGAAGGTAAATGTTGTCTTTTATCATCAACCAATGAGGTTGGAAAGGAGGATTTTTTCTGAGCTAGGTATACCCCTTAGCGTCATTTACAAGAAAGCTTTAGAGGCTAATCTGGTTAAGAATTTAAACCCATGACCTCCTCCAAACCCCTTGCTCAAGGGTTATAATGCTATTGAGCATTGCGACTATCATTAAGGACCGGGGCACAAAACTGATGCATGCAATATTCTGAAACACAAAATTCAAGACCTCGTTGATAGTAAAGATATCATTGCTTCCAGACCCAAAGTCTAGCACCACCACCAACCCTTTTTTGAACCACCGAGCTCACTTGACTATCTCAAGTTTCACTTGATAAATGGCACTTTAAGAAGAATGTCGCCTTGTTGTGCCCCTATCTAAGTCCTCCAAATCCATGTCCGAGTCCTTTGAGTCAGTGTTTGAGTCATCTAAGTCTGAGTCCATGTTTGAGTCTATTTTCTATTTTTCTTCGAATTTGAGTTTGTCAAGTTTTGCCCTTCAGAGTCTGTATTTTACCTTCTAGGTTTATCCTTTAAATGTACTCATGATGGGACTTTTATTAGTAATAAAAAATTTAAAATTTCTAATTTGCTTTAATTTTTCTGATTTATCTTTAAATGGGATATCTTAAAAAAGAAAAAAAAAGAAGAAAGAAAAAAAATGAAACGAAAATATAAAAAATACAAAAAATGATGAAAAAGGCAAAAGGATTAATTAATTGTGGCAAAAAAAATCTAAAATCCCATACATTACATTTGCATGGCAATAGTGGAAAAGCTCATGAGCTGTTTTATACAAGACGAAGACATTACAGGAATACTCCAAGTATCACAGTTTGCAAGATCCTAACCAATAAGAAGCCTGTCAAGAAGAGGCTACAGAGAATGAAGGTAGAATAGATTAAAATGTATCATGACTAGTTGAATGCCATTGATGAAAAGAGAATCAATACTCTATGCAAAATTCAAGGTCATCAATGGAGACTAGCCAAGCACTTCAACTGGAAAGTGAGAGACGAGGGTTCGTAAGAAGGAAATCCAGTTCTAGGAGAAATCCAAGCCCTTATTTATAATCCAAGAGGAAGTTCAAACTAAACTAGGAAGATCCTATCTGACAGAGGCACCATCTTCATAGACGTAGACTGAAGTAAATTTTTCCATCCTGGCAACCTAGATCAGCTAAAACGATACATCCGAAGATGATATCTGTATTTCATTTTTGTTTCTCATGCATATATAATCAAAACTATGTGGACCTGATTCTCCCTAAAAAATGAGAAAAATTAATGATAGAAAAGTGATGTAAGGGATACGTAAGTAGCCCGACTCAGGTGTGGTCCAAATTATAATACAAAATATTTTATTTGCATCACATTTTCTTTATACCTAGTACATCATTCACTTAATTCTTTTACCTAAATAAAAAGAAAAAAAAAGAAGAATGCTCGCTAAACTGAAAACTTGAAAGGGTGGCTTAAGCAGAAATTAGAGCAAAAATAAAAGATGTCTCATTTAATGATGATCAAATCTTATAAAATACAAACCCATCATAAAGGATAGCCCTTTCAATGTTGTATATAGCTTATCCTATTTCATATAGTCCTATCAATATGTAATTATTTCAAAAAAAAAAAAAAGGGGGACATGTCTGAAGTCATAGTCTAGTTAGTCCTCCTCTACCTCCTGAGATGCAAATCTCTTGTGTCCTCATTAAAGTCAAAGTCTGTCACAGTCTCCTTTTTTTGAGTCACTAAGGCAACCTGTGGTATCGCACTTCTAGTAGATCCCCGAGTCTCCTTCAAAGAACCAGTCAACTCCTTTGTTTGGGCTGCAGTCCTCTTGCTACCAATGACTCCTCATATAGTCTCTCCTTCCTCAACTGCTTCATCCTCTATTTTCCTCAGCAAGGCAGCCTAGTACTCTTTCTCAATTAGCTAAACCACATTTATCAACTACCTGGCATACCTCTCTATGGTCCCAAGTGAAATCCTAAAATAAACAGAATGATAACTCCTTAACTAGCCACCCTTTGATAGCTCTGGCAATGGGAGCTATGATCTGCATAGACACCGAGAAAAAAAAAACAAAGGGCACATCCTAAGTCTACGTCATCTACCTCAAGACCCTTATCCCCTAATGGAAAATTATTAAAACTAAGCCCAATAGGCAAAACCACTCAATGCCCATGGCCCCCGGTCAAGAGAAATCTAATTCTTTACGATTAGCGGTACTAAAAATGTGTCTTTCGAAGGCAAGCTGCAAGCAACCATCCTATTTGATCTCTAATCGAGTCTCAATAAAACATGTGCAAACTGAAAAAGTAGGGGCCACCACTCGAAAATGATCCATCAGCCACACTTAACCCAAAACCTAAAACCAGACACCCATAAAGCACCCAAAGTATAAAGGGTAAGAATAGACAATTTTTTCTCATCTGAGAATAACTGATAAGACAGTTTATCTCTCTAAATACCTAACAAAGTAGTCAAAGCTCATCAGTGTCTTTGTCAGCACAGCTTTAACCATAAAATGTCTCTTTTCCATCTGCCACTCTGGCATCACCCCAATCAACAGACTCGTATCCGATACTCAAATAGAAAATCAAGGCCCTCATATTGATCCTCTGCCCCCTTTATATCTCCCTAATCACCAGGATCATGAAACTTGTCAATCACAGCGATCAAATTCACTTAATCATCACCGACCATCATTTGGCTTATGACATCCTGAGACAAGTCAAAAAAAAAATCTTAAAAATATAGAAAATGCCAAACTCTGAACTCTAGCACTACTAGAGTTGCCTTTGAGTCATAGCCAAGCCATAGCATTAAACTTCCTAAAGGTGGGACGCAACTGCTTTTTAGTAATACCAAAATAGAAACCTCGGGCCACCGAATCCCAAAAATCAAGCCCTCAGAAAAATCTCAATCTCTTCGAACTCCTCATAAAGCCACCATAATAATAATCCCACACCAATCCAACTTGAGTTTCTCAAACTTTATAAAGTTTCTTAGTCCACAAATACATGGCTCCATGGATGCAAAAGTCACATGAAAAATTGCATTCTCATAATTCACCCTCATGCATCCATACAATCATCCATTACAAACATCATCACAAATCATCCATGGCATATAACTTGGACAAAAGGTCCATGAATTCTAAAGCATACATACATGAACATGCATCATCTATGCATAAACATACCTGCATATGCAATCATGCACCATCATGCTTAAGCTGAGCTAATAGCCTCATCGACATCTCTTAAAGCTGACAAATACCCCCTCAAAGCTGACTGACACCTCCTAAAAGCTTACTGTGAACTCTCAAATTTGCACCTCTTGATTCGGCTGCAGCTTGACACCTACTAAGAATAGGGCGCTGCGCATACGGCGGTCCCGCTAGCCGGTTAACGGGCAAGGGTCAAGGGGGCAGCGCCCCATCGAAAAAATAAATTTCCTGAATCTTTTCTCCTCTAGTCGACTGCTTTTTAGTCAAGAACCCACAGAATTAAGCGGTGCTCGAATCGGAGCTAAAACGAGCCCGAAACGAACAGAAACAGATTGAGCCGTGCGAGTGGCACTGGGAGGCACGCATCCCATGCCGCCCAGGAGGCGGCACGCATTCCCTGCAGCCAAAAAAGGCCGTGCCGCCGGTGTGGCATCAAAATCATGCCACCAGTATGGCGGCACGTCTGGCATGCCGCCCGGATGGCCGGCGTGTCAACCGTGCCGCCCCTGCCGCCGACGCCGCCGTCCGTACCGCCGGCTTCTACTCTGTCAGCTCTATAAATAGGAGCCTCCTCCAGCCTCATTTGACACAGTTTCCGACGATTTCCAATGAATTCCAACAGATTCTAAAGCATTCTAGAGCATTTCAAAGCAATTCAGGCATATTTTAAAGCATATTTTCATTCTTATACTCACACATTTGCTGCTTCTAAATCCAGATTCTAAGCTTCCTTTGAATTCAAGGTGGAGTTGAGATTCGGAGCAAAACTAGTTCCATTCATCCGAAAGCTAAGGAAAGCAAAGGTATAATTCCTTTCCTATCTTAAAATTCTAAATTCAGATCTAGAATTATATTTAGGTCTAAAATTGAAAAGATCTAAAAAACTTATTAATTTAAGGATCAGAATTAAGTTAATAAGCAAACCAACACATTTTTAAAACTCCTCCTTCGCAAGAAGGGAGAACTGCGTGGGGTTTGATTCCTATTCGATAGGATACGCAGGCTGCCATTCTGAAGGGCATCAACTCCAAAACTTTTTTATCAATGTTTAGTCTTTTTTTTTTTACTTTAATTAATCCTTTGTTTATGATTTCTATTTTAGTTTATTTTGAGGAATGTGTGCTTTTCCTAGTACCCATATGGGCTAGAGGAAAGATCCCCTTTATTTCATTTGTTTTGATATTGTAATAATTAAGTAGGATCTATCTTTCCTATTTATTTATTATTGTCATTCCATCACCTCATATATATATATCTGTCTCATTCATCATTATATTCTTGTTCATGCATACACAAAAATCCATTTTCAAGAGTTATTTTGCATTTCAAGCCAAACTAAAGAAAATAACATTTTCTTAACTGTGTAATTACCAAAACCTGATCCCCGAGCCCTCCTTGGTCACTCGTGGATTGGTGCATTTTTCCATTGGGATAAAATCAAATTTTAGAGTCAACCGTGTTGGGTTTTCTTTAATTTTCTCAATTAAAATAAATAAATTAAAGTGGCGACTCACTTTTCAACCTTCAAAATACAAAAATCAATTTTCTGAACTCACAGCGAGTTCTAATCGTGGAGTTTCTCCTGAAGAGCATTTCGATTCCTCGACGGATCGAACCGGTACTCGGGCGAGGCCTCACACTTACCAATGCCTCTTTGAAACTAAATGATATCTTTCTAGATTTAATCAACAAAGCATGACTTCCAAAGTCCCTTTACTCCAGGAAAAGTTCCTTTGAGCCTTCCGAAAGGCCCAAGCCCTCATATTCAGAAGCCCATATTTCTTTGGCATAACCAAAATCTTATCAAAATCTCTTGAACCGACTCACCACAAGGCGAGGCTCTCTCTTTACTAATATCTTATCAGAATCTATCGAGCCAACTCGCCATAGGCCGAAGCTCTTCTCTCATCAAAGTCTATCAATTTCACTAATAAATGTCTAGAAATGATCACCTAGATATCTATATGGCTCCACTTTTCACCTTTTTTACCTAAATCATCTTTACCTCTAGCGTTAAGGCCAAATAAATAGCCTTAATTGAGATTTACCCAAATCTTTTTTACCTCCAGCATTAAGGTCAAATAAATAGCCTTGATTGATATTTATCCAGATAATCTTTACTTCCAATATTAAGACCAGATAGATAGCCTTGATTGAGATTTACCCTAAATCATCTTTATCTCCAACATTAAGGCCGGACAGATAGTTTTGATTGAGATTTAACCCAGATCATCTTTATCTCTAATATTAAAGCCGGATAGATAGCCTTGATTAAAATTCACCAAACCTTCTTTATCTCCAATATTAAGGTAGGACAGATAGCTTTGATTGAAATTCACTAAACCTTCTTTGTCCTTCAACATTAAGGCCAGATAGATAGCCTTGATTGAAATTCACTAAACCTTCTTTGTCCTCCAACATTAAGGCCAGACAGATAGCCTTGATTGAAATTCACTAAACCTTCTTTATCTTCAACATTAAAGCTGGACGGATAGTTTTGATTAAAATTCACTAAATCTTTTTTATCTTCTAACATTAGGGCTGAACCAATAGCCTTAATTGAAATTCACCAAGACCATTCTTACATCCAACATTAAGGTCGGACTAATAGCCATTGATAAAATCTCATTTATCCATAAGGGCCTTCTCCCAAAGGACTTGACAAGAACACACAAGCCCAGAGTCTGACATGGCACCTCTTCCCAACGTTCACTATCATCAAAATCAACTTTTGTTCAAAGCCAATTCTGATGAGGGGGCAACTGTGGACCCTTAATTTTGCACCCTCATCATCCAGCCGTGCCTTAGCACTTGCTAAGTTTAATGCGTACAAAGAAATTTTTTTTAGCCTTCAATTACATTGCTACCATATATCCAAATTTTCTAAACTCCATACCAACCAATCTCAAAAAAAAAAAAAAAGCCACGCCAGCTGTCGCGGTAGCACCACCCGGCTACCTGGGCAACGCCAGCAGGCTCTTCGGTGGTGCATTACCTAGGACATTGGTGGCACTACTGAGCTCTTTGGTAGCACCGCTAATGCCTCTGGTGGCATGGACCCTACTGCCCTTTTTGCTGTTCCCAAAATACCTCCAATATGATTTTTCAGTATTTTTCGAGCCCTACCCTTTTAGTCTTTTACTTTTCCACTTCCCAAACTATCCTCACCCATTTTCTTATAAATACCTCCCTTCATCCTTCATTCCAACATACCTCTTGAATTAGTATTGATGGTTATCTACTAATTCCTCTCTTCTTCTCCCTCCAACCACTCTCTAATTAATTAATTAATTAATCTTTTTAGTTAATTAATTATCTCACCCGATCCAAGTTAATTAATCTTTTTAATTAACTATAACTTTTTTTAAATTAAAATTAATCACTTAATTAATTAATTAATTAATTAATCTTTTTAATTAATTAATTAATCACATTTTTCCAAAATCAAATTAATCATTTTTCTCAATAAACCTTTCATCCAAATTAATTAATTTTTTTAAATAATTAATCCATCTATCATTTTCATCACATTAATTAATTAACTAATCATTTTAATTAATTAATTAATCCCTCAAATCAATTCAATCACTTGATCCGGATAAAATGAAACTTCGGTCTGGTAAAACTCTCCGCCCACCAAAAGCAAAGGTATTAGCCTTTTTTCCTCACTCTCAAAACACCTAAACCAAAATCAATCTGATCAACTCCTAAATCTCTCCACTTAATCATGGAATGAAATAGTGCGTTTTGATCGCTATTCAATGGGGTACGTAGATAAGTTTGGAATCTAAATCCAAATGTCAATCAATCTCTTTTTCCCTTTTTACTTTGTGGATATATTTTTTTAATTTTCTCCTTACAATCATCTCATATTCATGCATCTTATTTACAATTATCATCTTATAATATTTGTTATTCATGAAATCAATTTTTCAAAGTCAAATTAAACTTAAGAGACAAATTTTGACTATTTAAAACCAAAAACCTAGTCTCCGAGCTCAATATGGTTTGAAGCTAGTGATTTTATCCATGGACAAATTAAAGTAAAAAATAAATAAATTGGAGTCAAATTTGTTTTTTTCTTAATTTTTCCATTTAAAAATAAATTAGGGTAGCGACTTCTAAAATCATTTTCAAAATCAATCAATCTAAATCCGAGGGTTTCATCGTGAGTCTAAACCCAAATGAGCATCCCGATTTTCTCTAGTGGACCGAGCTGGTGCTCTTGTGAGGCCTCACAATTGTAAACTGAGATAATTTTCTGGTGATTTTCATTGAGAAATCTATTACATATATATACATAGTATAGGTTCTAAATTAGGAAGGTGTACTAATTAGGATCCCTATGATTAAGTTGTACAATTACTCCTTATGATTAAGCTCTACAATTACTTCCTAATGACATACTATTTACAAGTTGTAACACTCAACGTCAAGCTAGAGCATAGATGTTAATCATGCCCAGCTTGTTACAAAGATAATCAACCCGAACCCCCATTTAGAGCTTTTGTGAAGATGTCTTCCAACTATTCTCTAGTCTTTACATACCCTGTGGAAATTAAACCTTGCTGTATTTTTTCATGTACGAAATGACAGTCGACTTCAATGTGCTTAGTTCGTTCATGAAAAATGGGATTCGATGCAATATGAAGAGCAGCTTGATTATCACACCATAATTTTGCTGGAATCGAAGTCTTAAGGCCTACTTCAATCACTAGCTAATATATCCACATTATTTCACATACCTCAACCATGAAATAACATTTTGCTTCTTACTCTTCCAAGAGACCAAATTCCCTCTAACAAAGACACAATAACCTAATGTGGATCTTCTATCTACTAGAGAACCTACCCAATCTGCATCTGAAAAATATTCAATATTACTATGTCCATGATTTGCATGCAAGATACCACGACTAGGTGCTCCTTTCAAATAACACAAAATTTATTCTAAAGCTAGCCAATGATGAACCATTGGAGATGACATATAACACTTACAAAATATGCAATATGTGGATGAGTCACCATAAGATAGTTAAGCTTTCTAATCAATCTTTTGTATTTCTCAGGATCTTCAAATGGCTCACTATGTTTTGTAAGTTGCATATTAGGAATCATCAAAGCACTACATGGTTTTGCCCCCAATTTTCCTAATCTTAGTTAATAAGTCAAGCACATATTTCCTCTGAGATAGAAAGATACCTCTCTCACTTCTTGTGACTTCAACACCCAAGAAATACTTCTACAACCCTAAATCCTTTGTGTGAAATTGAGTGTGAAGAAATGACTTAAGAGATGAGATTCCAATAGTATGACTCCCAGTAATGACAATGTCATCAACATACACAAATAAAAGAATGATACCAGCTCTAGATTATTTATAAAAAACTAAGTGGTCATACTTGCTTTTCATCATTCCAAACTTTTTAACTGATTGGCCAAATTTTCCAAACCAAGCCTGAGGACTATGCTTCAAACCATACAGTTATTTGCAAAGACAACAAACTTTCCCATACTCCCCCTAAACAACAAATCCAAGAGGTTGCTCCATATAAACTTTTTCCTTAGATCACCATAAAGAAATGCATTCTTGATATCTAGTTGATGCAAAGGCCAATTATAAGTGGCTGCTATAGAAATAAATAACATGACAGATGTCAACTTAGCAATAGGAGAAAAAATGTTAGAATAATCCACTTCATAAGTTTGAGCATATCCCTTAGCAACAAGATGGACTTTCAATCGAGCTATAGATCTATCAAGATTTACCTTAATTGTGAACACCCATTTACATCCAATAGCCTGTTTCCCTGCCAGTAAATTGACTAAGGTCCAAGTACCATTCTCATCTAAGGCATCCATTTCCTTTATCATTGCATTATGCCATTTAGGATGCGATATGGCTTCACGAACAATTTTGGAAATAGAAATAAAATCAAGAGATGCAATAAAAGAACAAGAAGAAGATGATAATTGGTGATAAAAGACAAAAGAAGAAACATGATAAATACATTTACACTTACCTTTGTGTACAACAATGGGAAGATTATTACTTGAAACTGGATTTGATGATGGAGGAGCTGGTGCAGGACATGAATTAGGAGGGTTTTGACGTCTAGAGTAGACCTGATGAATGAAAGGTTTGACAGGGGCCAGATCAGAAGCTAATTTAGAGAGAGACTGGATAGGAGCTAGTTTAGAAGATGTGATAGTATAAACTAACAAAACATCATCCTCCCCCTTACATTTTAGAGTAGAAGAGGGAAAATATGGTTTGTCTTCCAGGAAAGTAACATCAGCTGAAACAAGATACTTATTAAGACTAAGACAATAGCATTTATATCCTTTTTGAAAATGAGAATAACCAAGGAATATGCACTTCAAAGACTTGGGATCTAATTTAGTGATGTGTGGACGAACATCCCGAGTAAAGCAAGTGCTCCTAAATATCTTAGATTCAATAGAAAATAATGACTTATTTAGAAAAAGGATACTGTACAACGTATTACCATGAAGAACAGATAAAGGCATACAGTTAATGAAAAAAAATGCCGTTGAAACTGTATCAGCCTAGAAAATTATAGGAACATTCATTTGGAATAATAATGCCCTTGTTATTTCAAGATGTCTATTCTTCCGTTTTGCTACTCCATTCTAGGATAGGAGTATCAACATAAGAGGTTTGGTGAAGAATGCCATTTTGAATCATGTACTTTTGAAAAGATGCTGACAAATACTCTTTGGCATTATCATTTTGCAATGTATGAATAGAAACATTGAACTGAGTTTTAATTTCAGCACAAAAAGCACAAAAATGAGAAAACAACTCAAAATAACTTTTCATTAAATATAACCAAGTCACGCGAGAGTAATCATTAACAAAAGTAACAAAGTACTTAAATCGAATTTTAGACAATACAGGGCAAAGAACCCAAACATCATAATGAACTAATTCAAAAGGAGAACTTCCTCTTTTATTAACCCTAGGACTATAACTCACATGATGGTGTTTAGCAAACTGACACGATTTATTATCTAATTAAGACAAATTACTAAATTGCGAACAAAGTTTCTGTAGCAAAGGAAGAGAGGGATGGCCCAACCAACAATGTGCTTTAAAAAGGGTTGTTACTCTAGAACAAGTAACGGATTTGGGTATTTGAGTGTCAAGGATGTAGAGACCTCCAAATTCATATGCTTTACCAATAATCCTCTTCGTCATAATATCCTGAAACAGGCAATAATCAGTAAAAAATGAGATAAAATAATTCAAGACACGAGTAAGCTTGCTCATAAATAGTAGATTAAATGCAAATCCTAGTAGACTTAATACAGAATTCAAAGTAAGTAATGGAGTTGGATGGACAGTGCTACAACCAAGGAGAGAGGAAGTTGAACCATCAACTAAAGTAACCTTAGAAGGAGATGTATGTGATTGAAAAGTGGAAAAGAGACTAGGATTACCTGTCATATGATATGTGCAACCAGGATCAATGACCCATTTTGAGGAAGAGGAAAGAAGACATGTATTTAGTTTACCTAAATCAACAATAGCAGTGATTGGAGTATATGAAGACTTGAGTGATTCTTGGTACTAAGAGAACTTGGCATATTCACCTGCAGAGATAAGAACTGACTTTTTAGATGCTTCAGTAGTGGATGCAATATGAGTCGAATGAGTTTTCTGCGTTTGGTTTTGAAGTTTTCTACAATCCCGCTTCATATGTCCAAGCTTATGGCAATAATGACACACAATTCCTCTTGAATCTTGAGCTCGGTTCTCAAACCCATATGATCTCCCTCCTGTGTTACTATTCCTGTAATGTGATTGCCTAGACTCATAATCATTATTTCTACTGACAAGGGCATTGCTGAACTAAACAAGTGAAGAATCTTCTGTGCAAAGTACCATACTAAACACATCTTGTAAAGATGAGATCTCATAACTAAAAAGAATTTGGGATTTAGCAGTCTCAAATTCAGAAGAGAGACTAGCTAGAAAACTCATAACATCCATCTATTCCCTTTGGCTTTGTTGAACTTTCACATTAAATGGCAACACAGTATTGAGTTCTTCATAGTTTTCTTAAAATCCATAAAATAACTTCTAAGAGACTTATCTTGTTTTTTTGCATGATAAAAAGCTTTGCACACCTTATAAAAGTGCGAAATATTTGCTTTCCTAGAATACAAAAAATCTAGATATTTCAACAATTCTTTAACAAATTCACAATGATTAATCAAACCAATTACCTCACTGTTAATGGAATTCCGTATCTGCAAAAATAATCAAGCATCCTCCCTTAGCCATGTTTGCTTAGAATCATCTTCCTTAAGGGGATCATCAATCATATGATTATCCTTGTTGATACTTAGCAAATAAATTGAAGCCATTTTACTCCAATCTAAATAATTGCAGCCATTAAGCTTATGTTCTGTGATTTTTGACATCACAGGAACAATATCAAACATAATTATTGACTTTTTATCTACCATAATGCCAAGTACATAGTGGAAAACAAAAAACCAAAGAAAATAACCAAACACTCGAACCTGTTACAAAAGAGAATCCCACATGCTACCCCAACCAAGTACAAAGTAGTGTAATACAGAATGAGGCGCACCTAAAACTGAAGACCAAAAAAATTTTCGGCAACTAATGGGCCTTTACACACTAGTGCATGGGATGACGGCAGATTCTTGTTGAGGCACATGTGGCTCATGCACTTAGATTCTGGTCATCGAACTTTGAGGACAGGCTAATCGGTGGGTGGTGCTTCCTTCTATATTGGTGGTGAGAACAAGAACTTGCCCTAAAGAGGTGACCCAAAATTTCCCAACCCACTGTGTATCAACAAAGAAACAGAGACAAAAATGGATTAGTGTTTTAAGTTTTGATACCATGTTAAATAGACTTGGGTAGAACACATTCCCAAAAGCTAGCTCAAAGGAAGATAGTGCCCAATCTACATTATATACAATATAACAAGCCACTAAATTAGCAATGTGGGATAATTCTAACATCTTCCCTTGATACATGCTAGGCAAGACTAGCAAGTGGCACAATTGAAGAATAAGCCCACGTTAGGAAGCACATGTAGAATTTAGAACTTGAAAATGGGTGATCCACATGGCCACACAAGAGGACATAATTGTACAATAGAAACCTGTTTTGGGCTCTCATACCATGTAAACTAAAATAATTTTTTGGTGATTTTCATTGAGAAATCTATTTTATATATATATATATATATATATATATATATATATATATATTAATTAGGATCCCAATGATTAAGCTCTACAATTACTTTGTAATTACATACTATTTACAGTTTGTAACAAATACCATATGTGATTGGGATTGAGAGTGCAATGGTACATGCAACTCAACTCAACTCAACCTTAATTCCAAAATTAATTAGGATCCGCCATATGTAACGGTATGGGCGCATTGGAAAAATAAGATTCAATTTATTTTCGACGATTTATTAAGTTCTAGAGCTTCTCATACTTGAATGCAACTTAGCTTGTATCCTGCATTGTTCATGGAAATTTTTATTTTCTTTAAAACTAAGACTGAATAGAATATTGTATGAAAAAAAAGGCTTAAATAGAACAGAAGATTTGGACACACTTTTATGGATATCTGGTTTGCTTGATAATTAGGATCTAGAAACTAGTATATTAGCGTTTCTTCAATTTGTTCTCTTTTTATCTCTGATTTTAGTTACATAGAGTATTTCTAATAATGCACTTTATTTTAAAGATTATATTTTATTTAATTGAGAGCATTTAATTAGTAAAGAGTAAAAAATTTTATTTAAATCTAATAGATTTTATATTTTGCTTTTTATTTTATTTTACTCCATAAATATTAACTATTTTCATTTTTCATTTTTTAAATTTATTCAATTAAAAAAATAGGATTAAAATTATTTTAAATAAAATATATAAAAATTTATATTGCATTAATTAAAATTAGAAATAAAGAGTGATATTTAACTCTTTAAATTTAATAAGTCAAATTAATTTTTTTCTTTAATTTTTTAAAAGTAAAGAGTTTATTATAATTTTATTTTCTAAGATAATTTTTTATAATAAAAAGTTTAATATATATATAAAAAGTGTATTAAAGATAATCCTATAAGCTCGTTATTTTCTTGTTAAACAAAATATGTGTGTTAAATTAAACTACTTTCTTGCTCTCTGCTGTTCCTGGTACTTCTGTTTTGTTCTATATTCATTATAGCAGTTTGACTTTTTAGATGGCATAACGTGGATATCTTCGCTCTCAGGTGGTTTATCTGATCTAATTTTCTTTATTTAAGGGCCGTGGAGATGTCATCAACCAACATGGTCTTGATATCGAGGCACTGATGTCATTTCGCCTTCCTTTAACTGGCGGAGCTCAAATGGGTGACTCTGCTGGTAAAGTAATGTTAGTGGACTGTTTTTGATTATCTTATCTCCGTATGGTGATGATACAATTGTGAATATAATCATAATTAAATCTCTATGCTTTTTTTTTTTTTTATTAAAGATTTTATCATATGAATCATAAATAAATTGGAACATCATTATACAGGATCTTCTCAGGCAGTTGGAGATACAAAAGATGGTAAAGTGGGTTTGACTGAAACTGAAGTATCCAAAGTAGACCCATATGCTTCTAGCAGGCCACATGTTGGTCCAAGTGGTGCTGGACATGATTATTATCAAGGATCTGGAACTCATAGGAGCAGTCAGTCTTTTGATCATGAAAGTCCTTCTAGTGTGGACACCAGATCTGCCAACTCTCCATCCCAAGAAAGAGGGATGAATCAAAAGGATGGAAAAAAGGCTGCTGCTAAGTGGAAGAGGGGTGATTCATCTTTTCCCTCAGAACCACGTCTTGATAACCCACAACGATTTGATGCCTGCAATGCTGCAGTTAACCAGAGGAAGGCCAAAACAAATAAGATGGACTCACCGGGAGATTTTCCAGCTGGAGGCAGCGAAAATACATTTAACATGATTCCCAGTAGTAGCCAGCTAGAAGTATCCTCTGCTCATGTATCTGCAGGGCAACAGCAAGGTGGCTCCCTACCATCTGCTCATGAAACTCTTTCTTCTTGGAGTGTAGGGAATCAAAATAAAACAGGATTACCTCTTGAAGGATCTCAAGTTCCTAGGTTTTCTTCTAATTCTGTGTCTGGTAATATGACAGAAGAAATTCCATTGCGGCAGTCGATGACTTCATCTCTTGGTGCTGGTAAGCATTAAATATAATGTTTCAATAAATCAAAGTTCGTTTCTACAAACTTTATTTATAATTTTTCAAGGTGGCGGATTTAGATGTTCCAATTTTGATGAGGACCATTATTGCTATCAAGAGAACATAGAAGTGAATAATTTGAGAATATCTTAGTGATGGGATTTCCTTTTTTATTTTATTTCATGTTCTAGCAGGAAAATTGAAAAATGATTTTTTTCTTGTTTTAAACATTGCTTGTGTGAAAAGACTGGACAATTGCCTGGAATATCTCCCCAGTCAGTTCTAGCGATCTTGCCGTTGGAATTACTGTTTTTTTTTTTTTTTTTTTTTTAGCTCCTATAGGCAAGGTTCATGGAGGGATGCCTGTCACTTCTACTTCAGACCCAACAGGAGAACTAGGATTTTCAGGTCAAGTCCAGTTCAGTGGTTCTGAACATCAGAAGCATAGATTAGTCAAAGGTTCCATAACAATTCCTCCCGAGAAAGCCATAGAAGCCTACTTTTCTCCTCCTAAGCGGGTGGATGACTTTCCAGTGTCACTTTCCACTGGAAGGGTTTTGGAAAATGAAGGAAGCTCAAATATGTTTGGGGATGCAAACAGGAATATTCAGGTGCTTTTCTTTTTTTTCTGTTCTTAGATATTTTTCCTCAAACCATCATGTCTTTTACATGTCTAATGTCTCATGATGCTTTCATTACTAAATTTGATTATGATAGGTTCATTTGTGAATGTGGCATCTCTGATTTTTGGTGCCTTGTGTATTAAGTATCTTGTGTTATATGGTTTTTTATCACCAGGGTGGTCGACAAAATAATAATTCCGAAACAACAATGATTAGAACAACAGCTTTCAGAGATGTCGGAAAGTCTCATGTTTATCAGTCTGCCAATCCTTTCAAGGATCAACAATTGAAACAGCTCAGGGCCCAATGCCTTGTCTGTTTAGCATTCAGGTGGAGAGCATGATTTCGGAATTATGCATCACAAACCTTCCCCCCACTCCCAATATACTGGTTTTAATTTTCAAATTGCTACTTGCAGGAATGGTCTGGTGCCCAAGAAATTGCATCTTGAATTAGCACTTGGAAATATCTTTCCTAAAGATGGTAAGAACTGTAGTTAAATCTCATAGAGGCTGAGCAGCACGGATATCTCAAGGGGCCTGGCTCAATTTGATAGGCTTGGACAAGGGATACTGGCCTGCAAGACTAGGCTGGCTGGTTTTAGTAATGGTCCGGTCTGCTCTAACAAGACTTTGCAAAACCGGGCCTGTGTTTAGCAGACTTGGTTCTTGACATAGGTTTTTGGGGCTGGGCTTGGGCTCTGTAAAATGTTTTGGCTAGACCAAGCCATGATGCCTTATTCCTAACTCCCAGGGTGAAATCCCAAGGTGAAATATACAAAGAGAAAATTACACCGTGCATGGTCTTTTGGAAAAAAATAAATTTTATATCTCTATTTTTTTTTAAACTTTTTTGCTTTTTGAATTTTACTTTTATATGCTCTTGCCTTTTTTAATATTATTCTTTTACACTTTTGTGACATAATAGAAGAAATCCACATGCTTGAGTTACATATTTGATTTTATTGAATTATTCTCTTTTTTTTTAAATGTCAAGAAAATAAAATGCACTATGATACGTGAACAAACTGAATAGAACTTGATAATACAAGTATTTTATTTTATTTTATTTTATTTTTTTACCAGTGAGTACTTCTATCAAGTATGAAACTATGAAAAAATTAAGATTGTAAACAGTAAAAATTTGCAATTAGTTAATTAATAATGTTAATTAATTTGATTCAATGTTTATGTGGTAGTGAATGATTGGATGAGTTTGTTAATACATAAAGTAGTAATTTGTTAATTTTAATTTTAATTTAAACTATTTAAAAACTAATTTTTTGTTGGCTTTATTCTAATTTTTTAATTTTTAGTCCTTTTATTTAATATTTTATTATGTAATATTTTAAATATTTGTATGTTTTTAACATTCTGTTTATGTATGAGGTGGATTAATTTAACACATTTTAGTTTTTGGTTTTTTTTTTTTTTGGTTACATTTTTGAATTTTTTGCATATGTTTTTAGTATGGTAAAATAATAAGGTTTTGATAAGAGGTATTTTGCTTTTGAGAATTGGTAAATGGTAACGTAAAAAGGGTAGCTTTATATATATTAAAAAGAGTTAGCCTTTTCATATGTTTTAATGTCCATCTTAGCATACTCATAGTTTATATGTTTGGTTTATTTTATTTATATATTTGGTTGGTGTTTCAGTTTTAAAGAAAAAAAATTAAAATCTAAATAGGCAAATTTAAATAAGAATGACATTATCAATAAAAAAAAAAAAAATTGAGAGTGTTATGTCTCCAAAAAAGATGAAACATCTATTTCTTGTATATATTTAAGATATACCTAAAATATACTTATTATATACTTGAAATAAACTAGAAATATATCTAAAATATACTCATTATATATTGTTTACTATGAATCCTGAAAATTGTTTATTATTTTTTTAATATATTTTTTTTATCTAATATATACTTGATATATTCCTTTTATATACTTATATTCATATAATATTCAATATCCAAAATATTTTGAAAATATATATCAAATCAAAAGAGCAAATAAATTATAGGAACAGACTTTTGTAATTTAAATATTGTTTTATTGAATTTGTCTACATTTTAATCTTAATTTTGATGATGATTCTCATTATAAAAAAAAAAAAAAAAAAAGAATGTAGATTATGCTTTTTCAAAGAAGAAAAAAGTTAAGGTTATTAAGTATTTTAAAGAATATGAAAGTATATAATTATAGTATATATTTAAGATATACCTAAAATATATTCATTATATACTTAAAATATATTTGTTATATACTATTTATTGTGAATTATGAATTCCGTTTATTAATTTTTTTTATGTCATAATTTTTCAATTCACAAAATAAAAATGAATAATTTTTTTCTTTTTAGTATATGTTTGCTCTATTTTTTTTATTTTTGTTTTTTTATTTGCACATTAGAATATTTAGAAATTATATTAGTTGAAAATTATTTAATTAATCACCACATGTTAACGATTTAAACTTTAAAAAATATCCATTTGAACATGTGTCGATTGGACATAACTCTAGTTATACATATTGATTAGTACATTAGAATAATTGGAAATTATATTAATTAAAAATTATATAATTAATGACTACGTGTCAAATATTCAAGTTTTGAAAAATATCCATTTGATCATGTGTTAGTTGGTGGCATAACTCTAATTATACATGTTATTAATTATCTAATTAATCACTACGTGTTAAAAATTCAAGTTTTAAAAGATACCCATTTGAATATGTGTCTATTGTGTATAACCCTAGTTAGACAGGTTACATATTCATTATATTACTCAATTGATATAGATTTTATAGCACTAGTATTTTATATTTATTAGATTGTGTTTTGATTAATCAGAGGTTGATTCGTCATTGACTATAGGTTGATTGCTAGTTGATAACAAGTTGATTATTTGTTTTACATACTTTATCTTTAGTATTGCTAAAATACTAGTTATTTTTGAGTTTTTTTTTTTTTCATATTTAAGATGTATAATCGAATTTTCATCTTCTAAACTTTTTAAGTTCGTAAAAAAAATTATATAATCTATTCTTTTTGAAGATTTTTAATGCAATGACAGTTAAAATAATAAAAAATTAACTAAATAGATGTATGTAATTCGATTTAGATTGAGGTTAGATTTGTTGCGAATTTTTGGGATTTATATGGTAAATATTTTTTTAAAATAAAAATAAGAATTTTTTATAGAGATAATATTTTGTCAATATTTATCTATATGCTTTTATCTATTTGTATTTATATAAATAGGTTATTAGGGAGAAAATTTATTTCAATTATAATTATTATTCATGGAAAATATTTTTTAAATAACCATATCTTTGTCTATTTTGCCAAGACAAATAAATATTCAAGATTGTGGCACTGCCATGAGGAGTCATTTACTAGCCACAAAAGCCACCACTCTAATTGGAGAGCATAAAAATAAATAAGTTAGCATTTAAGGTATAAAAGTTAATTTTAAAAAGTGAGGACATATTTATAGGTGTGATTCTCTTTTTAGGCATTTCTATAGAAATCCCATATATATATATATATATATATATATATATATATATATATATATATATATATATATATATATATATATTTACATACATACATACATATATATATGTATGTATGTATGTATATACATACATATATATTCAAAGGTTATCTTGACAAAGAATTTACAATTAAAGACCTTGGACATGCTAAATATTTCCTAAGCATGGAACTGGTTAGGATTCCTATGAGCACTCACATCAATAAGAGAAAGTATATTCTTGATATTCTTGCTGACATAGGACTTCTAGGTGCCAAACTTGTTTCAATCCCTCTTCCTAAACAACTAAAATTATCAGCTACTGAAGGTGATCTATATTCTGATCCTAAACAATACAGGAGAATCATTAAAAGATTGCTTTATCTGAATTTTACTAGACCAGACATCACTTTTGCTATGCATCATTTGAGCCAATTTGTTCAGTCAGCTCGTGTGCCTCACTAAAAGGTAGCTACACACTTGTTATAGTATCTCAAAGGCTCACCGAATTTTGGTCTATACATTACCCAAACAAACAGTCTTACTCTTAGTGCCTATTGTGACTCTGTTTGGGACTTATGCCTAGACACAAGACGCTCTATTACTAGCTTTTGTGTGCTCCTTATATCTAGTTTAATCTCATTCTAAAAAACAAAATATTGTGTCATGCTCCTCTGCTGAATGTGAATATCGCAGTATGGCTAGTGCTGTCTGTGAATTGAAATGGATTTCTTTTCTAATGCAAGAGTTCTAACTTCCTTTGTAGACCCCAGTGCCTCTGTTTTGTGACAATCAAGCAACATTACACATTGTTGCAAATCTCATTTTCCACGAGCGCACCAAACATCTTAAAATCGATTGTCACATGATTCGAGATCAATATAAAACTGGTTTCATCAAGCCTATTCACGTTCTTTCCAATTACCAGCTTGCCGATCTGTTTACAAAGCCCCTCTGTACTCCTCTGTTTCACACTCTTATGTCCAAGATGAACTTTGTGTCTCTGTCACATAGTTCATCTTAAAGGGGGGATTTGTTACTTGTATATACGGTACCATTTTAGTTTAGTTAGTTAAGTTATTAACCAATTCTATTAGTTTGTTAGAAAGATTGTACACATGTCATAGTTGGTTACAACAGTTCTGTTTTTTGTTTAATTAGTAGTTTAGGCAGGATCTTTCTTCTGTAAGCTTTTATACTCATTTTGGTATAGAAAGAATTTTTAACCCATTCTTCTCAATTTTTTTTCTTAATTCATCAATTTTGTTTTACTTCAATTTTTTATCAGATTTGAAATGGTATTTTTCTTCCTTATCCTTTTTTCTTGGTTGTCTTAAGGGGAAAGTGCTTTTCTATTTTCTGAAGTTGGAAATACAGATACATAAAGCTTGGATTACAACTTGTACATATTTCCCAATGTCCTAAAACTTATATTTCCAATTTGATAGGTGAACATGTGCTGTTAAACTTGATAAGATCAATGATAGCATATTTTTCTTCTACAAATTGCAGCCGAGCGTTTGACATGATACATGTCATTTAATGCATTATTTTTGCTTCACGATACATTTGTACTATCTCATACTCTCGGTCCAACTTTTGTGCTCTCCAGCCAAATCTTTGATCACCTATTCCACTAGAAAATTATAAGAAGACAATGTTACCTTTAGCTACTGCCTTGATGTGTCTAGCAAATATGACCCAGCATGATACACTGCAATCCTGATAAGGTTCTCATTGATACCCTCATCAAGGACATAATTGAATATTAGACAAATATTTTGGTAGAGGGGAGGGTATCATTTAGCAATCTAAATGTGGTTCTTTCTAGTTCTTTCTAATGTGATCCTTGGACCTGAAGTTTCTTTAGTATATATTTTTTTTCAATTTTGTACTTACCTTGTACTATTTTAATCATTTTAAGATCCAAACTGTCGAAGAACAAGTCAGAGCTTCAGCTAAGACAAACTGGGAGTTGCTAATCAAAGCATTACTATTAGTTTCTTTGACGATAATACAAGGTGACCTTGGATGTTGTTTAAGCAACACATTCTTGCAAAAACAAGTGGTTCCTAAGTGTTTTGACTAATGCCCTTGAAAATCTCTTTAACATTTTTACAGTGCAAAAGACCGTAGGGAATACTTAAGAGTCCCTTTTATGGGAATGTAAAAAAGACAAAGCTGCCCTTATGTTAGATGATAATGCTCTAAATGACGTCCTAGCTCCCAGGTACTTGTTTAGAGTTTAAAAATATCAATAAGAAAAGAATATAGTAATTAGAAATATCAAATCTTGGCTACCTCGATAATATCAATAAAATTCCAGAGCAAGGATAAGGAAAACATGTGCTTATCCACTCTCAAAGCCCAATGGGCTTTCCTTGAGTTGTGAGGTTGAGGGGCTCTTTAATACTTGTTTATCTGTCTGGTAAATAATGATTGAGTTGGTGTAATAGGAAACATTCTAGAACTAAACTATTTCTTGACTATTAGATTATCTTTTTTCATCCTCAATATCATGAAATTCATTGAGATAAACAATAAATTAGCTGTTGATAAATGCAAGCCACTTTCATATTAAAGTAAATTTTTACAGGTCATTGCCCTTAATCCAATTGAGAGATTGCTTCTTTCATACAAATGCAATTTTAATCAGTAGATATTTAGCTTTTTAGCAAAAAAAAATAAATAAATAAAAGACTGATAAATCAACTAACAAGATCGTTTTATGTGAACAGAGCAGTGTTAGCTATACTGGATAATTTGTTATTAAGAATATGGGCCAACTTGAAAACATGTATTCTAAAATGAGCATGCTTTTTAAAATCAGTCTCTCAATTGCTCCAGTTCATTTGTTACTGAAAATATAGGTTGACTTGTTCTTGTTCATGTTCAGTCTCTTAATTACTCTGGCTCAAACTTACAAATTTCTCCTAGTCATCATTCAAATTCTGGTGCCAAAAGCATTCCTACTGTGAATGAGAATATATCTCGAAATGTTCCTAGGTTTGCTTTGTAAGAGTCACCAAACTCTAAAATAATGCAGGGTTTCCAAAGTTGCATAAAAGTTGATGGTGTTGGTGATCATCCTACAGAGTCTGCATGTTGTGTACAAGAGGCTAACCCTAAGGAACCTGCAAATGTTATTCAAGTAATAGTTTCTTTTCACATGTTTTTAACTTATCACATTTCTAGTAATCTTAAATGACTTTAGAATAACCAAAAGTCCTAATAGTCTTGGCAATTTTCACCAAAATGCTCAATCGAATCCTCAACTTAAAATTTCTTATATTTAATAACCTTGAAATCATATTCCTGAAGTCCAAGAATCATGAATCTATTTTTTTTCTTTTTTATATCATTCATCTCATGTGATGGTAATGAACCACATAGGAAACCCTTTTTTTTTTTTTTTTTAATTATGCTGTTAAAAAAAATCAGAAATAAAAAAATAAAAACATTTTTTGGGTCATTTTGCTTACATTTAATTCTCTGACTAATATGTATTTGTCAAAAATTTTCAGGACACACATTTGCCTGCTGGTTTGGTTGGTCCAGATCCAAAAAGAAAGGATACTAGTGGAATTCCTACTGTTGGCCAAATTCAGACTACTGCTATCACTGATGTTACTCGTGTGATGAAGGATATTTTCTCTGAGACTTGCTCATCAAAAACTAAAATGGGTGAGTCTCCTAGGAGTGAAGGTAGGAATGCCCCTGTTATACCTGTAGTAAGTATGCTACATTTGGAGGTTCTGAAAAATCAAAGCTTAAAGGAAAAAAGGCCTTCAACTATGCCAATGTTGGCAATAACAAATCTACTTGTAGGGACTTCAGTTGACAGTTCTAGACAGTCCGAGTCTAGTGCTAGTGTCATGATGGAAAAGGACATGCACCTATTTTAGGTGAGCCTCATATTCAGAAAAATGGTGGCCCTGTTGAAAATGTAGCAGATTCAGGACCGAATTCTTCTAAAAGCTCTATCATAACTGTTCATATGGAGGTCACCTATACAGTTCTAGCTAGGGTTGGTAAAAGTGAGATTATTCTTTTTGGTAGAGTAAGGCTTGATGAAGTTTCTAGCCTTAGGGTCCTCTGGGCATGAGGTTGTTTCAACTGTTACATCTCAAAGTTCGTGGATGATACGGAATGTGTTTGGAATTGAAACAGTAGTTCATTCTTTGAAAGAGCCACTAAAAACTTCCCCCGCCCGCCCCCCGCCCTCCCCTCCCCCTCCCCCCCCCTCCCCCTTGGATATTAAGAGTCTAGAGAATCCCATAATTTGTGGGGAAGCTGCTGATGGTTCTACAGTGACTACCTACTTCAGTTGTAGTGGAGCCTCAATTTAATAAAGAAAATAAAGGTTTCAGTGAAAGCATCGTCTCTACTTGTAATTAGTGTAGCAATTCCTACAATATGTGCAAATCCTGATGGTGTTGGTGTTCATTCTAGCTTAAACATACAAATTCCTCCTAGCCCTTAAGCTGCTGATGGTTCCGCGGTTACTTTACCTGCTTCAGTTACGGTGGAGCCTCATAATGAGAACTCAATAAAGAAAATAGAGGTTTCAGTGAGAGCATCAACTCCACTTGTAATTTTTGTAGAAATTCCTAGGATGTGTGCAAATCCTAATGGTACTGATTTTCATTCTGGCTCAAACATACAAATTCCTCCTAGCCCTCGTTCAAATTGTGGTGCTAGAAGCATTCCTACTGTGACTGAGATTGTATCTCCAAATGTTACTGAGCCTACTTTGCAAGAGTCATCGGATACCAAAATCATTCATTATTCCCTAAGTTTCATGAAAGTTGATGGTGTTGATAATCATCCTACATAGTCTGCATGCTAAGTCATATTATCCATTGATGAGTCTGCATGTTGAGTCTTATTATCTGTTGATGACCTAAAAGATTGATGCATTCATCTTTTAAGTTAGAAAATGTGCTTAAAGAATATTTTGAGAAAATTAGTGTTGGATAAGACTTTATGTAATATCTCAACCCGATACAAGTCGTAAGTACAGAAGTATATGTGTGAAGATATCCGATTAGTATCGTAATACCTGCCCAAGTTAAAAATGAATATTTTTAAATATTCAAATAATTTGAATTTAAATGTTTTAAATAATAATTTTATGTAGAAATATTTCCCTTACTGTAATAATTATATTGACATTCAAAGTTATAAATATTTATGAATTTATATTTGAATATTGATATTGATAATGCAAATTTATATTGATATTTGATATTATATATATGATTTATTAATATTGTTATATGAGTATTTGAAATAGTAGAGAATTATTTCAAATTTAATATTAATATTTGGAATAATTTATTTATTATAATTTATATTGATATTTGAAATGATATTAATTTTGTATATTATTACTAATATTTCTAAGAGAATATTTTATCAAATGAAGTATTGGATTTTAAACTTATTATCTATTTAATTAAGGAAGTTTAAATTAAAAAAAATTGAGATTTTGTTGCGAAATATAGAAATTTATTTAATTTATATTTGAAATTTTATATTATGATTTATATCATAATTATTAGATAATATTGTGAATTTTTGTGAAATAAATATTTTAGTTAAAATTATTGTTTAACAAAAAATTTTGTAACGAATTATTATTATTATTACTATATATATATATATATATATATATATATATATATATATATATATATATATATATATATATTAGTTAAAAACGTGGACAACCTTAATAGGGCAAAAGATGAAAGAAAAACAAAGCAGACAGAGAAATAAAAATAGAGCAAAGGCAGAGAGAGAGAGAAAGAGAGAACTACACCCTAGACCACCACCTTCTAGCCATCACTGACCGACGCGCACCCTACCAGAAGGAAGAGCGCCCACTTACCAGTCGACCAGCAGAAGCCCGTCGCCAATTGCCTAAACACAGCGACGCACGCGCTGTCTAAGGACTCGTCGGCAGTAACTTTCTAGGCAATTTTCAACAATTTTTCGATCTCCATTTTTGACAAATTGGTATGGATGAACTCTTCATAATTCCAGCTTTAATTTAGTATATTATTTGTTAATTTTAGATAACTTTTATTTTGACCGGAATATGGTGATTTCCCTTGGCTACCGCATTGTTTCTACCTTTTTTTTATGAATTATAGAAAGTGTGTATATTCGGACTCTTTGAGCCATAAGCTAACCATTGGTACTCACGGATCATGATTTGGTCATCGTTGGAATTTTTCGACGATCGAATTCTAGCGACCTTTGAAAGTGATGATTTCAAATAGCAGCTCCAACTTATTAAACCGAGTCACATGGTATAAATCTCAACTCTTAATTGTATAAAATAATTGCTTGTCAAGGCTCAAAAATGGAGCAAAATCATTTGAGAAAAACCAACTGTTATACGGAGTAAGAATAAAGCTTGTACAAAGCTTAATTAATTAAGCACAAAACAATATGTAATCTGGTTATCCTCGTAAGAATCTAGCATATAAATTTTAAACAAACAGAAAGAAAAAAAATTGTGGAATGAATTTATGCTTTATCTATATCATTTCCATGCCACTGAAATAATCTTATCCTTGGCTGACTGGTGTAAGCCTTTTTGCTATGGTTGCTCTCTCTTTTCCATGAGTTGTAGATTCTCATCCAACATTGCATCGAGCCTCTCCTTTTGCATAAAGGCCATGATAATTGTCACGCCCCAAACCCGAGGGCACGTGACCGGCACTAGGACACGGGAATTGCACGTGGCTACCAGTGCCCGTAGTAAGCCTAACCCAAAACACACAACTGAAAGCCCAACTGAAAAGGGCTATGGGCCCAAATGAGGTAAGTAGATCTAAATAATATCAACACAATATAAATATTCTTAGGCCAATAACTTATTTATTCCATATATCTCAGAAAATAGTAAATTACAAAAAGGTTCTGCTTAACAACAGATTACAGCTCTTTAAATTACATTACTGAATGATAACAATGTACAAGTACAAAGTGTAACATTGCGGAGTTCTAAAGTTATAATTACAAATGTACATCTATTACATGTATTCTTAATATCCCATTAATACAAATTATTGCCGAAGGGAATTTGGCAGTCTACTCAATTACAATTCCTTTACCGGCTCATTCCTTGACCTGAAAGCAACAAGATGAACAGGAATGAGCGTTCGACTCAGTGAATGATACCAGCTAATATATTAAACTGGTATCCTACAGATAGACTCTAATGCACATGATATGCACCATGTTATAGAAACAGACAAATCATCCAATCAAGCAAGGATGGAGTATGGTCCACAGTACCACACTGATACTCAATACTCAATATGGGGAGCCGATCCCCCTACTCTGACTCTCTGAATCCAATAATTTGTCTCTTATATCCAAGGGGCTCGGCTGTCACTGGTCTATACCACACAGCCTTGACCCGACTGACAGCAGCCTTGGCGATGAGCATGCCCGGTCGGCATCCATCAGTCATAGCTCATCTTCTGAATCTCATCATAATCCAAATCATAACCATAAAAAATCCATAATCCTAGGTGGTACTGTATCCTCCCGACCTCCATCCATCAATCACAACCATAGTATCACACAGAATGCAGAATATCAATTCATCATTCACAGTCAAATGTTACATGCTTATATATGTAGTATTAGTGTATAATATACATATATATACACACAACAAATGCATATGAAATGGAAACAGAATAATACACTAGTGAGTATCACTCACCTAACTGCCGACGCTCCCGACCGGCTTCCTTCGAAAAAACAGCCTTGGAACCTGGAAGACGCCAGCCATCGACACCTCGCAACAACGAAAATTGTTAGAATAAGAAACACACTTAAACAGACACCATTAAAAGACTACTGAGATTATGATCGAGGTCTCGACAGAATCATACAGAATCTAATGACGGGCTCGACAACCTAACAAATACTCTAACGACTACTAAACATAAAATAACTTATTTAAATGACTAAAATACAAGGGTGGGTTAAACTTCATAAATTTCGATCATATGGACATCAAGGATCGCACTTGAATGTCGAAACAGAACCACTGGACCTTCCCAAGAGCCGCCGCCATGCACCGTCGTCGGCCGGCCACGTGCCGCCGCTGCTGGTGGCGGATCTGGGGAAATTCATACCAGCAGGTTCACCTCGACTCCAGGATCACAAAAAGGGTCACCACTCGTCGTCACTTGCCCTCCAGCCGCCAAAAAATGCCTCCAAAGTTTTAGGTTGCGTTTTCCAATCTCCTCCTCTGGTGGTCCTCAGGGGGCAAGGTAGGTACCAAAAATGAAGCTCTCATCCTCAGGAGTTGAACAACACCAAGATCACCAGATTCTGCCACCAAAATCGGCCGAAAAGTCAAGTTGAAGTTTCGATGGCCGGCAGTCCTTCTCTCCTAGCATACGCCGCCGATCATCGTGCTGTCACCTCCCCCGAGATCGCCGGACCTTCCTCTACCCAGCAGTGGTGGCGGTGCTCGCCACCGCCCGCCATAATTCACCCAGCAGCCCCCCTCTCTCTTGGCCTCTCTCTCTCTCTCTCTCTCCTCCTTCCTCTACTGTTCTTTTCCCCGTTCAGCTTCTCCTAAAACGCCCCGTTTCACTCTACTGGCCAATCACACCTCTCCTTTTCTTCTTCTTTTAATTAACTTAGAACACAGTTATGCTATATATATATATACTAAACCATATCATATAAACATAATACTACACATATGTATATATACAAATTAACAATACTAATAATAATACTAATAATAATAATGATAATAACAATAATAATAGTAATAGTAATAATAATAATAATAATAATAATAATAATAATAATAATAATAATACTATTATTATTATTATCACTAATAACACAATAATAATGATAATAATTTATAAATTATTATACTTTACAACATAAGCTTATATATATATAGTAATAATATTATGAACGGTAATAATAGTAATTATAATGGAAATCCAAACTTTTGATAAAATATTATAATTAAACTCATAATATTAATTAATACCTTTATTAATACTCAAAATACAATTCCTCCAAAACCCACATTAACAATTTTCATAATAATATACATATATAATATTATACTAAAATTACCATTAATAATATATATTCAAATAATATGAATATTTATAATTTAATAAAATATAGATTCAATTCTTACTTTAATGAGGAAAATAATACGTTTCTGTACGAAAATAGAATTTTATAAAATAAGTGAAATTCAGGGTGTTTCAATAATAGTCAAAATTATTTTAAAGGAAAGTAGTACTCCATTTGCCATTTGTGAAAACCCATCAATCACCACTAAGTCTAAAACTCGACCAGTGGATGGCACTGAGTTTAGTTGGTGTAAAGTCATTCTTGGTGGCGCTGGCATCACTGTTTTAGCTCTTCAATTATCAAAACAACTAGATATTTCACTTATTCAAAATGCTCTCCATCAATTACAAAAATGGCAATGATATATATGGACTTATGGACTACATGAAAAGTGACAAAATAGATGAAGATGAAAAAACTAAGAAAATCCTTGGCACAAGGAATAAGTAAATTTGATTGGATAATTTGCCTAGCATAGTTTATGAAAAATGGAATTTTAGTGCTTTAGGTTGTTTGCTTTGAGGTACTGTGAATAGAATGGCATATTTTCTTGTTATGTTTATCTTCATATTACATATTTCCACTATATCAGCAATAGGCGCTTTTTTTTTTTTTACTTATTTGTTGAAACTTTGAAGTGATAATTTGGATCTTAGAAGGAATAAAGAAACTCGTGGACAATTAATAACTATTGGTTTTCATGGAATTTATATGTTATGATTGGGGTTGTGAATATAAATGCAAAATCCAAACAAATTGATGATGCATGTAAGATGTTTGATAGAATGTCTAAAAGAGACTTGAGAAGAAGAAAGTCCCATACAAAGAGAGAAAAAGGGGAGTTGGGGACAACTAATGTGGCAAAAAAAATTATTAAAAATGGTGATTGGACTATCCACATTAGCTAACCATTATAACAGTTGATGAAAAACATACACAGTTAAAAAAATGCATAGTTTGAAGATTTTTATGCCGAGTTTTTTAGTTGGATGATCACAAAATGCATTAGTCATTTGTTGGAGAACGATAGATGAAATTTACCCCCCAAATAAAATACTTTCCTATATTACAAAAGAATGGTTATTTTGTTGGGCTAAAGAAGATGCGCTTGAATAATTTTTTTTTTATCGATAAGCAAATTATTTATTAATATTTTTTTTTTATTTTTCTACTGGCGAAATCATCAGTTTTATGGTGACATCATCAATCTTTTTTTTTTAATTTACAAATTTTTAGTGTTAATATTGGTATAAATGGTGAATTAAGAGTAACATAAAGAGTATTTTAGTCATTTCACATGTACTTAACGAAAAAAGTGAAAAAATTGGACAAAAGGACTAATGTGTAGACAAAATCAAAATATAAAGATGACATAATTAATTTTTTAAAATAAAGAGATTAAGTGTGAATTAGATAAAAGGACTAAATAGTAAATTACCAAATTATAATTACTGTCATGCAATGCTTTTTGAAACTAGTTTATTGATTAATTCACATTGGAATCCTCTATTCATTGGTAATAATAATAATAATAATAAGAAGAAGAAGAAAAGCTACTATGGGCTGAGTTTTGAACTATTTGGGCCAATGACCTGTAAGTTTCATTTGGGCTGAATTTTAGATTTTCTGGTCATTGCAAATGACTATATACAGGTTAAGGCTTTAAAATGCTTTTAGCATAAGTCCCTCATAGGCAATTTATATCGTTGACTTTGAGACTATATAGCACCATGGTTCCAGATCAAAATACACCATTTTTTTTAAATTAAAAAAAAAAAAAGATCACGCTTATCCTCTTATATGGTGGATACGCATGAAGGCTCTATCTTCTTCTTCTTCTAGTGGTTCTATCTTCTTTTTCTTCTTCTTCTAGTGGATGTGCGATCTCTTCTTCAAAATAGTGAAGCTCAATCTTCTTCTTCTTCTTTTTTGAAATTATTTTGATTATTTTGTTCTTTTTTTTTTTCTTGAAACTGTTTCTGTCTTCTTCTTCTTCATATTTTTTTATAATTTTTTTTATGAGTTTTTATATTGTTTGTGTGAAGATTTTGAGTTTTTTTTTTTTTTGGAGTTTGATTGCTTGGTATTTTCATTATTTAATATTAAGCTTTAAATTATCATGTTTATTATAATTAAAATCTATATTCATTACATATAACTATCAGATTCATTAGATATAAAATTTAGGTTCATCATATATCATATGCAAATTCATTATCTTTTACTGTCAGATTCGTAATTTAATTATTCAAAAATTTAATTTCATTCATTCCTCATATTTAAAATTTTCATTATTTAACATTTTCACATATAATTATAAGATTCATTATATTTAAAGTTTAGGTTCATCACATTAGATTCATTAGATATAAAGTTTAGATTTATCATATATCATATGCATGTTCATTATCTTTTATAGCGAGATTCATAATTAAGTTAATTTCATTCATTCCTCATACTTAAAATTTTCATTCTTTAATATTTCACATAGAATTAGATTCATTAGATTTAAAATTTTGATTTGTCACATACAATTATCAAGTTCATTAGATATAAAGTTTAGGCTTATCATATATTACATATAAATTCATTATATTTTACTGCCAAATTCATGATTATAAATCAATACAAAGTTATCTATTTTTTTTTATTAATCAACAACTAATTTTGTTACATCAATCAAGTAGAATTTAAAGCAAGGAGATTGATTAAAAGATAGTTTCTAATAATATCATATTGGACTGCTCAACAAATAAGAGAGAAATATAAATAAGAACTGAAAATAAGAGGTCTAGGCAAATGAAGAGTAGCATAACGTTTACAAGACCTAATACTAATAGAAGAATAAGAAGAAGATGAAAAGAAGAGGAGGAGGAGGAGCAGAAGCAAAAGAAGCAGCTTGTTTTTGAAATTTTATGTTTTAATTAAAAAATTAAAAAAAAAAGTAGCATGCTTTTTGTTTTAATGAAACGGTATGTTTTAAACCTAAGTTCATGATGCAAAATAGACCTAGGTTCATAATATAAAAATTCTCCCTCATGTTATTGATTAAAAAAAGTTTAATGCCTAATATTTTAAAAATTTAACAATTTTTTTAAAACAAATTTCTCTCAAAAATAAGAGTGGTAATGGTTCAGTTTGATCAGTTTAGGGGAAATATTTTTAACTAAACCAATAAAATTGGTTTTTAAATACATCAAATTTTAACTAAACCAAACAATACTAAAAAAATCAAAATCAAAGCTATTTGGACTTAGTTTGGATAGTTAATTTAGTCAGTTTAATAAAAATAATAAATAAATAAAATAAAAAATTAAAGAGATTGTAAAAATTTAACAAATATTAAAATAAAATAATATTACTAGATAACAACTAACCTAATTAATACTATAAAAACATATTTCTATAGTATAATAATAATAATAATAATAAAGTTAGAAAGAAATATCCCCAAGAAATTAGTAAGATCAAAATAATAGCATAAAAATCCTCTAAAATATAAAAATTCAGTGGATATCTTTAATTTTTAGAAAATTTAAAGCATAATTTACATATTAGTAGAATATATATTTAAATAAGATATAGTCTTAGTATATTATTGGTTTGATTCAGTTTAACTAGATTTTTATTTTTTAAAGTAAAACTAAATTAAAAATTTAGTTTATAAAAATTTTAAAATTGTAACCAACCATGAAATAATATAAATTATAATTTTTGGTTTGAATAAATTAGATCAACTCGATTTGGTTGGTTTGGCCCTACCATAAGTTAAAATATTTCAAAATATTTTACATTTTTAAATTCCAACAATTTCATTAATGATAATATTTAGTTACTATAATTATTTAACAATGTTACTTTAAAATGATGAAAATTTATATTAATACATTAAAGCACTTGGCGGATTTTATTGTTCACACGAACAGTGATTTTGTACAGTAAAGTGCAATTGATTTTGAATAACAAATTTACTAAATTATCTTAGTCCTTGCTGCTTCTACCTAAGTAAATTCACGTCGTTTTAAAGGGATATAAGTGTAATTGCACATCTTCTTAAAACAACATTGTTTAAACTGTTAGGGTTATCACCCATCCTTTTACTTTCATGTCTCTTGCATTGCTACTTATCTTCAAAAAAGATGATGTTATTTTAAGGCTTATTAAGTGTAATTTAGTCTTATATGCATTTAATCCTTAGCCTTTTCTGATCTCCATCTGGATCAAAAGAAACCCTAGCCTTCTCTCTTGCTTCCCTTTTCTTGTAGAATTCACCTTTTTTATCTGTAGGGGGATTGGGTTGTTATGGATGATTTGATTTTTCTATTTGGCTCTTTTGGTCGTTGGTTGTTTGGTCTGCGGATTGGAGTTCCTTTGAAGTTATTTGCCTCTTTGTTCACTAGGATTCTTTGGATTTTAATTTGGGATTTTTTTGTTCTCTTTTGTCTTTTTATTTTTATTTGTTAGTTCACAGTGCTTCGAATAGAGGTTTTTGTGCATCTTTGAATTTTTGTTTTGTAGGTGATGGAGGGAACTTGATGGGTAATGCCTGTGCTTTTTAAATTTTTACATTTGTTTCTAATTTTATTTACACCTCACAAGTTGATATTTACACCTCACGAATTTCTTATCTTTCAATGTTTGGTTGCTCCCATTTTTAAAATTTTGCTAATTGTTTATTTGTTCTAGTTCCAATACAATTGATGGTTAATATTCCTGCTTTTTCATTTTTTTGTTTTTGTTTAAAATTTTTTACTTACAGTTTAATACAAGTTACGGAAAAGAAGAAAATGCCTGAAGAGACTTTGGAGATGCTCCAAAAAAAGCCTAAACATGAGAGCTTTATAGTTTCATCTTTAAAGGTATATATTTTGACAAGAAAATTAAGTGTAGATTGTAGAGATTATATATAAAGATTGAAGTTTAATTATCTCCACTCAAAAAATTGATTAATTATTTGTTTAGTTTCACTCAGAAAATTGATTAATTATTTATTTAGCTAGTTAATTAATTAATTATTTATTTATATAGATGCAAGCACCAAAATTCAAGCTTGGTGACAAAATCACAACCCTTCAATGAACTAAGCGGCTGTGAGATATTTCTTTTTCTTCTTATTCCATTAGTTTTCTATTTTTTTCTTTTTCAAATTTTTTATATTTATTTTTTTTTTCTTTCTTGAGTCTTAATGTGCTCACCGCTTCTAATGAATTCTAGATTTTCATATAATCTAAATGTATCAGTTCCTAGATTTGGTATTTTAACCCATGTATGCATTCTATTCTTCATATCATGTGCATACATGGATTAAGAGATTAGTTAATGAGCAATTAATTTATCATATTTTACTATGCTTTATCATGCACCCATGTAATTTTTATCCATCAATTTTCATCCACCTGTGACCCTACCCATAATTTATATTAATATTATCTTGCTACTATGAGATCTTTACCATATCTTACTATTTGTCAGAACATTTAATGCTCTCTTTTTCCCCTAAATTAACCCCTTAAGCTTGGCCCCCATGTTTGCCTATTAGCTTCTCATGGAAGGCTTTCAATAAATACTCTTCCCTTTGCATTAAATCCTATCCAATTCTATTTTCCTCTTTGTTGTCTTTAGGTGAGTTAAGTTTCTTTTTATTTATTGCTTTTCTTTTCTTTTGGTTTATGTATTGTAGTTCAGGGATGTTGGTATTACATATATAGATATAAAAAGGCCCATGGGATTTCATTGAATGTGTATTACAAGAGTGGTCAAGAAGATCAAATTAGCATTATTAGGGATTGCGCACCTTATATAAGGTTTCTATTTTTTACAATTTTGGATTTTATTGATGTGCAAGCTGTATATTTTGTTTTTCTTATGGCGTGTATATGGAAAGCCTGTAAACATCTATTTTGATTGTTTGCCTCCTTGATAGCTTTCAAACTCTTAGAGTAGCATGCCTTTTTGCATGTACTTATCAGGATAGACATACTATCATGGTATCTAATATCTTTTTGTGTATTTTAATATGTATAAAAATTATTTCCCATTAATATTGTGTATGAATTTCTTCATTTTGTAATGTTAATTTTTGTTACATTTCTGTTTATATTTTTGAAATGATGTGATATTTTAAGTAGTTTTTCAGAAATAGTAAAGTAACTAATATTGCCTATTTTCCAAATGATTTGTGATATTTTAATTATTTGTACAAAAATAATAAAATAGCTATATATTCAAAGTTTGCATTAGTAAAAAGAAGCTTAAACAAAAATTTATTTTGTGTATTAAACATGAATAACTTAAGTTTGTTTATTAAAATGATTAAATAGTTGTGCCTATAATTGGTTGTTTTATTAATAATATTTTCCTTTTTTTTTGTTTGGGAATTAAGATTATTTTATGTAAATATATTTTTGTGATAATGGAAAGTCTTAAAAAAATACAACAATTTCTTATATAGTTTTAGCATGAAAATTTATAAGGAGAAAATAAATTCATTCATCATATGGGCTTGCTAACTCTCTTAAAAGCCATCAAATTTTCAGATGTAAATTTAATCAATAATCACCGCTAATTTGTAATCACTATCTCATTTCAGCACTGATTACTTGCCTCGTCAATTTTTTAATTTTGAACAATTTTATTGCCTTGGTTGCATGTAGACTTAGAGCGACTATAGCAAATTATATATATAAAAAAAAATGGGCGAAACAATTAATTGTTGGATTTAAATGATACAGTTTTTCTATATGAATTAATATTTTAGGATACGTATGTTTTACTTTTATTTTCTCTACATACCTTATTTTAAGATTAAAAATGAGATTTGGTTTGTTTTAAATTAATATTGCTCTCTAATTGTCCTCATTATTTTTTCATTTTGCTATTACATTTTGATCATTTATATTTTATTGTTCATTTGTAAAAAAATTATTATTTAATATATTTAGCTTGCATGTTGGAATGTTATTTCATTTTTTGTAAAATTGTTCAACAAATTATTTGATGACCTTTTTTTTTGCTTTATATTAGTTTTTTTTTTTTTTTAATGTTTGACTTCATTTATTTTGATATGTAAGCAGTCACATATTTTTGGTATGTTTATAATTTTTATCTTTTTAGTATATCATGTAATATCATGTATAGTTATTATTATAGTTAAAAGAAAATTTGTCTGAGATTTATGATCAGCCGTTAATTACAGGATAACTTTCTATGCTTCTGTCTATATTTAAGGTATGTTTTTCAAACTTTCTTCCAAGTGCATTTAATTTCTTATGAAATATTTGTGTTTTTTTCTCTGATTTTCTTCGCATTTATTATGCCATGTTAATTTTAATATTTTAGTGATTAGATTGACGTATGGCTTCCTCTGCGTTTAGCTTTTAAAGTGATGATAAATTAGTGGATATTTCGATCCAGTTAGACATTAATGCATTAGGTGCTTAATAGTAAATATAAATTCCTTTAAACAACTTAAATAGAAAGAAGGTATTTAGAAATAAAGCAATAAAACTTATGACGTTTTTATAATTCTCAGTCCTCAACAGTAACATCTTGCCTCCTTGCATTGATGTTGATGGGAATTTAATCGATGTGCCTATTATTAAATCTTTTGATTTCATAGGTAATTACTTGCTACCGGTTTGTTTTAGCTAATCTATATGATTATTTGATCAAACAAATGTTTTTAACTTATGCATTGTAAATATATCATATTCTGCTTATCTTGAAATCCCTCTTCAAAGATATCACAAAAAGAGGCAAATGATGCATAGTTTTTCATATTCTTCATCACAGAGTAACTTGCCCTATTGCGAGAGAAGTATATACTTATTCTTTTATCCTTTTTAGAGATGGTATATGTGTGTGTGTCTGTACGTATATGTATACATATAACCCATATGAACATGTGTTATTTAAAAAAAATGTAATATTTGCAGATTTGTTTTCAAGGGAAAGTCTTCGAAAGTCTGATTTAGGTCCACCAAACAATGAGTGCGAACACTGCGAGTGTTACATTGGTTGGCTGAGCAGACTGGTTATGCAACACGTAGTCATTAGGTGCAATATATCCTTTGTTGCAAAAAAAGGAAAATTATGTTACCATTTTAAAAAAAATCCCAACTTTCTTGATATGTTGTTGGGTCATGATAGTGCCTTTAACTTCAAAATTCAGAGACAATATAAGACTTTATAATTTTATGTTTGCGTATTCATCTATAGGTGGAAAGTTAGATTATGAAATAAATAAAAAATCAGGCCCTTAAGTTTTTAGAATATATGGGCAAAATCATCATGTGATGGGTTCGTTATTGCCTCCTGATGGAGAAAAACCAAGATTTGCTCAACTATATATGAATCACAAAAGTCCATAAATGAGACAATTGTCAATGGTCTTATTAGAATGTTTGATGAGCATAACCAGATTGCAAAAGCTTTTAGGTATGCTCATGATAGATTTAAGGAGGATGATTATTTACCTATGAAGTTAAGATCAATGGAAGAAGAGGTCAAGATAGTTTACAATATAACTTCCGTTATCTTCTGAAATAGCTGGTTTGATAGTTGGAGATTTGGTTTATGTAATAAAGAAAGAGATATAATTATTGAGCATAAAACAAGAACATTAAAAAGGATTAATGTTTTACATCCATGCTTAATGGCATTACAGTATCCAATATTATTTCCTTATAGTGAAGATGGTTATAGTGTGGATATTGGATATGCAATCATAGACCATAATTCACCTTCCTCTAGAAAGAATGTAACTATATGTGAATATTATGCTTATAGATTGCAACAACGTCATGATGAAGTAACAACTTTATTGAGAGGCAGCTGTTTGTTTCAGCAATTTGTAGTAGATGCTTTTTCGTGTGTCGAAGAAGAAAGATTAGATTTTATTAAGCGTAATAAAAAAGAATTAAGGTCGAAAATATATATGGGAATAAAGAACGTTGTTCATCACGGCAATACTAACTCAAGCGAGATTGGCAAAACAATAATAATATTACCTTCAAGCTTACACGAAGTCCTAGATATAAGATTGAACATAATCACGATGCTATAACTATATGTAAATTTTATGTGCACCCCAATTTATTTATAACGTTTATATGTAATCCATTATGACTTGAAATTCAACGAATGTTAAATTATATCTCTAGTTGAAGACCTGAAGATACACCTGACATCATTTCTTGGGTTTTAAAGTTAAAATCAATCATTTAATTGACGATGTAAGAAAATATGAACATTTTGGTAGACTTTATGCTTTGTTATACACTGTAGAGTTTCAAAACAGAGGATTGCCTCATATTCATTATTTAGTATGGTTACACAAAGATGACAAACCAAGTATATCTTATGCTATTGATGCAATGATCACTGCTGAATTACCTTCTAAGGAAATAGATCTTGAAGCACATCAAATAGTTTCGAAATTCATGATACGTGGTCCACGCAGTCCTATGATTCCTTTATCTCCTTGCGTGAAAAATGGTAAATGCTCAAAATTTTATATTAAAAATATTAAAGTGAGACAGTGATTGATTCTAATGGTTATGTGATATATAGACATAGAAATGATGGAAATTTTGTTGTGAAGAATAATGAAAAGGTTGATAACCGCTTTGTTCTTCCTTATAATAAAGATTTAGTTTGTAAATATGAAGCACATATTTGTGTTGAGTTTTGCTGTTAGTCTACATCGGTAAAGTACTTATTTAAATATATTAATAAAGGAATTGATAGAATTTGTGTGATTTTTGAAAATTATGAAAAAAATACTAAGCAATTAGAAAAATAATGAAGATAAAATCATTGATGAAATAAGAACATATTTAGATTGTCATTTTTTGTCAGCATGTGAAGCAACATGGAGCTTATTTAAGTTTCCAATACAATATAAGGATCCACCTGTTGAAAAACTCAAAATACATTTACAATATATGAATACAGTTTTATTTAATCCATCCTTTGATTTAAGCCACATTGCAAATGACCTAGCTTTTGAATATACTATGTTTACTGAATGGATGACTACTAATTGTCTATATGAAGATGCTAGAAATCTAACCTACACTGAATTTCTAATCAAATGGGTGTGGCAAAGTAAAGGAAAAATTTGGAGTAGATGCAAAAGAGGATTTTCTATTGGAAGAATTGCTTATGTCCATCTAACTTCTAGTGAACTCTATTATTTAATAATGCTTTTAAATATTGTTAAAGGAGCTAAGTCAATTGAAGATATTAGAACTGTTAATAGAATTTTGCACCCTACATTTCAATCTGCTTGTGATGCATATGGTTTATTGGGAAATGATGTTGAGTGGGTGAATGTCATGGAAGAAGCTATTTCATGTGCATCATCTGTTGAATTTCATCATTTATTCGCAATTCTTATTTTATTTTGTGAAGTTGGTGATCCGAATAATATTTTGAATTTGTTTTGGAAGTGCTTTTTTGATGATATACAATATAAATTGCAATACACTTTAGAAATTCCGGCATTTGCTATTTCAGATCATTATTTGAAAAATAGAGTTCTAATAGAGTTTGAAAATTTTTTTAATAAAAATTATGTATCTTTAGCTTATTATATTTTGTCATTACTTGATAAATCATTAACCTGTGATATTAATAATCAATTATTAATTGAGGAATTAAATTATAACATTGCAGAATTAAAATGCAAGCATGATAGCTTGATCTTAACTTTAAATGCTAAATAACGTAAAATATATGAAGATGTTATTTCTACTGTTGAACATAATAATAAAGGATTGTTTTTTGCCTATGGTTATGGTGGGACAGGTAAAATATACCTATATGAAGTTATTATATCAAAACTTATATCAGAGGGAAAGATTGTTTTAGTGGTCGCTTCATCTGGTATTGTTGCATTATTATTATCTGGAGGTAGAACAACTCATTTTAGATTTAAGATACTAATTAATTTAAATAAACATTCATCATGTGAGATTAAAAAGGGAACCTAATTGGCAATGTTAATAGAAAAAATTCGCTTGATAATTTAGGATGAAGCTCTTATGTGTCATAAATATTGTTTTAAAGCATTAGATAGATCATTTAAAGATATTTTATATAGTTCTAAACAAGACAAATTAAATAATCCTTTTGGTGGAAAAATTATTTTACTTGGGGTGATTTTAAATAAATTTTACCTATTGTTGTTAATAGCAATAAAGAAGATATTATAAATGCATCAATAACAAGATCCTACCTATGGAAATTCTTTAAAGTGTATAAATTAACCACTAATATGCTTCTTACATCAATATCCAATAATATCAATGATGGTAATGACTTGATTAATTTTTCTGAGTAGATTTTGTCAATTGGAGATGGAACAACACCTATAGAAAAAACTTGCAAATTTGATGAAGAAGATAATTGGATTAAAATACCTAAAAATCTTTTAGTAACAAATTACTGTGATCCAATAAAGAAAATAATTGAAGAGACATATCCTAATTTGTTAAACAATTATGCTAATTATTCATATATTAAGAATAGAGATATTATAACACCTACTAATGAAATTGTAGATACTATTAATAAAGAAATGATTAATTTAATACTCGAAGAAGAAAAAATATATTATAGTTCAGATTCAATGTGTAGGACATAAAAGGATATTGACAAATTAGATCTGTTTTATCCAATTGAATTTTTAAATTTTTTAAATTTTAATGGATTTCCTCAGCATGAGTTAAAATTAACGAAAAATATTCCTGTCATGTTCTTCAAAATATTAATCCAAGCATTGGGTTATATAATGGTATAAGATTAATGATAACTACCTTAGGTGTGAAGGTTATAGAAGATATAATAATAACTAGATCATATAGTAGAGAAAAAATGTATATACCTCAAATTGTTCTTTCTCAAACTGAGAATAAGTTTCATTTCATATTAAAAATAAGACAATTTCTAATAAGAATTTGTTACTTTATGACAATAAATAAAAGTCAGGGCCAAATATTAAAACAAGTTGGCTTATACTTATATGATTATGTTTTTTGCCCTAGCCAATTATATGTTGTATTATTTAGAGTTAAATCTCATGACAATCTACAAATATTAATAAATAAAGAAAAATATAATATTGATGGTGAATGTTTAAATTACATAAAAAAAATATTGTATATACCATAAAAAAAATATTGTATATACTAAAATTTTTTATGATCTTCTAATATTTAATATTTTGCTATTCTATTTTGTATTGCTATAAATATTTTTTTACTATTCTTTTCTAAGTTAATTTCAAAAAGATGTCATATGCATTGTTATCAAATATTAATAATTAAAGTAAAAAAAAATCAGAATTAAAACTCGAATTACTAGATATGAAATTTTGTAAATTTATAAAATCTTGAAGAGCTATTTGCCATGAAATTTCTCATGATTGATGAAAAGATATTATGCCTCAACTCTTTTTTTCTTACCCTTTTTTAAATTCAACTATTTTTTATAATTCAACTATTCATTCTATTTTTAATTATATATTATATATTTTTTTAAGGGCAACACAATTCAAAATATAATACCAAAACAATCTGCTGATCATTTTCAAGCGAAGGAAAAAATTATTATATTTGCAGGTTTATGGTGATACCTGTACAATCAAACTATAAAGTCAACCCTTATTCATTTTGAATCAAATTACCAAGAAATGTATTTGTCAAAGTACTTGATAAAAAAGATTTTCTAATTCCATTTTATAAATTCGAGTTTGTTGATTTCCAGAATGTTCATTTCAAGGTAAGGGACAAAATATTTTTAACTGGTATTTCTTTTTCTTTTACATTTATATAAATTTTAAGTATTTCTTGATGTATTATATGTTTAAACATTTAGCAATTTTGTAGATATTCTAAGACAAATTGTTTTTATTGGAGATAGTCTTTGAGATGGAGTAGCTCTTTGATTCCCTAAAGTTATCATATTTTCTAAAGAGTTAAATAGTCATGTATTGTTGTTTTTTCATCTATGATCATGAAGAAATACAATAGTGAGTGTTCATTTTATATTAATGATTTCCATTGTGTTATTGTTTTACAAAAATACATTTTGCTTACTCTAATTCCATTGTTAATTTAGATGAAGCAACAGTTGATAGTTCCTCAACAACAAGAAGTTTAGTCAATCTTGAAATTCTAAAAATTGAAGATTTTAAAAACAGGTAAATTATAAATTTTGCATATTTTAAACCTTATATTACAGAAAGTAACATTATAATATTACAACATAATCTAACCAATTGACAATATCATTAGGCTTTTCAAAATCAACCCATTCGCAACATTGAATATAAAAGAAATGTCAACATTAAAACTATTATCCAACTGCTATGTCTTGATGTTCATACTAATAAGGCATATTTGTCAATTTATTTTTTTTAAATACTACATTTTTTTTATTAAATAAATAACACTATATGTTTAATATCCGATTTGCTATTTTCTTTAGAATATCAAATTTGTCTGCAAAGTAACAATAATATTTCAAATGCTTGATGGTATATAACATATCCTTGGTGCAAAACAAGCGAGCAATTTAGTTCAATGTTCAAGAGATAAATTCAAACTCCCACTGTTGGTTACTAGAATTTATGGGATGCAGAGACTCTTTCAAGTAATTTTAAACACCTGAGATCAGGACCTTTACAAATTGTCTTTCAAAGTGGTTCATATATATAAAGATGATGAATCTTTGCATTCGATTGTTTCAACAACTATGAAAACATCTAGATGGAGTCCACCGCTACTACTCAAGCCTCTTGCCTCGGATGAAGAAAAAAAAACTGCTAAAAGATCTCTTGATTTTATGAATACTGAAGCAAGTTGATCAAGTGAAGTTTCAAGTTCAACTTTCACAACTAAAGTGCTTTTGGCATCAGTTTCAATTAATGAGCTACAGGTAGATTTATTTCTAGATCAATCACCAAGCAAGAAAATCATTCTAAGGTGAAAATTATATTAATTATAATCCTTTGTATTATTGAAAAAACAAAATTAATAATTTTATTTTTTACATTATTACTATGGGCCAAAATCATCATCATCGACTGCAAAGTATAATCTTTAACAATAATGTATGTAAAGCTTTAAGGTAAATTAAAATAATTATTTAATTTTTCAATTGTTAATTTAATTTTGTTATTTAATGTAAAATATCAGACAGAATAGTTAATGAAAATTAGAGAAAATAAGTTGTATTTTCTGTGTGTTTAATATACAAGAATGAATACATATATATAGAGTTATTTGGCACATTTAGAGGTGTGATTAGTGGGCTGCTCTTGACTACAATGGAAGCTGCACATGGGACGATTTGAATTATATACAGGCTGCACATGTTGAATAGATTGAATTCTATATTTCTTCTGGATCCTTTGACTTTCATTAACAACCCCCCTCAAACTCATGGTGGAATAGTGGATGCCAGCTTGAGTTTATGCAAAAGATCTTGAAAATGAGTAGGCAGATGAGTTTTAGTGAAGATATCAGCAGTTTGATTAGCGGATGAGACAGATTGTAGATAAATGGTGCCTTGAAGGACATGATGGCGAACAAAATGACAATCAATCTCAATATGTTTTGTTCGTTCATGAAACACATCATTATGTGAGATCTGGATTGCATTTCTATTGTCACAATGAAGTATAGTGGCAGAGGAATGGGTGATACCCATATTTGCTAACAACCAATATAACCATAATAATTCTGATGTAGTGTCAGCAAGTGCATGATATTCTGATTCTGTGCTAGAGCGGGCAACAATAGTTTGTTTCTTGCTTCGCCAAGAAATAAGGGAATCTCCTAAAAAGAAACAATAACCAATGGTAGAACGACAATCAGTTGGATCACCAGCCCAATCTGCATCAGAATAACCAGATAATTCTAAAGATGTATGAGTAGAAAAATGTAAACCATGGAAAAATGTTCCTTTAATATAACGAAGGATTCTTAGGACTGTTGCATAGTGGGATGAGCGTGGTGCAGACATGAATTGACTAACTAGATGAACAGCATATGAGATATCTGGCCGAGTAACTGTAAGATAAACAAGACTTCCAACTAGTTAGCAGTATAAGGTAGGATCATTAAGAAGAGTGCCATCCAAAGGGGTAAGCTTACAGTTGAGCTCTAAAGGGGTAGAGACTGTTTTTCCATCAGTAATACCAGCCCTAGAAAGCAAATCAGAGGCATATTTTGCTTGAGACAAGTAGTACCCTTGAGAAGTGTGAGAAACTTCAAGGCCCAAAAAATAGCTGAGAGTTCCAAGATCCTTCATTTCAAAATGTTGGCTGAGATATGTTTGAACTTCGAAAATACCTGTTGTATCACTGCCTGTAATGATCATATCATCAACATAAAGTAACAGAAGCACAATTCCACGACTGGTATGTCGAACAAAGAGTGCTGAGTCATATTTGCTGGAGACAAAGCCAAATTTAGTAAGAGTGAGACTAAACTTGGCAAACCATGCCCTAGGAGCTTGTTTCAAACCGTACAGAGCCTTTTTCAGTTTGCAAACCTTATGAGGAGAGTGGTAACCAGGAGAAGGTTTCATATAAACTTCTTCAGATAGATCACCATTAAGAAAAGCATTTTTGACATCCATCTGAAATAGTTTTCACTTGCGGACTGCTGCTATGGCTAAAAGACTACGGACGAAAGTCAAGCGAGCAAGTGGAGCAAATGTTTCTTCATAGTCTATGCCATATTCCTGAGTATATCCTTTGGCTACTAAATGAGCCTTGTAATGTTCAACAGATCCATCTGAGCATGTTTTGATTTTGTAAATCCATTTACAGCCAATAGGGATCTTGTTAGGAGGGAGATCAACTAGTTCCCAAGTGTGAGTTTTCTCCAATGCTTGAATTTCTTCAATCATAGCTTGCTGCCATAGAGGGTTAGTGCTGGCTTCACGATAAGAGTGAGGTTCGTGAAGTGTAGCAATAGCAGAATAACAGTGAAAATCTCGAAGGTGATAAGGTATTTCTCTTACCCTGGTTGATTGACGGAGATTGACTTCAGAGGCAAGGTCAGGTTCAGGAGTAAGTGCAGGATCAATAGTTGGAGCAAGTACATTATCTTTAGACGGGACTAATTATGGAGGAGTAGAATCAATATCAGAAGGCAGCTCTGTATCATGAACAGGATAAAACTCATTGGATAGATTAGTAAATACATGATTTGTGTTAGAGTGATGGAATTTAGAAACAGTGGAAACATAGTATTTTCCCAGAAGACCACATGTCGTGATAGGCGCAATTTGTTAGAGATGAGATCCCAACATCGATATTCTTTATGTTCTATGCCATATCCCATAAAACAACAAAGATGAGCACGAGGTTCTAGTTTAGTGTATTCATGAGGTTGGAGTAAAATAAAGCAAACACATCCAAAGATTTTTAATGAATGATAGTCAGGAATCTTACTATAGAGTCGCTCAAAAGGAGAAATATTTTTGAGAACAGGAGTGGGGAGACGATTAATTGTGTAAACAGCAGTTAAAGCTACTTCTCCCCAGAATTTTTCAGGACATCTGGATGACAAAAGGAGAGCTCTTACAGAATCTAAGATGTGACGATGTTTGCGTTCGGCTCTACCATTTTGTTGAGAGGTATGAGGGCAGGATTTTTGAACTAAAGTTCCTTGGTCATGAAAGAACTTCAAAAGACTTGACTCTTTGCATTCCATAGCATTGTCAGTTTGAAAAATTTTAATAAGACGTGAGAACTGTGTGTGAACCATTTTCGCAAAATGAATGTAGATTTGAGGAAGTTCAGATCTATGCTTCATACAAAAGAGCTAAGTAAAACGTGAGTAATCATCAATGAAAATAACAAAATAGCGATTGCCACTAACTGTTGAAACTGGAGAGGGTCCCCAAATATCAGAATGAACAAGTCCAAAAGGAGTATCACAAATAGAATCATTATTATTAAATGATAACGTAGGTTGTTTTGCAAGTTGACAATAAGTACATTGAAGTTCTGCAACTTTTATATTTCCTAAAGTACCATTTGAAATTAAGGGACGAAGTTTACTAAGAGAGGCATGATTGAGTCGTAAATGCCATTGAAACAAAGGAGACAAACTACTCGTGGCAAATAGAGCATTATGAGGTATTTGAAGAGATTGAAGTTCAAATAGTCTCCCGATTTTGATTCCACTTCCTACAATTTGTCTCGTCTTCAGGTCTTGTACCTGACAACCATTAGAATCAAAATGCACAGTTAATCCTAATTCACATATTTGACCAACAGAGAGAAGATTAACAGCTAAGGAAGGCACAAGATATGTATCAGGTATAGTAAGAGTAGATGTAGAAATAGTTCCAACATGACTGATTCCCATTTTATTTCCATCAGCGGTGTGAACAGGGGCCAGAAAGTTATTTTGAGTTTTAGATTGAAAAATGTTTGGATCAGAGGTCATATGATTGCTACATGCAGAGTCAATTAACCATTGATTTTTACCTGAGTAGACAGACATGGCACTAGAAGAGGAGGCACTGAAAGACATAACCTTTTTGAATATGGATTCAAGGTCAGAGAGAGTGAAGGAGGCAGAGGAGTTGTCAGAGACAGCAACATTGGCACTAGAGGACTTGGTGTCTGAGCTAATTTTGTACTTAGAAAGATTGTCTCTTGGTTTTGCTGGACGAGTAAGACAATTGCTTTTGACATGTCCTAGTTTGTGGCAGTATCTACACTCAATAGTTAGACAGTTAGAGAATGAGTAACCAGGTCGATTGCAATTCTTACAGTGTTGTAGTGAATGAGTCGATGATGGCCTATGAGTAACCAGAGCTTGATCAAAGGAAGTAGGTTTGCTAATTTGCAAACGAGTTTCTTCAAAAATTAATTCCTTGATAGCCGTTTCTAATGTTGGAAGAGGATCTCTATGCAACAGAGATACACGAACAGGTTCATATTCATATTGAAGAGCCATGAGAAATTGGATCATATGGAGTTGATCTGCAGTAATTTTAGGTTGGGAGAGCTGATTCTAGACAGGTTGTATTTGACTCAAGAAACCATTGACAGTTTGTCCAACTTCTTGCTTCATATTATTTAGAGTATTCCATAACTGATAATAATGAGCCAGACCAGAAATTGTATACCTGTTGCTAAGAAAATCCCAAATTTCTTTGGCAGTATCAAATTGATCAAATTGAATGTGAATACTTGGAACAGAGGTGTTACGAAACCAAGTAATAATCTGATGATTTTTGCTTTCCCAATCATCAACACGATCATTGTACTTTATTTTAGTTTCATCTTGAAGATGAACAGGTTTGGGAGTTCCACCAGTGACAATCCTCCAGTATTTGATTCCAACAAGATAACTTTTCATACTACTTGCCCAAAGGTTATAATTAGTGCCATTTAAAATTGTCACAATAGGTTGAGCAGCATTAATTTTCTCCATAACTTTATTATAGAGAAAGAATTTCACAAATCTGACAGCAAAAATGAAATCAGGAGGTCGAAAAACCTTAGGAACCGGTTCTTGATGTCTGAAAATCGGTACAGAAGTGGTTGAACCGGCAAGTTAAAGCTAAAGTCAACTGGTTTGATTGAATCGAACCAGATGACACGTGGTGGATACTGATTGGTTGGTATATGATGATAGGCGCTGATGTGGAACGCTGACGTGAAAAGATGACGTGGTAGACATGTGCCACTGATGTGGCAGAAAATAGGGCTGTTTGCTGACGTGGATGATGACGTGGATGGGACACGTGGATGATGACTTGTCACTTGATGACTGGACAAGTTTGCTGACGTGGCAGACACGTGGACGCCAACATGGCTGATGTGTCGGATGACGTGGTGGACACGTGGATGATGACGTGTCCCTACTGACTGGACAACGGTTGATGATGTGGATCAATGGGATGTTGACACGTGTTGGAGTGCTGACGTGTCTCGTCTTCTACCTCTAGTGCGCGTGGTGGCGCGTGTACTTTTGGGCAACTTCTTCAGGCGGCGCGTGAGGGCGCTTGCAACAGTTTCTGGAGCTCCGGTTGGTCTTGTTTTAAAGCTTATGATGAGATCTTTCTAATGTTATGCTTTTCTTGAATTATCAATGTGTTGCATGTAATTGAATGAACAGTAATTTATTTTACAAATTAAAAATAAAATGCAGAAAACCGAGAATAACTAGGCTTTGATACCATGTAAAATATCAGACAGAATAGCTAATGAAAATTAGAGAAAACAAATTGTATTTTTTGTGTGTTTAATATACAAGAATGAATACATATATATAGAGTTATTTGACATATTTAGAGGCATGATTAGTGGGCTGCTCTTGACTACAATGAAAGCTGCACATGAGACGGTTTAAATTATATACAGGCTGCATATGTTGGATAGATTAAATTCTATATTTCTTCTGGATCCTTTGACTTTCATTAACATTTAATAACAAATTTTTTTCTCTTTTCCAGATACGAGCTTGGCAGGTGAACAAAGCCTATGGATTGACTCTTTGTTGCATCTGTTTAATACTCATTCTGCCAAGAATTTCACAGGGGATTATAACAATTGATTTTTTATGAATATCATGAATATTGGATGACTTGGTCTATTTTCTATGTTTTATTCTTTTACAAAAACTAAACTTTAAAAAAATTACTATCCTTCATAAGTACTATTCGATAGTTTTAACTAACACAATTAACTAATTTTAATTATTTTTTTATTATTTGTTGAAAAAATTGACACGTAAAAAAAATTAAATTGACTTAATCCATAATTCCTCAACTTCATTTGTACTTTGCTCTTTCTGATTTCATATAAATTAAATGCATTATATATATATATATATATATATATATATATATATATATATATATATATATATATATATATATATATATATAAATAGTGATTGAATCAATTTAAATTAAATCAAATTAACTTTGACTAAATTAAAAAATTATAGTAATTAAATTAATTTAAAATTCAGGAAATAATATTAGTCCTGTAGCACCAAACGGGTGATTTACCTAGTAAGTTACATATTGAGACAAAATCGAAAAGATTTTTATTAGTAATTTAATGTAACATAAATTATTAATTTAATTTGGAAATAAATTTGCAAAAGGACAAAACTCTTGTCCAATGTAATTGTATTGAATGCGTATAAATAATCTCACTAATTTTCTTATGAGTAAAAAAGAAATATTTTGCAGATAAATTTTGGGTGGGTGAATACTTATAATACAAATTAGAGTAAAATATTATTTAATTTCTAAAATTTGTCTAAAATAACGAGTTCATCTCTGCAATTTGAGAAATGAACTTTTTAATTCTTAAGATTTTATTTTTTTTTATATTAATTGGTTATTTTGTTCAAATTTCTTCAAAATTCTATTAAAAATAAATAAAAAATAATTAAAAAAAAAAAAGAAAATAATTATTAATACCTAAATTACCTTTTCACTTATACCCATTATCCTTTCTGTTTCTCAACCCTCCTCACTTCGATCTCCATCTTCTCATTCTTAGAAGTTTCAGGCATGAATTATGTGAAGGTATATAATTTATAGTTTTAGTTATTTAGTCACTTGTTAGCTTGTTACTCGGTTTGTTACAAGTATAATGAGCTGGCATTATTGTGTGTGTGTATATATATTCATATTAGAAATCAGTACTATGAAGACTTGACTTAGTCCATTGAGTAAAGATTAATTTTCTTATTTGTTCTCAAGTTTAACTATTGAGTATAAAACTTTGTGGTTGGGCATTTCTTAACAATGGTGGTACGATATTTTTTTTTAGATTCTAGGTCCTCTGAAGAAAAATAGAAAATTTAATTGCAAATACGAGGCATTTTAAACTTTTCATTAAATTTTAATGGAAAAAGTAACGGTATTTAATGTGATGGAATGAAATTTTAGAGAGTAAAAAGCAATTTTTTTAAATTTTAGGGATAAAATTATTATTTTAGATAAATTTTAGGAATTAAATAGTACTTTATATTAATAATATTAATAAAAGGGGAAATGTAATAAGGTAAATGGTATTTTCGTAATTTGAAGTAACGTACACACTACACGCCTAATATATTCGCACGTGCCAGACAAAAGAAACGAGTTAGGAATTTATTGTCCTTGGAGGGTTTATTGAAGCCAGCGTTTCTGGCATTTTTCTAGTTGATCTCCGATCAAGTAATAATATTAGCGTTTACGTAGCTACTTTTACTGTATATGCGTTATCGCTTTTCTTTTCCATCGAAAATAGTTTTCCCGGAAAAAAAGAAAATTTTCTGGAAATCATTAGTGTATAGAGATGAATTTGCGATTCTCCATAGTTGGATTTGACTTTCCAAGTAAATTTGTGGTTGGGCATTTCTTAACAATGGTGGTACGATATTTTATTTTAGATTCTAGGTTCTCTGAAGAAAAATAGAAAATTTAATTGCAAATACGAGGCATTTTAAACTTTTCATTAAATTTTAATGGAAAAAGTAACAGTATTTAATGTAATGGAATGAAATTTTAGAAAGTAAAAAGTGATTTTTTTAAATTGTGGGGATAAAATTATTATTTTAGATAAATTTTAGGAATTATATAGTACTTTATATTAATAATATTAATAAAAGGGGAAATGTAATTAGGTAAATGGTATTTTCGTAATTTGAAGTAACGTACACACTGCACGCCTAATATATTCGCACGTGCCAGACAAAAGAAACGAGTTAGGAATTTATTGTCCTTGGAGGGTTTACTGAAGCCAGCGTTTCTGGCATTTTTCCGGTTGATCTCCGATCAGGTAATAATATTAGCGTTTACGTAGCTACTTTTACTGTATATGCGTTATCGCTTTCCTTTTCCATCGAAAATAGTTTTCCCGGGAAAAAAGAAAATTTTCTGGAAATCATTAGTGTATAGAGATGAATTTGCGATTCTCCATAGTTGGATTTGACTTTCCAAGTAAATTATTGTGTGATTGTGGGAACAATTTTTCGTTTTTTTTACTGATTTAAGCACAAAATCATGTGCTTGTATAGTAGAAATTTAATGACTTCTTTTGATTGTTTTGGACGTGAGAGGAAATTATTAGCATAATAAGATGTTTAGTTATTTTGAGAAATGCTTTTTATTGAGCTATAGATTACAAAATTGGGAGCGAAATTTAATATTTGATATGGCAGAAACTAGTTTGCTTGTCTATTTAATTATTCTATTTTAGAATTTTGTAGGTGAGGTGAGATGAGATGAGATGGCGTCGTCTTCACAACCTTCGCAGAATGTTGAGTTTGAGGCTGCTAAGTTTCTGCAGAAACTCATTCAAGATTCTAAAGATGAACCAGCAAAATTGGCTACAAAACTCTACGTGGTGCGTAGCGTATATTATTTTTCACTTGATGAACGTTCTTTATTGTTTCTTGATCTGCTTGTGAATTCTAATTGTCTTTTTATTTATTTATTTTTTTAAATGTTTGTACTTGTTGGTTATTATGGATGTGTGTATTACTTGTGAATTTAGATATCATTCACACTCCTAAATTGTAATTGTTATATATGTATTCAGATATTGCAACACATGAAAGCTAGCGGGAAGGAACATTCAATGCCATATCAAGTGATATCAAGGTGAAATCCTTATCTATGTTATGATTTATTTTTTAAATTATTTTTTGTGTGTTAATTAGACATTTATAATCTGTTTATGGTAATGAAGTGAGAGAGCCAAGAGATATAAATCTGAGTGTGAGAGATTAATTTTCCTCTTACGTGAGGAAATATACTGAATCATGCTAAATGAGATAATAATCAAAGCATTCAATTATGTTGGGATTGGAAGTGTGAAATTGGAAAAAGGTGGGCTATGTGAAGCACATATAAATGGGAAGTATCTGTGACTTAATACCTTCAGGTTTTGGGTTAGATATGGTCTCAAGACCATAAGTGTGGTTCTGTCATAAGGCCTTGCAATGAGTCTCCCCAATGTTTGAGGTCACTAGGTCCCAGTTATCTGCTTGTCCATGGTACTTCCGTTTTATTCTATAGTCATTGCAGCAGTTTAAATTTTTAGTTGGTACTCTTGTTTTCTCCAACTTATTAACTTTGATATCTTTCCTCTCTGGTGGTTTATCTGATCTAATTTTCTTTATTTAAGGGCCATGGAGACTGTCATCAGCCAACATGGTCTTGATATCGAGGCATTGATGTCATCTCGCCTTCCTTTAACTGGCGGAACTCAAATGGGTGACTCTGCAGGTAAAGTAATGTTCAGCAGACTTTTTTTTTTTTTTTCTCTTATCTCCATATGGTGATGATAAATTTGCGAATATAATCATAATTAAATTTACTATGCAATTTTTTTTTTTTTTAAGATTTTAGCATACATTTTATCAATCATAAATAAATTGGAACACCATTTTACAGGATCTTCTCAGGCGGTTGGAGTTACAAAAGATGGTAAAGTGGGATTGACTGAAAATGAAGTATCCAAAGTAGACCCATATGCTTCTAGCAGGCCACCTGTTGGTCCAAGTGGTGCTGGACATGATTATTATCAAGGATCTGGAACTCATAGGAGCAGTCAGTTTTTTGATCATGAAAGTCCTTCTAGTTTGGACACGAGATCTGCCAACTCTCAATCCCAAGAAAGAGGGGTGAATCAAAAGGATGGAAAAAAGGCTGCTGCTAAGAGGAAGAGGGGTGATTCATCATTTCCCTCAGAACCACATTTTGATAACCCACAACGACTAGATGCTCGCAGTGCTGTAGTTAACCAGAGGAAGGCTAAAACAAGTAAGATGGACTCACCAGGAGATTTTCCAGCTAGAGGCAGTGAAAATACATTTAATATGATTTCCAGTGGTAGCCAGTTAGAAGTATCCTCTGCTCACATATCTGCAGGGCAACATCAAGGTGGCTCCCTACCGTCTGCTCAGGAAACTTTTTCTTCTAGAAGTGCAGGGAATCAAAATAAAACAGGGTTGCCGCTTGAAAGATCTCAAGTTCCTAGGTTTTCTTCTAATACTGTGTCTGGTGGTATGACAGCAGAAATTCCATTGCAGCAGTCGATGACTTCGTCTCTTGGTGCTGGTAAGCATTAAATAGAGTGTTTCAATAAATCAAAGCTCGTTTCTAGAAACTTTATTTGTGATTTTTCAAGGTGGCGGACTTAGATGGTCTGATTTTGATGAGGACCTTTATTGGTACCAAGAGATTATAGAGTCAATAATGTGAGAACATATTAGCGATAGGATTTCCTTTTTTAGTTTATTTCATGTTCTAGAAGGAAAATAGGAAAATGATTTTTTTTTTTGCTTGTTTTAAACATCGCTTATGTGAAAAGGCTGGACAATTGCCTGGAATATCTCCACAGTCAGTTCTAGTGATCTTGCTGTTGGTATAACTTTTTTTTTTTTTTTAGGTCCTATTGGCAAGGTTCATGGAGGGATGCCTATCACTTCTAGTTCACACCCAACAGGGGATCTAGGATTTTCAGGTCAAGTCCAGTTCAGTGGTTCTGAACATCAGAAGCTTGGATTAGTTAAAGGTCCCATAACAAGTCCTCCTGGGAAAGCCATAGAAGCCCACTTTTCTCCTTCTAACCGGGCGGATGACTTTCCAGTGTCACTTTCCACTGGAAGGGTTTTGGAAAATGAAGGAGGAAGTTCAAATATGTTTGGGGATGCAAACAAGAATATTCAGGTGCTTTTTTTTTTTTTTTTTTTTTTTTTTCTTCTTCTAAGATATTTTTCCTCAAACCATCATGTCTTTTACATGTCTAATGTCTCATGGTGTTTTCATTACTAAACCTGATTATGTTATGTTTATTTGTGAATGTGGCATCTCTGATTTTTTCTGCTTTGTGTGTTAAGTATCTTGTGTTATATGGTCTTTTATCACCAGGGTGGTCGACAAAGTAATAGTTCCGAAACGACAATGATTAGAACAACGGCTCCCAGAGATTTTGGAAAATCTCATGTTTCTCAATCTGGCAATCCTTTCAAGGATCAACAATTGAAACAGCTCAGGGCCCAATGCCTTGTCTTTTTAGCATTCAGGTGGAGAGACGATTTCCTCAGCATCTGCTTTTTCTTTTTTGATTTGGGAATTATGCATTGCAAACCTTCCCCCCCATTCCCAATTAATTTTCTAATTGCTTCTTGCAGAAATGGTCTGGTGCCAAAGAAATTGCATCTTGAATTAGCACTAGGAAATATCTTTCCTAAAGATGGTAAGAACTTCAATTAAATCTGATATAGGCTGAGCAGCACGGATATCTCAAGGGGCCTGGCTCAATTTGGTAGGCCTGGACAAGGATCCTTGCCTGCCAGACTAGGTTGGCTGGTTTTAGTAATGGTCTGCTCTAACAAGACTTTGCAAAACCTGGCATTGGTCCTTGACATAGGTTTTTTGGGGCTGGCTTAGGCTCTGTAAACTGTTTTGGCTAGGCTGGGGCCAAGACATGATGCCTTAGTCCTAGCTCCCAGGATGAAATCCCCTACTCGGCCTTGATTCATTCTTCTGTTTATCAATTTATCATACATATATATATTCTTCTTGTTATTCTCAGTGCCTATCCTTTTCTTGGCGATTATCAGGTGGTAATTCAGATGGTCCTCGTAGAGAGCTAATTGATCATAAAGGAAAAGCACAATCTTCTCATGAGCCAACTAGCATTTCGGAAGTTTCAATGCCATTTGGGAGGCTGAATAATTTGAAGGAAAACGATGGAGTTCCTCCAGGTGCCTCATCTACGGGTAGATTCTTGGATAGCAACTCCTTTTCTAAAGAAACTGACAAATTGAAAGTGATGGAGGAGAAAAGTGGCCCACCTTCGGACCTTTCAGTACTTGCAGAAGAAAGGCAACATCTTTTTGCTACTAGAAAACTGGAAGCTGAAGTGCAGAGCCAGGAAAAGGTGGAATCACAGGCATTGTTCACCGCAATGCAGCATCCTGATTCAGCAAGGGGTGGTTTGGCCTCTGGTAATGCAGTGGACAGCATGGTGAATGGCCATCTGCAAGCAGGAAGGGCAGACCTAGCCTCAACTGTAATGAGCATAAACAAACAAGTGAACCCTGAGGCAGTTAGCTGGACTGGAATAGGCAGTCATAATGAAGTCCCCCGTGGAGCCCTACCATCCGCTGCTGGTCATCATGAATTGGCTCCTGACAGAAAAGATAATGGTCCTAGTCATTTTCAAAGTCTTGGTAATTGTAGTGTTTCAGGTAACCAACATGCCTATAATCATTCCTCTTGCTTTTCATGTGCAAAACAATTGAAACCTATTTAGTAGTCGACAGTGATCATCAGTCTGCAGATTTCACGGATGGCTTTGTTATAATAAGTTATAGTGTCAAATGGATAATTCTCTTTCTAGAGGAAAATATATCATTGCCTGTAGCATTTATTGTTCTTCCTTAGCTTAAGTTAATTGTGGACTATCCATGTTTTCTAAATTTCAAGAAAGATGCATTCCAGATGGCTACATTGTTGTTGTTGTTAATAACACTCTCTTGCAACAGAACAAGATGATGAAGACAAGTCAGCTTCTATTGATAATCCACCATCTCCAAAGTATACAATGTCAGAGAAATGGATTATGGATCAGCAGAAGAAGAAACTGGTACTAGAGCAAAATTGGGCTCTAAAACAGCGAAAAACAAAACAAAGAATTGCCACTTGTTTTAACAAGTTAAAGGTTTGTCATGAAATTTCTACTTGATTGGTTGATATATTTTAGCATCCCGTTGATGCGTGGTATTTTGCTCTTTTGATTCTTATTTTTCCATGCAAAATTTGCCTTTCACTGGACTTGGTGATTCTTATATTGCCTTGGAAGATACACTAAAGAAGACTCATGGTTTATCAAATATTTTGCACAGGAAACAGTGAACTCATCCGAAGACATTTCTGCAAAAACCAAAAGTGTCATAGAATTGAAAAAGCTTCAGTTGTTGGACCTCCAACGGCGTCTGAGGAGGTGAGTAGTCTTCTCAGTTTTTGTGTATTAGCTTGTGTGCAGTAAAAACATGTTTTGCTTTATGTTGTGTTTATTTGGTTGCTTTCGTCATTTAGTTATAGTTTTTGACTTGACACTTTTTTGTGTATATTTGGGCAGTGATTTTCTGAATGATTTTTTTAAGCCAATCACTGGTGACATGGATCGCTTGAAATCATATAAGAAACATAAACATGGTAGAAGGATAAAACAGCTTGAAAAGTTTGAGCTGAAAATGAAGGAAGAACGACAAAAGAGGATTCGTGAGAGGCAGAAGGAGTTCTTTGCTGAGATAGAAGTTCACAAGTATGTGTTTCTGGGTGATTAATTTAAAGCATTAACCCCCTCTCTCTCTCTCTCTCTCTCTCTCTCTCTCTCTGTGCCCCCTTCAATCCCCACATGGACTACATACACATAGATACGCGCACATGCACCTACATATCCACCTTTTTTACTGCATCTTAGCACACAACTTTAGATCGTTTTTAATCTGTTTGTTAACCTCAACTTCAGGGAAAGACTGGATGATGTATTTAAGATTAAGAGAGAACGCTGGAAGGGTTTCAATAAGTATGTGAAAGAGTTCCATAAAAGGAAGGAGCGTATCCATCGGGAGAAGATTGATAGAATTCAGCGTGAGAAGATTAATTTATTAAAGATTAATGATGTAGAGGGTTATCTAAGAATGGTGCAGGTTAGTTTTGGTTTTCTGAATTTTACTGATGTTTAGACTTGCTTCTTACATTCATTCTCATTGCATAACAATGTTCCGTAATTGCACAGGATGCAAAATCAGATCGTGTAAAGCAACTGCTGAAGGAGACTGAGAAATATCTTCAAAAGCTGGGATCCAAGTTACAAGAGGCAAAGTCTATGGCAAGTCGTTTTGAAAATGATATGGATGAAACACGAACTACAGCTGTTTTTGAGAAGAATGAAACTATTTTTGAGAATGAAGATGAAAGTGACCAGGCAAAGGCAAGTATTTCCCATGTGTGCTTTTTTGGGTTGACTTTGAGTTTCTTTTTTTCCCCCCCTGATTTTGTTGTTATTAAATTACTATGCAGCATTATATGGAAAGCAATGAGAAATACTATCTGATGGCTCATAGGTATGAATTTGTTCTCAGTAAGATCGTTGTTTGATTTGCCATTGTAGATTGTCTTTTTGTGTTGTCCTTTTATCATATATTTTGATGCTTATCTTGTGTACAAATCTGTGGAGTAAGTAATAGGGTGTGCCAAATTTGCTGGCCTTTTAATTTTGAAAGAATTTTTTATTTATGGAAAATGGTTGAATCACATTTACCTTTAGTTATTCATGTTGGGTGCCAGCTTCAGTGAGTCTTTGTTATTTCTTTGGTGATTTCTCTTTTCAAGATGCTATTATTTTTGAAACTGAATCTCTCTGGTTCATCTCTCTCTTGTTGTTGTTTAAGTACAAGTTATTGCCAGATATTTTACCAAGTAATGTTGTCTTGTGCAGCATAAAAGAGAGCATCGCAGAGCAGCCAGCTTGTCTTCGGGGTGGCAAACTAAGGGAGTGAGTATATTGTTTCTTTGTAATATTGCTTTGTTGATGGTCCAGGTGTTTTGGATTCAATATCCAATTAATATCATTTGTATTCTGGGGGTTCTTGGTGATGGATTTCTCTTTTCTTATGTTTAATTGATTAAGTATTATTGATTTGTTTATTGGCATGAGTGAAGTTTTCTGTTTTCATTCTTGATTTTGTGAATTTCTTAAATTGCTGTTTTTGATCTTTAGGTACCAGATGAATGGACTGAGGTGGTTGGTTTCACTATACAACAATCATTTGAATGGAATTCTTGCTGATGAAATGGGCCTTGGGAAAACTGTTCAGGTATGGATTTGATCTGAATGTTTTATAATGTAACTGAATTACTTGATCCGTTTCCTAAAGTTGTAGCGTTCTTTTTATATGTGTCTAGACAAAAACCTAAATGCATTTCTATTATTTTATTTTTGAAGAAGAAATATTCTAAGCGTTGCCTTTCTGCTACTTGGGCAGGTTATATCTCTTATTTGTTACTTGATGGAAACCAAAAATGATAGAGGTCCTTTCTTGGTAGTTGTACCTTCCTCAGTTTTATCGGGATGGGAATCAGAAATCAATTTCTGGGCACCTGGCGTACTTAAAATTGTTTATTCTGGGCCTCCAGAGGAGAGGCGTAGGCTATTCAAGTAATTGCAGATTGACATAAGCAATCCTCCTTTACTTGTACTCCTTTTTGTTTTCTATTTATAAGCATGATTGCTTCTTTGTGTTTCAGGGAAAAAATTGTGCATCAGAAATTCAATGTCCTTTTGACAACATATGAGTATCTGATGAACAAGCATGACAGGCCAAAACTGAGTAAAATACATTGGCATTATATTATAATTGATGAAGGTCATCGCATAAAGAATGCTTCTTGCAAGTTGAATGCTGACTTGAAACACTATCAGAGTGCACATAGGTTGCTATTAACTGGAACACCACTACAGGTAACAAAACTTTTCCCTTTTATTTTGTGCTTTTCCATTGGTTGAAGATAGATAGAATCTCTGGTCTTGTGTTTCATTCTATATGAGTACTCATCCTATTTAATGTTTTTCCAATAACTGTTTTACTGACTTATTCTAATTTTGTCTTATGCAGAACAATCTTGAGGAGTTGTGGGCACTACTTAACTTTCTGTTGCCTAACATTTTTAATTCATCAGAAGATTTTTCTCAGTGGTTCAATAAACCATTTGAGAGTAATGGTGATAATTCAGCTGATGAAGTAAGCTTTTTGATTTGTTCTATATTTGAGATACTGTTATTCATCTTCTTTTTCTTCTTGCTCATATATTGAATGTTCTTATATTCTTAACTTTGGCTCTGTGTGTCAAGGCTTTACTATCTGAGGAGGAGAACTTGTTGATCATAAACCGTCTTCATCAAGTCCTTCGACCATTTGTACTTCGAAGATTGAAACACAAGGTCCTTAAAATGTTTGTTTATTTTCATCACGAGATACTTTTTGCTCATGTGCGATTGAGGCAAAATTCATGCTTTTGCAATGCTTACTAAATATTTTGAGGTTTCTTTTTTCCTTGTCAATTCATGTCTTGAAATATTGTTTTGGGAGCTACTCTTATTTGTTTTCTTGTGTTATCAAATTCATTTGGTAGGTTGAGAATGAACTGCCTGAAAAGATTGAGAGACTTATAAGGTGCGATGCTTCTGCATATCAGAAGCTTTTGATGAAGAGGGTGGAGGAAAATCTTGGATCAATTGGAAATTCAAAGGTTGTAGTATATTTTAGTACTACTTTTATTGCCATCTTTCATGAGAATTGGCTTCCCAAATAATATTTGCACACATTGTCTAGTTACACTGTTTAACCTTTGAAAACCTTTGTGTTGCAGGTTCGTTCAGTGCACAACTCAGTTATGGAGCTCCGTAATATCTGCAACCATCCTTATCTTAGCCAGCTTCATGTAGATGAGGTATGCTTTTTCCCTATTTAATCAGGCTTAATTTGAATGTTAAAATTCTTTACTGAATATATTCAAAGTTCATGAAGCACTTTTTATCTTTTGTTTATATATCGTTTTGGGAGCTAAATCTTGTGATTTGACTCCATTTTCTTTTATGTTTTTCTTCCTCCATATGAAGCCTTGATCTGGAGTTACCTTTTGTAGGTTGATAACTTGATACCTAAGCATTTTCTACCGCCAATTATTAGGCTTTGTGGAAAGCTAGAGATGCTAGATCGGTTGCTTCCCAAACTGAAAGCGACAGATCATCGGGTATGAATTACCTTCCATGCACTTTACCAGTTTCTATATTCGATTTTTTGCAAGATGATATTTGTTGCATGGTACTAATGCTAGGCTGGACGCAGTATATGTATAATATTTGGTGCAAATATTCATGTTAGGATATGCATAAAATTTGAATTTTAAGGAGGCTTCCCTCTCTCTCTCTCTCTCTCTCTCCCCCCCCTTGTCACTGTTTACTGCCTTTACCATGTTATGAAAGGATTCAAGTGTGACTAGTTTCTTATGACGCTTAATTTGTTAAGTGCATGGTCTCTTTTCTTCAAGATGGTGCTGCCACTTGCTTTTATGCACCTGAGGAATTTTCTAATAATTTTCCTATTACACCTTTCGCTTAATCCTATTGAAATGTTCGCTAAGCATCTTCACGTTGTTCTTTATTTATGTAAAAGTACTCTTGCTATTATGTATTTTCTTTCTCCTGTACTTTTGGTTAAAATTGGTATCAGTCTAGTGCTTGGAAGATTACAACTATTTTTGGGACCATGCAGGTTCTTTTCTTCTCAACAATGACTAGACTGCTTGATGTGATGGAGGAGTATCTCACCATGAAGAAGTATCGGTACCTCCGGTTGGATGGTCATACTTCTGGAAATGATCGTGGTGCCCTTATTGACCTATTTAACCAACCGGACTCTCCCTATTTTATATTTCTGCTTAGGTAAGCAGTGTATTATTTATGCTTGATCTGTAGATTTATTTTTTTCCCAGTATTCCTTGGTACATAGACCACATATAGGATTGGAATGTTGTCAAAGCTTGAGGGAAGCTTTTTTTTTTTTTTTTTGGCTGCTAGGCTACAGTTGTCTGGCTATTTCTACATTGGCAAGATTGTAGAATTGAAATATGGATATTAGAGGTGGTAGGAAGGGGGCTCTGGATAACTTTTTCCCCACCATTTGGCACATTGGAGATTCTGCATTAATGAATTGGATGCTGGTAGCTTTTTTTCTTGATTGGTAAAGGCTGTGGTGTGGACTGTGCAAAGGGTGATTGGCTGGTGATCCAATTGGAAATTGAAATATCTAAAAGCTATATATAAAATTTATCATTACTTCACTTATAATATTGACATGTGTTAACAATAATAACGAGAAATGTTGAAAACTTTATAATGTGCTGAGTATATGTGAATGCTGATTGCAACATGCTTACGGTAAATTAGTTCCTTAACTTTGACGTTTCAATATCTGGTGTTAGCATTCGTGCTGGTGGTGTTGGAGTGAATTTGCAAGCTGCAGATACTGTGATCATATTTGACACTGACTGGAATCCTCAGGTTTGAAATGAATTGCAAATCCTTGATTTGTATGCAATGTTACTTTCTCCTAAATCTGGTCCTACTCCTTATGCTGGTCTGTTTTCACCTTTCAGGTGGATCTTCAAGCTCAAGCAAGGGCTCATAGGATTGGTCAAAAGAGGGATGTGCTCGTTCTTCGATTTGAAACAGTATTTTTCTTCCTTATCCTCTTTTTCTTGGCTGTCTTAAGGGAATAGTACATTTTGATTTTCTGAAGTTGGAAATACAGATAAATGAAGCTTGGATTACAACTTGGTACATATTTCCCAATGTCCTGAAACTTATATTTCCAATTTGATAGGCGAACGAGCCCTGTTAAACTTGATAAGATCAGTTATTTCATATTTTCTTTTACAAATGGCAGCTGGGGGTTTGACATGGTGCATGTCATTTAATGTATTGTTTTTGCTTCACGGTACATTTGTAACTCTCCATCCAACTGCCTGTGCTTTCCAGCCAAATCTTTGTTTGCCCATTCCATTAGAAAATCACAAGAAGACGATTTTACCTCTAGCTGCTGGCTTGATGTGTCTAGCAAATATGACCCAGCATTGTATACCCCAATCCTGACAGGGTTCTCATTGATACCTTCATCAAGGAAGTAATTGAATATTAGACAAATATTTTGGTAGAGGGGAGAGTATCATTTAGCATTCTGGTTGGAAAGAGGCTCCTAGTTGAGACCAGCACTTGTATCCAAGCCATCCTATCTTTTTCTGAATCAGTTCAGAGATGAAGATCCTTTGTAGCGTAAAATTGACTGTTATTGGATTTCCTCTCACAAAATCATACCTGATAGAGGATCGCTTAAGCTTCACCAACATGATGACAAATGGATGGATGGTTGGAGGATTGGCTGGAAACATGGGTAGAAAAAAACAATAGCAGTGGGTTCTTTTTGTATTCTTGATTTTTTCTTTTAATTTTTTTTAAATTTTATTATAATATCCACTTATTATGAAAGGATAAAGAATTATAGAATCCATAGAAGGAGAAAATATTTAAAAACAATATTAATATTTGCAATATCAGCATTCTATAAAATATTTTATTCTGAAGAGGGCTAAATTGCTCATTACATGTCTGAATGTTCCAACAGATAACTTAGAATTTAGACTGGTGGGAGACTCTATTTTAAAATTTAGTAAACATGTGATATTTTCTTTCTTCTTCTTTTTTGCAACTTTTATTTATATAGAATAAAATCCCAGGACAAATACAAAATGATTTTTCATCTTTATTTGATTGCCTAGATTGCAATTCAGTTTTTAATATAATTGGAAGATATAGGAATAAACTACTAAGATAGTGAAGGATATAATTTGTGATGCTGAGATTGTTCATGATAGTTGATTAAATGTGGTTCTTTTTGGTGTGATCTTTGGACCTGAAGTTTCTTTAATATATATATTTTTTTCACTTTTGTATTTACCTTGTACTATTTTAATCATTTTAAGGTCAAAACTGTCGAAGAACAAGTAAGAGCTTCAGCTGAGCATAAACTGGGAGTTGCTAATCAGAGCATTACTGCTGGTTTCTTTGACAATAATACAAGGTGACACTGGATACTGGTTAAGCAACACCTTGCTGCAAAAACCACAAGTGGTTCCCAAGTATTTTGACTAATGCTCTTGAGAATCTTTTTAACATTTTTACAGTGCGGAAGACCGTAGGGAATACTTGGAGGCCCTTTTACGGGAATGTAAAAAAGAGGAAGCTGCCCCTGTACTAGATGATGATGCTCTAAATGATGTCCTAGCTCGCAGGTACTTGTTTGGAGTTTAAAAATATCAATAAGAAAAGAAAATAGCAATTAAAAATATCAAATCTAGGCTGCCTCCATAATATCAATAAAATTTCGGAACAAGGATAAGGAAAACATGTGCTTATCCACTCTTAAAAGCCCATGGGCTTTCCTTCAGTTTTAAGGTTGAGGGGCTCTTTAATACTTATTTATCATGGTTGGTAAATGATGATTGAGTTGGTGTAATAGGAAATCTTCTAGAACCAAACTATTTCTTGACTATTTAGATTATCCTTTTTCATCCTCAATATCACGACATTCATTGATATAAACAATAAATTAGCTGTGGATATGTTCAAGCAACTTCTATATCAAAGTAAATTTTTGCAGGTCTTTGCCCCTGATCCAACTGAGAGACTGCTTCTTTCATGCAAATGCAATTTTGATCAGCTGATATTCAGCTTTTTAGCAAAAAAGAAATAAAAGACTGATAAATCAGCTATCAAAGATCGTTTTATGTGAACAGAGCAGTCTCAGTTGTAATAGTTGATTTGTTTTTAAGAATATGGGCGAACTGGAAAAGGTGTAGTTGTTCTATAATGAGGATACTTATTGAGATCAGTCTCTGAATTGTTTGAGTTCATTTGTTACTGAAAATATGGGCTGACTTGTTCTTACTCGTGTTCAGTCATCCTACATGAGGATATTTATGAATATTGTGAGGACACTTGCATAAATGTCGCTTTCTGAGTGTTTTTAGTACCTTTCAACTTCAGTACGTGGGGCAACCCTCACTTTAATGAATTGCTCTAACCATTCTGTTTCATCTAGGGCCATATTAATCCACTAGTCCTTATGTATGGGCTTGTTTCTTTTGTTGGCTGAAAATTATTCTTGGGTTGGAATTTTGATAGACTTGATGAAGTTCTTGCTTCGATGTTACCTTTAATGTGCTTTCCTTATTTTGCACAAGAAATGATGTCTTTACCTTTTGTTTACACTGGATTTCACATGGATGTTACTGTCTTGAAATTTTCATGATTTTTAACTTCCAATGGCAGTGAGTCAGAGATTGATGTGTTTGAATCAGTTGACAAAAAGAGGCTGGAAGAAGAGATGGTATGGATCAATCATCCTGACTTGAATACTTCCTTTTAGGATTTGCTTCCTAAAGTTTCTTGTTTTGCAGGCAACATGGAAGAGTTTGCTATTGGGGGCGGGGTTGGATGTTACTGCGCCTCTACCTCCCCTGCCCTCTCGTCTTGTAACGGATGATGACTTGAAATCATTCTATGAAATGATGAAGTTGTATGATGTGCCAAAGGCTGAGGTAGTATCCAATGTTGGGGTGAAGCGCAAGGGCCAGAATCTTGGGGGACTTGATAGCCAGCAGTATGGAAGGGGAAAACGAGCAAGAGAGGTTTGTTAATATATTTTATTCTCATGCCCAGACCCTGGTGATTCCTTGTAATTTTAATTTTTGTTTTTTCATTAGGTGCGCTCCTATGAAGAGCAATGGACAGAAGAAGAATTTGAAAAGATGTGCCAGGTTGACTCTCCTGAATCCCCTAAAGTGAAGGAAGAAATAGTGGAGAAGAACTTGCCGAAAGATGCTAGTGCATCTGTGGTGGCTATGCCGAAAGATGCTAGTGCATCTGTGGTGGTTGTGTGTAGCACAGAAGCTCAGACACTGCTCCCACCTCTCCCTCCACCACAATCTATGGAGCCTCCACCTCTCCCTCCACCGGTGCAACAAAACAAAGAGGTTACTCCGCCATCAAAGCGGGGACGTGGTAGGCCAAGAAGAACAACTTCGGATAAATCTCCTACTGCAGTGGTACGTCCAGCTCCTGAAATAAGCAAAGTGGCTCATTGTCATGGTAATTTACCTGGCCCGGCTGCTGTAGAAGTTGTTAGTGGAAAGACTCATCATTCTGCACCAGGGATTGCTTTGGATTCTAAGTCTGTCCCTGCTATATCTTCTGTCTCTCCTGCTGTTGAATTGCCCTCTTCCTGTCCTTCTGCTCCTATGCAAATAAAAGCGCAAAGCCGCAAGATGCAAACTGTAGCAGGAGCACCCCGACGTAGAGGAAGGAAACAAGCTTCAGTAACACCTGCTGTTCCAGATGCTTTGGTTGATCAGGTTTCTATATCAGATCCATTTCCACAGAATAAATCTGAGGACTTGTTAAGGAGTAAAGCCATTTCTGTTACAAGTAACCAGCAGAATTATGATCATGAACCAATCAATGTTAACCAGGAGCAAGCATCCAGAGTAGCAGGTCAGGGTCAAAAATCAACTGAGCATTTGGATGATATAGTCCGAAATGAGCAACTGGTGTGCTCATCAACAAAAAATGAAGGTATTGTCAGATCCATGGATATGTTATATGCATATAAAAATGTCATTGGAAATTATGCACTGCTACTATAATGGATAATATTATGCTTTCTGATGTTGAAAGACCTCAAAACTTATGCAGTTATACTACCTGGAAAAATTCTGAGTGCTGATGTGACAAAGGAGTTATCATCAGTGAACATCTCATCAAAAGCTAAAGTCAGTGAACAAGGCAATGGAGGAGGGGTTTTCCAAAATGCATCTTTGTTAAGTAATACCTTTACAGCTGTGGTTCAGAGCCAAAGCTCAGAGGATAAAACATCCAAAGTTTTTGGTCATCCAACTGGGTCGCCAGCTGTTACTGCTGCTGCTGAAGTCGTTGGCAAACCCGTTCAGGAGGCTCCTGTGAACATTGCTTCCAATTCTCAGCCAACTGCATCTTTCCCTTCTATCTCTCCAGCTTCCAAATCCATCCCTCCCGAAACCTTGCAGGTTAAAAGGCGTGGTCGAAAGGCTCAAATCAGAGCAGAAGCACCTAGGCGTAGGGGAAAGAAGCAGGGTGCAGTTTCACCTGCCGTGGATGTGTTGGCTGGTCAGGATCCAAAAGTAAATCCACAATTACAGAATAAATCTGGAGATTCATCGGGGAATATAGTGATGTCCTTGAGAAGTAGACAAGAGACTGATCCTAAGGAACCTGCAAATGTCATTCAGGTCCTAGTTTCTTTACACATTTTTAACTTTTCACATTTCTAGTAATCCTAAATGACTTTAGAATAACCAATAGTTCTAAAAGTTGCTGCAATTTTCACCAAAATTAAGTTCAATTGGATTGTTGGCTTAAAATTTGTTATATTAAATAACCTTGAAATCATATTCCTAAAGTCCATGAATCATGAATCTGTTAATTTTTGTTTTATGTAATCTTATGTGACAAGGTATTGAACCAAATAGGGAAACCTTTTTTTATTTTTTTTGAAATTTTGCTGTTAAAAAAAATATTAGAAAGAAAAAAAAAAAACATTTGGTTATTTTGCTTACATTTAATTCTCTTACTGATATGCATATGGAAAAATTTTCAGGAGACACATTTGCCCACTGGTTTGGTTGGTCCAGATCCAAAAAGAAAGGATACTGGTGGAATTCTTACTTTTGGCCGAATTCAGACTACTGCTATTACTGATGTTGCTCGTGTGATGAAGGAAATTTTCTCTGAGACTTGCTCATCAAAAAATAAAATGGGTGAGTCTTCTAGGAGTGAAGTTAGAAATGCCCCTGTTATACCTGTAGTAAGTATGATAAATGTGGAGGTTCCGAAAAACCAAAGCTTAGAGGAAAAAGGGTCTTCAACTAAGCCAACTTTGGAAACAGCAAACCCAGTTGTGGGGACTTCAGTTGACAGATCCAGACAGTCCGAGTCTGGTGCTAGTGTCATTATGGAAGAGGACCATTCACCTGCTTTAGGTAAGCCTCATATTCAGAAAATTGATGGTTCTGCTGAAACTGTAGCAGATTCAGGACCGACTTCTTCTAAAAGCTCTATCACAGCTGCTAATAAGGAGGTCACCTGTACAGTTCCACTTAGTATTGGCGAAAGGGAGATTGTTCCTTCTGGTAGACCAGCACCTGATAAAGTCTCTGGCCCTATTCCAGGTCCCTCTGGGAATGATGTTGTTTCAACTGTTGCATCTCAAAGCGCAACAGAGATTTCAGGGATGACTCAAGATGAGTTTGGAAATGAAACCGTTCATTCTTCTAAAGAGCCACCAAAAACCTCCTCCCTTGATATTAGCAGGCCTGAGAATCCCATAATTTCTGGCGAAGCTGCTGATGATTCCACAGTGACTCTTGCTTCAGTTGCAGTGGAGCCTCATGATGAGGATTCAATAAAGAAAACAGAGGTTCCAGTGAAAGCATCAGCTCCACTTGTTATTGGTTTAGAAATTCCTACAATGTCTGCAAATCCTGATGGTGCTGATTTTCATTCTGGCTCAAATATACAAATTCCTCCTAGCCTTCGTTCAGATTGTGGTGCTAGGAGCATTCCTGCTGTGACTGAGACTGTATCTCGAAATGTTACTGAGTCTACTTCGCAAGTCTCACCAGATACTAAAATCATTCAAGGTTCCCCAAGTTGCATAAAAGCTGAAGGTGTTGGTGATCATCCTGCAGAGTCTGCATGTTGTGGACAAGAGGCTGATCCTATGGAACCTGCAAATGTCATTCAGGTACCAGGTTCTTTGCTATATTTTTAACTTCTCATTTATAGTAATCCTAAATGACTTCAGAATAACCAAAAGTTCTAGTAGTCGCAGTAATTTTCATCAAAATGTTTCAATTGGATCCTTTAAAATTTCTTATATTTCATAACCTTGAAATCATATTCTTAAAGTCCAAGAATCACGATTCTATTAATTTTGCTTACATTTAATTCTCTGAAAAATATGTATATGTCAAAATTTTCAGGAGACACATTTGCCCACTGGTTTGGTTGGTCCAGATCCAAAAAGGAAGGAAACTAGTGGAATTCCTGCTTTTGGCCGAATTCAGACTACTGCTAGCACAGATGTTGCTGGTGTGATGGAGACTGAGACTTGCTTATCAAAAAATAAAATGGGTGACTCTTCTGGGAGAGAAGGTAGAAATGCCCCTGTTGTTCCTGTAGTAAGTAAGATATCTGTGGAGGTTCCAAACAAACAGTGCTTAGAAGAAAAAAGGCCTCCAACTACGCCAACTTTGGAAACAAGTCCAGCCGCAGGGACTTCGGTTGACAGTTCTGCACAGTCCGACTCTGCTGCTATTGTCATGATGGAAGAGGACCATGCACCTGCTTTAGGTAAGCCTCATATCCAGAAAAACGGTGGCTCTGCTGAAAATGTAGCATATTCAGGACTGACTTCTTCTAAAAGCTCTATCACGGCTGTTAATATGGAGGTCACCTGTACAGTTCCAGCTGATGGTGTTGGTGGTCACCCTACAGAGTCTTCACCAGTTGCTGCGAGTACTGACCTTTCAGAAAATGTGAATTTGAATGATTGTAAACAAGAAGTAAAGCCTTCTTCAGAAGAGCCTCCAGAAGATTCTCAGGTTGGTAGGGTAGAGCCTGAAGATTCAGAGGTTGGTAGGGTAGAGCCTGAAGTTTCTCAGGTTGGTAGCACTGTGCCTGATGATAAATTCAGAAATGGCACTCAACCTACATCCATCTCAGAGATGCATGAAGAGAATATGGGGGATTCTCCTTCTAAGATTCCAGAAGAATCAAAAAAATCTAAAACTGAAATAGATGATCCAACTCAGTGTGGTGGGATGGTTATTAAAAACGTGTCAGAAAACACAGTCCTGCCTTCATCTTTTCTGCTGGAAAAGGTGGAAAATGTCTCACCCCAGAAGGATGCAGTTGAGAGCTTAGTAGCATCCGTGGATTCAAAAGGATCTGAAGTTGAAGTCGATGATCAAGTATCTCTTTCTGAGGCTGGTGAGATTGTGTCGGAAAAAGAATCTGCGGACGTGGGCTTGCCTTTATCTTCGATAGTTATAGAGGATGAAAAAACTGAGGGCCCATCTGGAAAAGATGCAGTCATCAAGTCGGAGAAAGAATCTGCAGACGCGGGTTTGCCTTCATCTTCTATAGTGATGGCAGTTGAAAAAACTGATGGTCCATCTGGAAAAGATGCACTCACCAAGTCAGAGAAAGAATCTGCAGACGTGGGCTTGCCTTCATCTTCGATAGCGATAGAGGATGAAAAGACTGAGGCCCCAAATGGAAAAGATGGAGTCGTCAACTAGGGAGCTCTGGAGAATGACAAGGATCTGTAGCTGAGTAGGTATATGAATCAACAAATTTGTTGTACAGCTGTATTGTAATTCCCTCCTATATTTAAGCTTACTATGAAGGGGGTTGACACATTTAGTCATCATGTATGGCATTGCCCTGTATAACTAATTTGATTGCATGGTTTATAGAGTTGTCATATTCAGATTATCTGAGTATTAGTGTTGGTAATTGTACATTTTTGCTGTGATTGCAGATTTTTTAAAGTGTCATTTTCTTGAATTGGTTAGTGTAGGATACATTGTGCAAGGACGCATCAACTTAATCTGGATGGAATTGGGATACAATATATATGGAATGCGCATTTGAATGAATTTAAACTGCTCGATGTTGTCATTTCTCATCCTTTTTTTGACTCCAAGAATCTTTATTGTGCTTGTGATTTATTACTTGGCTAACATATTTGGGCGGTAAGAATGGTGTTTGATTAACTAGTGGGATAAAGGAGAAGAAATGGATGCCACTTTTGGCCATGAGAATCCGATGATTGATATCATTCCTCTCTCTCTCTCTATTGTATTTGCATTGCCTTCTATTTGAGTTGAATTGACCTTAAATTCTGTTGGCTGCTATATGTTGATAGAGGTACGTTTTAGATCCATCGTGTTGGGGTATATCATGACTTTCATCTTCTGTTGAGAGAGCCGAGGCAAGTTGCTTAAACTTTAATTTCCATTACATTTAATCGTTCTAAATATAGCACTGTCAGTTTCATGTTTGCCATGTTGCTGATTGTGATGGGCATTGCTCTTGTTATTTATATTCATGTGTTGAGGTTGTTGACTATGGAATCATAGATTTACAGTGGATGTATGATCAACGCGCTTAGAATTTGCATCGTGCACGAATTTGGGTTTTAAGAATTGGTAAGCATAATTTCTATAATTGGATCTTTACAGTTTCTTGAAATATATGATATAATTTCTGTTGCTCCTCTTGACTTCATTGATCTTATGTCGAATCGATTCTATTGTAGTGAAATAGATTTCATGTTTTGTACACTTCATAATATTTTATCATGATGGTAATTTGATAGAGAAGTGTTTTCATGTAATTTGAGTTTTGACCGTTAAATAGCTTTGGTGGAATTGAATCAATGTTTCTTTTCTCATTAGATGCCTTTGTATATAAACGAATTCTCTGTATTCAATAACTGATTAAGTGAATATACTGAGGTTTATTTTCTCCAAACCTAAGAGCTTGAGAGCTGCTACAATGGTAGCTTATAGAATTCTTCATTCTCTAATACTTATTGGAAAATAAATCTCATATCGAATAATAATAAAATATATAAAGAATTTATAAATGAGTGAGTGTTGTATTGCATTATATACAAACTAATTAGTTTTGTGCAAATAGTTGTTCACTTATAAATGTATTTATGTACAGCCAATTGATTTTGTGCAAGTAAGTTTTAATACTTGCTCACTTATCCTATGAACTTTAATAATACTGATTGTTTTCCAGTTATCATTTTTGTTATTTTGTTGAAATTTTGAGGCTATTTGATATCAATTTATGTTTTTATTTTACTGCACTAAACATTTATATTTTGGAAAACAAAATAATAAATCAGAACTTTTGTTTAACAATGCTTATAATAACAACCACCTAATATGTCGTAAAATATTAAAAAAAAAAATTGGCAAACTATAATACATATAAATAGTTATTGAAAGACTGCATCCAATTGCTTTAATGGTAAAACTGTTGAATTTTTCAATAATTTATTGTTGTCAGCATATATAAAATAGCAACATTTATAATCTAACGACTGAACTATACAGTTTAACGAAAATCATAGAATTCAATAGTTAATAGAGATGATTCAGTTTTTTTAAATAAACCAACCCAATTTTCCTTGGTAGATGGTAGTTCAATAGGTGAACTCAATTTTCCTTTGTAGATGGCAGTTCAATAGGTGCTACCGCTTACCAGCAAGTCCAACCAATTTACCTTTTTGCAGCAGACTCAGCAAAGTAGTCCAATGCTATCTATTTAGGAAAACCTCAAAGAAAATAACTAATTTGCTCTTTATTCCATTACAACATGGGTGTTCAACATTTAACCAAAATGTGAGGTTTAAGAGGCAGCAGATATTGTTGTGTTTAAAGATTTTAGCTATAATCTTAATATGTATAATGATGCATATGTAATATGTGCTCCAAATGTTTGATGCTTTTATCAATTCTTATTCGGATAATTTACCATTTAGTTTTTGTTTTTTGGACTACTTCATATTCGAGTTTTTTTATTTTCAAAACCAATTATGACATTCTTAGATTTTAAATTAGTCAACTATTTAGTATTTTTGTTCTTTTTTTTTTTGTTTTTTTTTTCCTTTAAGAACACATAAAATGACTAAAATAGCCCTCATATTAATTTTAATTCACCATTTCTAGCAATAGTTGCAATACTACCAAAAAATAAAAAAAAAATATACCAAGATAAATTACTACTATTCACAAGATAAATATACCACTATTTCATTGCCTGCAAATTCCAGTCTGTTACGATTCTAAATAATCACTAATTCACTGTAAGAGCACCACCTACCATTCATCTACTACTTATGGTGACCACCTCACCAGTCTAATTACAATCCCAACTCAAAACCCTTCCAAGAACACCACTACTCTGCTATCATTGCCGAAAGCTCCAAATTTTCATATTTTCTTTCAATCAATCTTTCAAAATCCAAATGTTTAAGCAATTCTATTACTACTACTACTACTACTACCAGGTGTGACAATCATGCTCAAAATTTGAGTTTGGGTTTTTCTTAGGAACCTATCATATTCCCTCTCTCTTTCCTCTTATGTTTCAATGGCTACTACTTCTACCTCCAAATCAACTTCTACAAATGTGAAAAGGATTTGCTTTTTCTGCAACAACGAACCAAAGAATTGGTTGAGTGTGTTGCCGTTGAGTCTAATACCATCGAGCTCCATTTTATTACTTGGAGATAATCTTATCATTAATTCTCTCTCCGTATATTGAAAATTGAATAAGTAAAATTCGAAAAATGCTTTTGATAAATTAGAATTTGTTTGCACCATAATATTTTTTTGGGTTAAAATTTTAAAAAGCCCATTAAAATTCAAGCCTAAGTTGAGCAGTAAGGCTTATGGAGATCTATAGGTCAAATCCAGTGACGGTTGATATTCTAGATGGCTATGGACAATTCCAGAGATATGCCGGTTAACGGAGGTTACCAACTGTTGCACTGTTCTAGAGAGTGGAGTAACAATTACTGAAAATGTAACAGTGGTGAAACAGTTATTTCTTAGGGAGTATTTAAGTTAAATGATATCCCATATACAAACCCCGACCAAACAAACACTCAACAGGCCCTATGCCTTTTATCAGTTTTCTTTTTTTGTTTTTTGTTTCAAGCATACTGTAATCATTACAATCACACAATAAAAATTACTTTTGTTTTATTATTGTTTATACTATCTCCATAGTTACTATCGCTACTGAGAGTTTAGACGTACTATGGTAAGAAAATCTGGATATCCATAGTCCATTAATAAGAAGTTAGAAAGGTGCAATTTACAGGCTAGTGCACCTTCATCCGCACGTGGCATGTCCGTGCAATTACAAATTTACCCTTGTGCCAAATTTTAGCACCAACAATCTTTCGGCACGCCCAGTGAGACTCACTCTCAAGGCATCAAGAATAAGAAGTTTTAATGAAAAAATACATTATTACTGGTACCCATAAACCGCAGGATGACACTGCAACAGCAGTGCATGAAGGACATGTTCTACAGCTGGTAGAACGAATTGAGCGTGGGTTGGCTTCTCCATAGCTAGTTCACCAGGAACACACGCTATAGATGAAAATGTCAACATGTCTTATTGTTGGAGATCTAGGTAATATTTCCAGGCTTATTGATGTTACTGTTTCATCTAATAGTTTTCAAGCACTCCTTGAAGAAATGAAAAGGCAGTCTAACAATTTTCAAGCATTGATTAATATGGTTATTGCACCGCAAAGCCCTAGGCAGGCTACTGTCCACAGGCCTACTAGGCAGCCCTCAGAAGAACTTGGACGGCAATTTTTTGCTCAACAGCAAGTTGGCGATTCCAACTGCCTTGAAGAAAGCTTTTCACCTCGTCATAGGAGGAAAGAACCAAAGACTGTGCCTGCTAGCAATTCAAGGCAAGTTTCACCACAACAGTTGCATGCTAACACTAACCCTATCAATCATCCTACTATGTATGACAATGATGCAAGTTTCAATAGAGAAGGGCTAGTGAACTTGGCATAGCAGTCAACAGGATTCCATAGCCTGTTACTTCATCACAAGTCCTAGGGAGCAAGTTCTTATAGACATTGAAGTGGACAAGATCAACAAGGGAGTGCTTAAATTCCCTAAGAAGAAGAATCCTATGATCATCGATCCACTAGTGGCCATTGTTAATTCTATCGCTATTGATCGCAAGTCCCTAGTGATTTCTGATTGTAAGCAGAAAGACAAGTGTCCACTGAAGGTCCATAGGGAGAAAAGCTATAAACTATGGATTCCTAAACTCAAGCCACCTCACCAGAGAGATTTACTACTAGAAAATTTATCAAGGGTTACACACCAATACAAATTCTAGAGAATTCAATCTCGCTTCATTATTCCTCCTATTGTGGAACCTATCCATAAAAGGATTCTTAAACGTAAGCCATCTCACCAAAGAGATAGGCTACCAGAAAAATCACCAGGAATAACTCACCAGTACAAATTCTAGAGGAGCCAATCTCACTTCATTGTTCCTCTTGCTGTGGAACCTATCCACAAGTGAATTCCTGTAGAACACAAGAAGTTCCCTAAGCCACTCACTAGGACTAAAAAATATAGACTACAAAGACAAAGGGTTGAGGCCAAAAGACTGGCCAATCCATAAAATTTTCCTCCTAGGGAAGTCAGTAGAAGCAAATTCAAGAGGAAAGTGACTGAGAACTCTAAGAGTTTTGAACAAAATCTACTAGGGATTCCAAGGTATTTTACTTTAAATCTCTTAGTGTTGATATAGATATGGAGTTTATTATTACTACAAGCTAGGGTGATGTGGAATCAAATGGTACAAAATGGATGTGTTGTTGCAATAGTAGAAAGGCCCGTTATCTTTCAATCCAAATTTACAAAGCAGGATGTCATTGAAATCTAGATTCCTAAGGCTTAGGGGGCAATTTTCTCTAAGGAGGAAGATTTCCATAATGAAGTAGCTATACAAGCAGCTAATTCTCACCAACATAAGAAGGTGATTTTTAAGAACCCACTGTATGTCAAGGAACACATCGATGGGAGATCCACCACTAGAGTTCCAATAGACAATGAGTCGGCAGTAAATATCATACCACTCAAAATGCTACATGCCCTAGGAGAAACTGAAGAGAACCTAATTTCTACAGAGATGGCATCATCAGTTTTTATTGGGGAGCTCACTAAGACTTTAGGAATCCTACCTATGGAAATCATAGTAGTTGTAACTGCCGTGTTCAAAGCATATGTGTAGTAGACTATGAAGAGACTGAAAGTGAAAGAATTCCATAGTACCTATAGAGCTAAAGTAACTTATGAAGAGGAGCCTGTTGAAAATGAAGAAATTCTATAAATGCATAACCTAGAGAAGGCACCTCCTAAATTCATCCAAGTTGAAATATTCAACATAGGGTTTGGTATTGCTGGGGACTAGAGAGTTGACTTGAAGAAATACTTTAACAATCCAAGCAAGAGAGTGTTGTACAGAATGCAACCATAGACCTAAGTCATGTTAAAGGGTGATCTCTATAGGAAAGGATCTGACAATCTACTATTAAGGTGCTTAAGTATGTCAGATGCATTAGAAATGATACAACAAGTGCATGAAAAAGTATATGGTGATCACCAGGCTATAGTAAAGATAGAAGGGCTCATCAAAAGACATAGCTATTATTGGCCAACTATCTTGAATGATTGTATCAGGCACACTAAGAGATGTCACTAGTGTCAAATCTATGGTAGGTTACAAAGGATTCCTATAAGTGAATTCTATTCCATAATGAAGTACCTAAAAAGGGTTTTTCCCACTATGTGAGAAAAGATAGAGCATAAATAAAAAAACAAAGGAAACTTAGGTCCATAGTGTTTACAAGTGATTTTCTATAGGGACCTAGGAATGATGTGAAGTGTGAACCCTTAATTTTACACCCATATCATCCAATCACAATCTTAGTACTTGCTAAATTTAACACGCTACGCAAAGTTATTACGATGGTCCTGCTAATCGGTCAACGAAAGAAATTTTTTTTAACCTTCAATTACATTGCCACCAAATATCCAAATTTCTCAAACTCCATACTAACAACCAATATCTTAAAAAAAAAAAAAGAAAAAGAAATCTCGAAAAACATGCTAGGGTGACACATGGCTTGCCGCATAATAAGCGTGCGGCACCCCGTCAGACCTGTACGGCGTCGCATGCCTTGCAAGCGGCATGTGGCATGCCGCATAAGCCTGATACAGCGTCGCATCAAGTTCTGCAACCATTCTAACCCCTAGTGGGCCCCACCTACACAGAAAATGACCTTTTTATCCCTTTCAGTCAAATTTTCAGCCATTTCTAGGCCTATCCCTCATGGTCTAGCTAGTTCTCCTCTACCTCCTAAGATGAAAATCTCTTATGACCTCATCAGAATCAGAGTCTACCATAATCTCCTCAAATGGGCACACCCCTCCTTCAAATCTCTGTAGCTCCCTCTGCTGCAACAGTAGAAGTACCAATAAAATCAGAAGTATTCATCACAGTAGTATCAAAAACCCTCTTTTAATTATCAGTAGTTTTGAAAATGCCTCCATAAATCCTTCTCTGCTATTCAGAAGGTGCAATCCTCCTCTAAAGTAGCCCTTCTCTGAACCTCTAATGTAGTGTCATCCTGTCCTCACTACAGTCACAGTCTCTTTTGTCACCGCCACTGCAATTTGAGTCAGTACCGTAATATGTGGTGTTGTACTTTTAGTAGATCCCTGAGTCTCCTTTAAAGATTAAGTCAACCCTCTATCTATGTTGCAGTCCTCGCTCCACTAATGGCTCCTCATACTGTCTCTCCTTTCTCAACTGCTTCATCCTTTATTCCTCTCGATAGGGCAGCCTAGTACTATTTTTCAATTGGCCAAATCACATTTATCAACTTCTTGGCATACCTCTCTGTGGTACCAAGTGAAATCCCAAAATAAACAGCCTGATAACTCCTCAGCTAGCCACCCCCTGATAACTCTGGCAATGGAAGCTGTAATCTACATGGACTCTAAGAAAGAAAAACTGGGGGCATGTCTTGAGTCTGCTCCATCTATTTTGAAACCCTCACTCCATGGGCAAAGGTCATTCAAACTAAATCCAACAAGCAAACCACTTGATACTTATGGCTCCAGTTAAGAGATATTTAATCCTTTACCATTAGCAGTATCAAAAATGTATGCTCGAGGGCAAGCTGCAAGCAACCATCCTATTTGATCTTTTACCGAGTCTCAATAAAGCATGTGCCGACTGAAAAATAGGAGCTACCACCTGAAAATGATCCATCAACCACACTTTCAAATAACCCAAAACTTAAAACAAACACCCACAAAGCACCTCCAACAGAAAAGGTAAGAATAGATAAAATTTTCTCACTTGGTGAATAACTAGCAAGACAATTCATCTTTCTAAATCTTGAACAAAGCAATTGAGGCTTATCAGTGTCTTTGCCAGCATAGCTCTAACCACAAAATGCCACTATTCCATCTGTTATTTTGGCATCACCCCAATCAATAAACCCGTAACTGACACTCAAACAGAAAATCAAGGCCCTCATGTTGAGCCTCTGTACCTCTCATATCTTTCTAGTCACCAGAATCATGAAACTTCTCAATCACAGTGATCAAATTCACTTGACCATCACCAACCATCATCTGGCTTGCAACATCATGAGGCAAGTCAAAAACTCCTGAAAAATTTAAAAAAAAAATGTTAGACTTTGAACTCTGACACCACCAGAGTTGCCTTTGAGTCGTAGCCAAGGCATATTCCCTATCTCCCTGGAATAGGCACAGCTCCTCCTCAACAGCACCAAAACAGAAACCACGAGCCACTAGATTCCAAAATTTGAAGCAACCTCTTGAACTCCTCATAATACCACTATGGCAACCATCTCATACCAACCCAAGTTGAGTTCCTCAACCTTGTCGAGTTCCTCAGTCCATAAATATATGTCTCCACAGGACACAAAGGTCACATAAAAAAATTGCATTCACAAAGTAACTGCGCGAATCTACCCTCATGCATTCATGCAACCATTCATTACAGGCATCACCACAAATCATGTATGGCATAGAAGTTAAGCAAAAGGTCCATGAATTCTTAAACATACGTGCGTCATCTGTGTACTAGCACCTATGCAATCATCTGCAATCATACATCATCATGCATAAGTTGAGCTAATAGCCTCACTGACCTTTTCTAAAGTTGACCAATACTTCCTCAAAGCTAACCGATACCTCCTAAAGCTAACCTATGCTCCTTTAAAGCTAAATGATACCTTTCCAAATCTAATCAATGAAGTGTGACTTCCAGAGTCCCTTTACTCCCAGCAAAGTTCCTTTGAATCTTCTGAAAGGCCCAACCCCTCACATTCAAAAGCCTAAGTTTCTTTGGCATAATCAAAATCTTATCAAAATCTCTTGAGCCAACTTGCCGTAAGCCGAGGCTCTCCTATTGAAATCTTTCCAAAATTTCTTGAGTCAACTCACCATAAGCTGAAGCTCTTCCTTCATCAAAATCTTGTCAGAATCTCTAAAGTCGACTCATCATAGGTTGAGGTTCCCCTTTCACTAAATATCTTGTCCAAAATTCTCTTCCATCCATAAATGTCTATAAACAGTCACCTAGACATCCATGTGATTCCTTTTTCCATCTCTTGAATCCAAATATATTAATTTCACCCATAGAATGTCTAGAAACGATCACTTAGGCATTTATGGTTCCACTTTCCACCTTTTTTACAAATCATCTTTACCTCTAGCATTAAGGCCAAACAGATAGCCTTGATTGAGATTTACCCAAATCATCTTTACCTCTAACAATAAGGCCGGACAGATAGCCTTAATTGAAATTTACCCTAAATCTTCTTTACCTCCAATATTAAGACCAGACAGATAGTTTTGATTGAAATTTACCTCAAATCATATTTATCTCCAATATTAAGGCCAGATAAATAGCCTTAATTGAAATTCACTAAATCTTCTGTAGCATTAAGGCCAAGTAGATATCCTTGATTGAGATTTATCCAAATTTTCTTTACCTCTAACATTAACATCGGACAAATAGCCTTGATTGAGATTTACCCCAAATCATTTTTATCTCTAACATTAAGGCTGAACAAATAGCCTTGATTGAAATTCACCAAATCTTCTCTAGCATTAGGGCCAAACAAATAGCCTTAATTGAGATTTACCCAACTCTTATTTACCTCCAACATTAAAGCCGGATAGATGACATTGATTGAGATTTACTCTAGATCATCTTTATCTCCAACATAAAGGCCGAATAGATAGTCTTGATTGAAATTCACCAACCTTTTTTATCTCTAATATTAAGACCGGACAGATAGCCTTGATTGAAATTCACCAAACCTTCTTTGTCCTTTAACATTAGGGTCGAACAAATAGCCTTAATTGAAATTCACCATGACCATTCTCGAATCAATGTCAAGGCCGAATAGATAGCTATTGATAAAATCTCATTTATCCTATAGGGCCTCCTCCCAAAGGATATGACAAGAACACACAAGCCTAGAGTCTGACATGGTACATCTTCCCAACGTTCACTATCATCATAATCACCTTTTGTTCAAAGCCAATTCTAATGAGGGGGCAACTGTGAACCCTTAATTTTACACCCTTATCATTCAACCATAATCTTAGCTCCTATTGAGTTTAACGGGCTATGCGAAGCTGTTACGATGGTCCCGCTAACTGGTTAGCGGGTGAAAGTTTGGGGGTAGCACCCCCGAAAGAAATTTTTTTTAGCCTTCAATTACATTGCTACCAGATATCCAAATTTTTTAAACTCTATACCAACAACTAATCTCTAAAAAAAAAATCTTGAAAAACATGCTAGGATGATAGGTGGTGTGCCACACAACAGGCATGTGGCACTGCACTTGTATGCCGCGTAAGCTCGATGCGGCGCTGCACCAGGTTTTGCAACCATTCTGACCCCTAATGGGCCCCACTTGCGAGAAAAATGACCTTTTTACCTCTTTTAATCAAATTTTCGATCATTTCTAGCCCTACTTCTCATGGTCTTTTCACATTTTCATTACTTAAACTATCCTTACTCACTTTTCCTATAAATACCCCGCTCCACTTCTCATTTCTTCACAGTCCTTGAATTTGAGTAGATTGCTATTCTCAAATTCATCTCTTCTTCTCCCTCCAATCACTCTCTAATCAATTAATTAATTAATTACCTCACCCTAACCAAGTTAATTAATCTTTTTAATTAACTAAAACTCTTTTTTTTTTTTTTTTATATATAATCACTCAATTAATTAATTAATTAATCTTTTTAATTAATTAATTAGTCACTTTTTTTTTTTCAAAAATCATTCCTTTTTCCAAAATCAAGTTAATCATTTTTCTTAATTCACCCTTCCTCTAAATTAATTAATTAATCTTTTTAGTTAATTAATCCATCCATCTTTTTCATCATATTAATTAGTTAATTAATTATTTTAATTAATTAATTATTTTAATTAATTAATTAATCTTCCAATCCATCTAATCACCCTGTCCCGATAAAATGAAATTTCGATATGATAAAATTCTCCGCCCCAAAAGCAAAGGTATCAGCCTTTTTCCGTCACTCTCAAAATACCCAAACCAAAATCAATTTGACCAACTCCTAAACCCCTCCACTTAATTGTGGAATGAATTACGTGGGTTTTGATTCTCATTCGATGAGGTATGTAGGCATGTTTGGAATCTAAATCCAAATCTCTATCAATCTCTTTTCCCTTTTTAATTTGTAGATATTTTATTTTTCTCCTTACACTTATGTCATATTCATGCATCTTATTTACAATTATCATCTTATAATATTTGTCATTCATGAAATTAATTTTTCAAAGTCAAATTAAACTTAAGAGCCAAATTTTGATTATTTAAAACCAAAAACCTAGTCTCTAAGCTCAATCTGGTTTGAGGTTAGTGATTTTATCTATGGATAAATTAATTAAAAATTAATGAATTGGAGTCAACTAGGTTTTTTCTTAATTTTTTCATTAAAAAATAAATTAGGCTGGCGAATCCCAAAAATTATTTTCAAAATCAACCAATCCGAACCCGAGGGTTCCATCGTGAGTTTAAACCTGAATGAGCATCCTGATTCCCTCTAGCGGACTAGGTCGGTGCTCGGGCGAGGCCTCACATGAAGCCAACCCTATGGCTATGTTATTATTCTATTGTAAGTTGGCTCTTTAGCTACTTTTGTACATAAATAAAGAAGTAGGTCTGTTGGCCACTTTTTTCTATTTCTATTTCTGTTATTTTATTTCAGTTAGTTTGTGTTTAAATGTTTTTAAGTTTTTCTGGTCTTCAATGTCTGTAGTACAACAATAAGTAACATAAATGGCCTCAAGCCATAGCAAGTGATCAAAATCAACAGCAAGCAAACATCAGGCATTTGTGGCCGATTATATAAATGTCTTGGCTGCATGAGTCAATCATCATTATCAAGGGCAATAGATTCATCTCAAGAATATTTGCAAACGCAAGAGGCCTTAGGCCTTTTCATTTCAAGGTGTGGATATAAAAATAACCTCAGTGGCTTTGCATTATATCAAGACCTATTAAACAGTATTCAATTGTTCTCAACAATTCAATCAGTAGGTCTATAACACAATTCACAAAAACTGGAGAATAAATGTTGTAGGGTAACTCACTGAGGAATGAAGGAAAATATGTCTTTCAGGCTACTCTATTGAGTAATGCATTATTGCTTGATGATGATGAGAAAATGATTACACTCCATAGCCTAAGACTTTTGCTTATGGAATCAGCTGCAAAAGCTACGGATGAATGGCTAGTGAACAACTCATCTAGATGAAGACTGCAAGAATCTGCAGCTGTAAGGGATAGTGAAGACAGTATAGAGGAAGAGGTCATAGTGGAACCTGCACATAAGGTACATAGTTCAGATTCTTGTCTTTATATTCATATATATTTTGGCTTAAATTCACCATTCCACAGTTCAAAATCCCTAGTCACTAGTGAAATTTTAGGCAAAAATGCTGAAATCATCATACACAGTAGCCGATTATATTTTACTACAGTAAAGTACATGAGTTGGCCTTAGTTGTTGAAATTCACCAGTACCTGTGGACTTAAATTCAGCTATTGAGTTTATAAGCCAATGCACAAAAAGCCTAAATTCCACCAAAATAATTCCCAAATAAATTCCAAAGCCAAAATTCAACAGGAATTTCCGGCTAAAATATTTGAGCAACAAAATCCATAACAATATACCTAAATTCTATAAACCATGAAAGTTACAGTATCCAATTTTCTCAACTTTTTCCAATATATTTATTGTGAATTTTAGTTCTATTAGCTATAAAAATATGTAACAAATGTGGATTTTATTTTATTTTTCAGGCTAATAATTCTAAGGCAGAAAATAAATTGTTTTTCATATTTGTTAGATTAATTCTAGCTAATAAATTAAATTACAGTAAATATATTAAAATTTTTCCTCAAAAATTTCAACTCAATATCCTTAACAAACTTGCAAAATTCAAATACAAAGGAAAGTTTCATCCACATGGGTTTCAAGAAATTTTGGCATTTTAATTGCAAAAATTCAAACCATTTCCTAGCTAATTTGTCACCCAAAAATGAACAATTTAGCAGTAAGGGGATTAAAGAAAACCATGAAATTCATCCAAATTGACAAAGGAAAAGGCAAGAAATTGAAACCCATGAAAATTGCAAGAAAAGAACTCAAAAAGCTCACCTTTCGAAGCTGAAATTGCTGAGGTAAAATTACCAATGGGTAGTTGCTAGATGATGACGAGCTAACACTAGCAACAAAGGAGCAATAGATGTTGATGACAGAGAAAAAAAAAAGAAAAAAAAGAAGGTTGGATTGGCAAGAGGGAAAAGAAAGAAAGATGAGAGAAAAATTGCATAGGTCAAGAAAAAAAAAATTTTTTTTTATGGTAAATTAGATGAGTTTTTGAAGATGTGTAGATAACTCTTAGGTATTTAAAAATTCCTAATCCTTGAAGTTGTTGGAAAGAGTTAAAAGATGATTAGGATTTTTAATTATTGGCTTGGTGAAGGGAAATTAAATGAAGCTGTGGAAAATTAATTTTGCTTATGGAATTGTTACAGTGGGAAACCTGTGGAAATTTTATTCTTTGGAATTTTCCTCAAGACTGTGGAACTTTTGGTTTTTATTATGGAAGTCAAATATTAAAGGCATAATTTTTTCCATCCATACAATTTGATTTTCAATCAAACTATATGCGGGGGGCATTGTTTGCACTATAATATTTTTTTGAGTTAAAATTATAAAAAGCCCATTAAAATTCAAATCGAAGTTGAGCAATAAGGCCCATAGAGATCTACATATCAAGTCCAGTGATGGTTGATATTCAAGACGGCTATGGACAATTTCAGAGAGATAGCGGTTAATGGAGGTTACCAACAGTTGCACTATCTTAGGAAGTGGAGTAACAGTTACTGAAAACATAACAGTGGTGAAGCAGTTATTTCCTAGGGAGTATTTCAATTAAATGATATCCCTCATACAAACCCCAACTAAACAAACACTCAACATGCCTTGTGCCTTTTATCAGTTTTCTTTTTCTGTTTTTCATTTCAAGCTTATTGTAATCATTACAATCACTCAATAAAAATTCCTTTTATTTCATTATTATTTACACTATCTCCATGTGCCAAATTTTAGCACCAATAGAATTCAATTAATTGTATGACATTTGAAGATAGATTTTCCAATTTATTTATACCAAATGCGTAAGCAATTTGTGAGCAACATGTCTTTTCTGGCCCAATTTAGTTCTCCAAAAGTGATTTTTGAGCAGCTTTTGATAATTTATTAATTGTCCAAATTGTTCAAATCTTTTTTCAATCTTGTCCTTCGTACTCGGACTTTTGAGCATATAGAGAATGAAGGAGATGTCGCCACTGCTTTTATTCTTGCTATAATCCTATCTGACATACCTACTTTCAGGGGAGACCCTACCAGCTTAGCTACTTTCGATATCCATGCCTTGCAAAATTTTGCCTACTGTTTGTTTTTTGGTTTAACTTGTTCTTTTGGTTTTTTTTTTTTTTTTTTTTGAAAAATTTCTCAAAATCTATGCTTTGTTTTGGTTATTTGTTATTGTATTTTAGGAGATATTCTACTTTGGTGATAATAGCTTTTCTTGATGATGGTGCTTGGAAGCGATTTCACAAGTAGTTGCAACATTTCCTCACAGTACTGCAATTGACACTAGTAGTAGGAAAAGAGGGAAAAAAAAAAAAGAGCAAAATTATGGAGAAAAGTAGTTATAGGTTATATATAAATTCAAGGGTAATTTAGCTATTAAGCAAATTATTTTATAATAAAATATTCATTTCAGTGTTGACTAGGGGAAAAAGTAAAAAAATTTAAATTGAAGAATTAAAAAGTTAACGGTTCTAATATGCAAAGATGTTTTAATTAGTTTTCGAAAATAAAAAGATTCAAGTGTGAATTGATTCAAAATACAGAGACTAAATAGTAAATTACTCTTCTTATCATTGTCTTTTGTCAGTGATTGATCGATACCAACCTCAAAGAAAATCTAATTTCTTTCTAAACCAATTCTCTCTTGAATTAATTATTGTCCTCCTCATAGCTAATTAAAAATTTTGGCTCTTAGAAATCTTCTAATTTAAAGTTTTTAGGATGAAGGAATTCTTAATTTATTCTTTTGTATTTTTTGGATTCATTAAAGATTGTTTTTTTTAGCATATTAAATATTGTTTGTTATTTGCATTTTTAGTCCCTCTTTTCTAACTATTACATATAAATAAATGTACTTACATGTCAAAAAATTAAATATTTTAATAGTCAAATCTTTTTAATTATATTTATTTGATAATGCATAAATAATATATTTATATTTTATTTCCTGTCTTTTTCTAATGTTTAAAAAAATTATTCAAATTAAAACTTATATATATATATATATATATATATATATATATATATATATATATATATATATATATATATATATATATATATAAACTCATTGTTTAAATTGAAAATATATAATAATTAAATTAATTTGATATTTATACTTTAGTATCAGCACCCTACCTCATTTTGAAGTAATGTCAGTACCAATTTCCAAACCCTTTATCTTTCGTTCAAATTCCAAAATTGTTCACACGCATTACAACATGGGTGTTCAACATTTTTAACCAAAATGTGAGGTTCAAGAGGAACCAAATATTGTTATGTTCAAAGATTTTACCTATAATCTTAATATGTATAATGATGCATATGTAATATGTGCTCCAAATGTTTGATGCTTTTATGAATTCTTATTAGGATAATTTACCATTTAGTCTTTGTTTTTTGGACTAATTCATACTTGAATTTTTTTATTTTCAAAAACAAATTATGACATTTTTACATTTTGAATTCATCAACTACTTGGTCATTCTATTCAACTTTTTTTTCGTTAAGAGCATATAAAATGACTAAAATAGCCATTATATTAATTTTAATTCATTATTTCTAGCAATACTGCCAACAAAAAAAAAATACCAAGATAAATTACTACTATTCACAAGATAAATATACCAGTACAAGAAAAGTACCTACTTCGTTGCCTGCAAATTCTAGTCTTTTATGATTCTAAATAATCACTAATTCACTGTAGGTGGCTTCTACTGTTACTTTGTTGTAAACAAAGTAAATTTACGTTGCCTTTTTTACTGTTAGATTTATATTTGATTAGAGTAAGGTTATCTGTTAAACTGGTAACCTGAAAAAAAAAATTCAAATAACCCATAAAAGGAGAGTCATAATTAGAGAAGGAAATTAGTTATTGGAGGGAATCATACTACTCTATTGCCGTCAAGAACGTAAATGGCAATAGCAACTCGAGCATCATCATTAACCAACTTCTAATCCTATGCAATTAAAAGCCTGTTGTTACCATTTGTCTTGCGCTTGATTCCAATTTTGATTTGGACAACAACGTCGCTCTGTCACCATCCAGGTCGCGCTTCAAAAAGGCCTCACCATTGACATTCCTTGTGCATCATTGATTGGCCAAAGATAAACTCCATAGCAAACCCTTCCTAAAGAAAGGGATTTCACTTGAGAATACTGCCGTCGACGCACTAGATACAACTATTTTTTTGAGCTTTGGGCGATTGAGGAAGGGTTACAAATAAAAGGTACACCTCTGTGCTTCAATTTTCTTTGTCTACCTTCGAGGTACGTTTCAACTTTTACATGACTTGCTTCAATTTTCTTTGCCTATTTTCATTGGTTTGGTTGTTTTGATAATTGTGATTACAAATTAAAAAGTTTAAGACCTACAATTCTTAAAACTTCCATTGTTAATTATTAATTTTATTGAATATCACCTAAACTGTCCACATGTATGATCAATCTCTAATATATATATATAGGTGCTGTTATAGGTTTAAAATACACATTCTAGTTCCTTTTAAATTCTAGCAAGGCATCTCCGTAACATCAAATCCAAACACAACTGAAAGTAAGCTACTAAACCCACCTACAATTAAATTTTGTTTGCAATATTTAATTTTTCCCCTTGTTAGTGAGTTTGTATCTCATTTCAGACAGACTTAAGTCTAGCATTTTGTGATTTAATAGATTATATCTTTGTTTGGCTTTTATGCTTGTTACAAAATTAATTCCCTTAAACATGCTTGTTGCAATGGTATTAGGTGCATATGATCATAAGTGTGATTTTGTTATTAATGGGGTTGCATGTCCAATGGTTGACAAAGTTTATGTATTGATTAAGGCTTCATTTAACATTGAAGAGTTTCAAGCTCTATTAACAACAGTGGCTTAAAATTGTGTTTTGAATTTTTTTTAATTTTTTAACTACAGTTAAAGTAAATCAAGCTAAAAGAACCACTTTTTTTCACATCACATTTATTGAAGTTTTGAATATGAGAACTCACCAGGTAAGAAGTGACCTTAATCTTCTAAAAAGAATTTTGTTTTAAAACTTGAAAAAGAAAAAAAGCTACTAGTACTTGGTGCACTGACCATTATTGGGTGACATAAACCCTTCCAACATGTATGAATCTCATGGAGCACTGTTTGTTAAAAGATTGTCAAATAAAAATCAAACCAAGTCAAACAGGATTAATGTTCATACTACGAATCATATTAGCCTGTACATGTTAGTTTTTCATTCTAAAGATCTTGCTAGTATCACCTTGTTTTGAAGTGTATGCATGTCCTTTCCTTATCTTGTCTGTATGTTTATGTGTATATAAATTAAAAAAAAAAAAAACAATACACTTGTATTTACGGCACTATTATGGCAAACCTAATTTCTCCAATGTCTCTATGTCCTAGGGGAGCCATATCCTCTTATATGGTCCTCTCTGTCTAGGGTTTGAAATCTTTGTATCTTTGGAGGATCTAAATCAAAAGACGGTGAAACTAGTGAACATTTGTATGGACATTTATTCTTGGGTACATTAGATCCACTGTAAGGGCAACTGGGTGCATGTTCCAATTTAGATTCTTTCCTTTATTCCTCTCCTATTGATCATGTTCTTGTCTTTTATTATTGTTATTCTCTTCTTGCTTTTGCTTGATTATATTTGGGTTCGATTCTTGCCTCAATTGGGTTGGTACTCTTCTTCTTGGATAATCATCATCATAGCAACAGCAACAATAGCATAAGTGGCAGGTGAGTTTAGTAGCTTGCTTTCGGTTGTGTTTGGATTTGATGTTATGGAGATGCCTTGATAGTTTTTATATGCTATTATTTTTAGTTTATCTGGTCTCCAACTATGGGTTTCTCTAGCTGGCTTTGTTGAGAATTCTTTGAAATATTGAAATTCTTCTCTAACATGTCCATAACACAAAATAAATAAATAAAAAAGAAAAAGTAATCAAATTATACAAGCAACTTAGAAGGGAAAAAAATAAAATGAACAAAAAATATTAGAGAAAAATAAGGCAATATATTTTGGTGAGAATTCTTTGAAATATTGGAATAATGTCACTTGTTTGATATTTGAAATTCTCATAATACTGTTAGCTTTAGTTTGATGTAGATTATGATTCCTCAAATGGCTGCATCTTAAAGGGAAATTGTTGATAATCATCAGTGAACTTTGTATTTTGAATTACATTTTATTTTTTGGGCTCACAGCAACTGACTTGTTCAGTTTAGATTATGCTGAACTCTTTTAATTGAATTGATTTCCCAAGTATGTTAACACTTGTTTAGAAAATATTGATTTTGATTTATTATTCTTTATTTCGTCGACTTTTTTTTTTTTTTAAAATTTTGTTAGACTCTAATTAGAAGTCGAATTTTTAGCTTTTCAATCCTGAAAACGAATTTAGTTTTATAGAACTAAAGTTGATTGGTACTTCTTTAACTCCTTAAATACTAAAATTAGATGGCATTGAAGCTTATTGTTACTTCTTTGACTCCTTAAATACTAAATTTAGAGAATTCACTTTCTTATTATTTATAAGTTTGAATTTTCAAATCTGAAGCAGTATTGCTAATTAATTAACGGGTTCTACTTTTCCAATTATGCTAGTTGACTAGTTACATGGTTAAATTTGAACAATGAGTAGTATTGATATTTCATTAATGTATAATTATATTTGTTTATTACTCATACACAAAATTAAAATTTTCTTTGAAGCAAGATTTAATCGATGAAATGGAAAATAAAGAAACCGGCATACAAGATATCGTTATCAACAAAGTTGCTCCCCAAGTACAAAATCAAAGTGATAAGGGTACCACTTAAGAACCAAATTGCTAGACACCGTGTAAGGTAATGTACCCTAAAGTAAAATAATTTAATAGAGTAAATTATTATTATTATTATTATTATTATTATTATATATACACACAAACACAGTTGTTATGTTATGCTTGGCAATTTAGCAAGATGAATGGGACTCTATATTTGAAGTGTCCCATTGAAAAATCTATGTGAGTTATTCTTTAGAGGCTGTTTTGTGATTATTGGTTTGATTTTGACTCTAGCCAATGGGGAACTTGCAACTATTGTCTTAAAGCAATTTTTTTAATGCCTTTCTAATTTCGATATGAAAAATACACAAATCATATATAATTTAGATAGTAGAAGATATGAATTTAGAAGTCTTATTCCACACACATAATCAAATAATTAATGAAATTAATGAGAGTAGTCATTTGTGTAATTAATAGAAAAAATAATTTATGTAAATAAGTTGGGAATTAATAGTGGAGAACCCGCATGAAGCTATTTCCTTCAATTTGTGCATTAAATAATTTGTTGAATGAAGCTCAAGTTCTATATAACTTTCCTTCAATTATTGGTCAACACATTAAACATGGATCTTCTCTCCTAACTCTTTTTTCTATTTAAGCACAACTATGTATATATCTAATTCTTCCTTGAAGCTATATATATATATATATATATATATATATATATATATATATATATATATATATATATATATATATATATATATATATATATATATATATATATATATATATATATATATACATATTTCCATCATTGATCTTTTATTTACTTAAAAACATATTTAATATATAATATAAAACACAACTATGTCATACCTTAAAATAAAAATAATACTTTTGTTCAAGGTAATAATAAAAATATTTTTAATTGTTTTAGGGATACTTGGAGAATCGATGTACAGTGCGTAAAGTTGTAGATCTTATACACAACTTTGACAGTGCAAAGATTAATGCTGTTAAAACATTAGATTTAATGGTATTCTACATCTTATAATTCAAAGCTTAAAAAATAGTTTGATTGAGGGTTTTACACAAAGGTTTGATTTAGATAGTTGTGAATTATGTGCTCATGGTAGGAGGATAAAACTTACCCCTGATTATATGGAACAAACTCTGGGTCTACTTTCAAAAGGCTTAAAAGTTCAAGATAACATGAGCTCTTGTAGACTCGATATACAATGCGTAAATTTGTAGATCTTGTACACAACTTTGACAATGCAAAGATTAATGCTGTTAAAGACCTTGGATTTGATGGTATTCTACATCTTATAATTCAAAGCTTAAAAAATAGTTTGATTGAGGGTCTTGCACAAAGGTTTGATTTAGATAGTTGTGAATTATGTGCTCGTGGTAGGAGGATAAAACTTACCCCTGATTATGTGGAACAAACTCTGGGTCTACCTTCAAAAGGCTTAAAAGTTCAAGATAATATGAGCTCTTGTAATAATGATGTTTTGGTTAGATATAATATTGCAAAGAAGTTCAATATTAGATATTTATTTAAAGAGCTAAAAGAGTTACATGCTAATGAGGAATTTATAGCCAAATTTTTGTTATTTACTATTGGTACAATTATTGCACCCAATACAAGTACACCTCTTAGTAGTTCTTACCTTGGCCTTTTACAAGATTAATCTAAGATTCAAAAAATGAATTGGGCTAAGTTTATAATTGATGGTCTTGTGAGCCAGATTCAAAAGTTTTGTGAAATAGACTTTGGAGCTAACAAAAAAAAGTGAATCACTGGATGTGTCTTGATACTACAGGTTTAAAACTAACTAGTCCATATATGAATATAATTATCTTTCTATAATTCACAATTAATTTTTTTTTTGTTATATGTCTTTTAGTTTTTGTATTTTGAACATATATCGGGTAGATATACAAGTTTAAGTATCAATAAATGTGAAAGACCTTACATTCAATTTTAAGATAATAATACATTGGCAAAGGTTTGAGCTAAGATTAAAAGCTATAGAGATCTTGACAATACCAAGGTAATTCTATTATTGGTTACTATTTTATTTTTTTTATTTAATGTATGTTGCATTTTTTCTTATCCAATGTACTAAAATGAAGATCAAGCTGTTAAAAGAGTATGATATAGAAGCGCACAAATATTTTGTGAGTGTCTTTAAATTACTATACAACCCAAATTCTTTTTTTTTTTAATTTATTTATTCCATAAAATTCAACTTCATTATTTTTTTAACACAGTTGCTTTTATGATATTAAGGAAGTAAAAACTAAGATGATGGAGCTTAGGAATGAAATTAAAGAATTTAAGAGAGAAACTTTGGATGCATTGAAAAACATATCAAAGGGAAAAGAAGAGACGAATATGGAGAAATAGCAAAATGTAGGTAATATTCAGTTTTTGAAGAATGCTAATGAAGAGTTGAAGAAAGATATTAGGGAAATTAAACATGAAGTTTTAGCAGCATTGGAACAAACTAGAAGTTAGAAAAAAAAAATTGACAATGTAGAGATAATACAAAACTTGCTTAATAAAATATCTTATTTGAAAAAATTGATTATACAAGAGTAAGAAAAAGTGACATATGCACAAAAAAAAATTCCACATTGTAGTGGTGAGAATGAGAACTTGCATGAAAAGTCTCTTGAAAGAAGTCACAAAATTCTCCCATTCTTGAAAATAAAATTTCTCCTACACTTCAGCCTCTCGAACATAAGAAAATTGGTGAAATGGTGGATAAGGAAGATTGTGCATCTTCATAGGCACAATTAGGTAACGATTTTATGTTAGGTTTAAGTAATGGTGATAAAGGACATTTGGCAAGAAGTGATGGAGGCAAGGAATTTATAGCAAAAAATATTTCTCCCTTAAATGTAGCTAATGATGTTGGGTCAAGTTTTAGTTTTAAAAATAAAGAAATGAGATCACAAAGAGAAAAAATAAAAGTAAACAAGCAGGTAATACATGTTTATATTTTAGTTGCAATTATTTTAGGAAAACGACTATTTTATATATTATGTTATACTTGTTATTAACTAAATTATAATATTTTTTATAATTTTTAGTCTCAAGCTCAAACTTAGTTGCCAAGTTCAGGATCTGTTGTTGATGTCGAAAAAAATACTATACTCATGCTACCAAATGTGACAACTCCCGTAAAACAACAGAAGTAAAACCAAGGCAAAAAGATCCCCTATTACTACTGATAACAGTGGAAGAAAAGGAAGAAAGCGTAAAAATCTGCCTATACCGGTATAAAAAATAATAATTATTCATACAAAAGTAGTTTACTATTCTCATATTATATCTAAATAGTAGTATAAAATTTACACTGATATTTTTGTTACTTTTATACATAAAAGCTTATTGATGAACCATCAAAAAATTAGGACCCTACCATGGGTCTTAAGAATCCAATGAAAGAAATATGTGATGTGATGTTTTAAAGAACATTTGAAGATGCGTAAGTGATTTTTTTTTCAAATTAAAAAACAGTAATATTTGCACAGATTCTTAGTCATATATATATATATATATATATATATATATATATATATATATATATATATATATATATATATATATATATATATATATATATATTCAAATAGACACATTATTTGTCATATAGGTACAAAATATGAAACTCATAAGGCAGTTTATAGCTTAAAACCAAGGCAATGGATAGATTCGTAGGTAGAAAAAAATTATTATAATTTATATTTATAACATAAAGTTATATCGTGCGTAAACAAATTTGACATATTTAAATAGGTGATCAATGTAATGATAACTGCATTGTTACTTCACGAGAAGAAAAGTGAAACAGGCTAGAAAAGATGGTACTTACCTTCACATTTTTCGATAGGTGATTTGCACGATTCATTATTAAATTAAATATTTTTAAATGCCTTTATCATTCATTAAATAGTATTATAGTTGCAATAATATTTAGTGTATATTTATTATGTCAGCAAAAAGTTTTGCAAGAACAATTCTTCATTGGATAACTTTGTGATGAATTATAGGAAAAATGACATCTATATGACAAATTTGGCTGTGTGAGCAAGTAAATTTTTCAAAATTGATTGATTATTTTTTTTTCATTTACTTATATTTGGAGTCGTAATTACCATACCATTACTAATTATATTGATTTCATCATATAACAATAGATTTTTATACCCATCAATGAGAATGATTTACATTGGTACTTATTGGTAGTTAATATAAAGGAAGTCAAAGCATTAATTTATGATAGTAAACAACTTCCTCATCAATCACCAAGAGAAGAAACTGTAAAGAAACTGGTAATTGATTATATATTTTTTATATTAATTGATATTTTACAACCTACTTATTTAAAGATTATTTTAATTAATTACTATTTTTTAACTATATTTAGTTGCATTACGTGCAGTTAGGTTTTCTAGATGAGTTGCTTGCTCTTTCCCAATTTCAGATAGAAGGAAATGCCACAAAATGTAAATTCAATAACTTTCCTATAGTTACTGTGAAAACGTATCAGCAACCAAATACGTAAGTTTAATTTTTTTTAATCTAATAATATGTTTCTTTATTTAGTTTAGTAAGTTCTTATTATATTTTTTTTCAAATCAAAAGCTTTAAAATTATTATAGGTTTGATTGTGGTGTATATGTCTTACATTATTTGATAGAATATTTTAAGGGAAAGCATGATAAAGTATTACCTATATAATTTCAATTTTTCATTTTAATTCTAATATTAAAATCTAAAAACTTTCTAATCATTATTTTAGATTTCATGGTGATATAATTCTAACAAATTTATTAATTATTATAGGTTCTTATGGAAATACATGAAAATACATGTCGCACGATATTAACTCGGTTAATCTTGAATGAGACAAACAAAGTGCGAGATAGAATAGTGTGGGCAACCATTGCTCACGGTAGCAAAAAGAAAGACATAGCAAAGTCAATAAAGTTTTGGCCTATTAAAATAAATATTATTAGTGATTGATGTTTTCCTTTTTTTTTTTTTACAACAATTAATTGATATAATTTGAAGATTTCTTTTTTATTATATTCATATTTGTCCTCATATTGATTGGAATTCTTGCAAAATTTGAGTTTCCAAATGATTAAGAGTATTTAATTATCATAGGAAATGAATTACAATAAGAACATAATTGAGCCATTTTTTGGTTAAAAATATTTTAGTATTAGTTTGATAGTTTATTTATTTTTTAACTGAAATGCAATTCTAAAAAAATTTGACAAATTCTTCGTCACCTTTTAGAGCTTGAGACATAGTCAAATAATTAAATAAAATATTTATGGCAATGAGCATGTGGTATCAAAACTTGTACTGAAAGAGTCTTTTGTATTGATTGATTTTCAACAGAAATTTGTCAATTTACAATATTCGTCAATTTCTCCAAGTCATCTAATTTGAATTTGTGAAACATATTTAGTAATTTATAGACTTATCTAGCTCATTTGCAAAATGCAATAGTAATGACCCGAAACCTGTCTTTTTTTAGCCTTATCATTTAGTTATAATCTTAATTAATTAATCATATGCATGTTTAGGATAGTTGATGGTGAATTATGATTGACTATTTTATCACATACTTAATTCCAAACTTTGTTGTAATCTTTTTCTTGTTTTGTACAATTTTCTTATATGGATGATTAAAGCAAAATGAAGTCACCGACCAAGTAGCCATATTAATTTAGTACACATATCATCAACACGTAAAACGTTATCTAGTGTTTCTTCTTTCCATCAATTGTGCTATTAGAATTTTACTCAAAACCTTTCTATCAAACATTTTATACTACTTTTTTTTTTTTTTTGTAATAATAGTGAATTTTATTAAAATTAATCATAATAAGGGGAAAAACTAACAAAAGGGAGCCAAACTACCCAAGCCAATAAGTTTATCCAATTACACCCGAAAGAAAATTAAAGCTACATAATGTTATGTGAAAAAAGCCCTAAAACCTCAAAGAGTACAAGCTGAAATCAGAAAACTAATAGACCTGAATAGTAGATCAAAGTTACAAAAGGAGCTGGAGCAAAAAAAAATCATAAATGACTGAGAACTAGCCTAACCACTGAATAAAGGCGGTTTGAAAGAACTTTGTAAATGTTTAGTAAATTTTAAAGCTAGTATCTTGCATCTAAATTTTTCAAGGACAATCATAAAAGAAATTAAAATGATTGCACATCTCGCATAATTCCATGTCCACACTACTCATGTTTTCCTTTCGGTGAATGAATTGAGTAGTTCTATAAAAGAATCCTTCGTTGGGTCATTCCTTATAGCATGGCTAGATAATCCATCATGCCATCCAACATCACTTTTTGGCATCACATCTTGATAATGTGTGTCTTGTGCAACTGAATATTAAAAACACTCCGAATCAGTGAAAATAATTTGTATAATTAATAATATATAATTTATTATATTATAGTTGAATACCTATGCATATTCAGATATTTTAATCCCTTTTTGTGTGATTTCGTCTAACGAATATGTATCATCTTGCACATTCTCCTCATTACTTGCAACGAAAGTGGTTCCAATACTAGTAACCTTTGGACATTTGACCCTTGTATGACCTGGTTAACAACATATCCCAAACTTCCTTGGTTGTTTGTTTTTACTTGTTCCTTTTGAGCGCATAGCTTTTGTTCTCACTAGATTGGGGTTACAAATATTATGAAATGATCGCACGAATCTATCATGTGTAGTATGAATGTTGTTCTCCTCCATTCTATTAATAATATGACTAACCTCACTTGAAACTTCTTTATAATCAACAGCAGATTTAGAGGCAATGTCACACATTTTTTGTACGCAGCAGTTAAAGAACCATAACGAAACGTGCACATGATCTCATCAGATATTCCAATTACTGTATCCCCTTCAAGAAGTCTAGATTTAGCAGTCTTGGTCCATCTAGAAAGAAAACAAAAGCTTGGTATTAGTGGCAATTGGTCCCTTTTTACAACATTAATAGAATGTCTGCAGGGAATTCCACATGATTCAAAAAAACAAGCAACAACATTTAATGCTTTGCTCTTTAGTATTATAAATAATTGTCCTGGTAGGACCTGTATCAAGCCATTTGCTCAAGTGGTATATATGTTCATCGCCTTATTTATTAATTTCACCATTTATCAAATAGGCAATCTCTTTCTTAAACTCGCTTTGAAACTGAATGAAGCTAGCACATGTGTACACTTGAGCAATCTGCTTTTCATAAACATTAAGAACATATGTACATTCTGAAAACTTTTGTATGGAATCATAATCTGCTCTAAATTCATTGTATTAGATCTTATCTAGTGCTCTATCAAATTGTTAGACAAACTCAAACATATTTAATTGATTATTAACAAATGCATTTAAGAATGAATGCATACCCTCACACCTAGATATAGTTCTAAACCCTCCAAAAAATAAATCTCTAAGATATGCCTTTGCCCATATCTTTCGATCATTATGCATGTGCTCAATCGAAGAATTATTTTGGAGATTATACCTTTCAACCAAAGATATCCAAGAAGATTCAAACACTTCAACCTCGACACGGGCAAGCGTGATATTAAGAAAATTAGTTTTAAAGTTAGGAACCTTAACCTCTTTAGTGCATGAGGAAGAACTTCTTAAACTACAGCACGCATTGTTAAATCTCCATTTGTCACAATAGAGATTGGTCTTTTGTTACCCATACATTGTCAAAATTCATTTAATAACCACACATATGATGAAGTATGCTCATTTTCTAATAAAGCACAATCAAATATTATTGATTGACGATAATGGTTCATGCCTATAAGTGTAACTAGTGGGGTATTATAAATGTTTCTCCTGTAACAGGCATCAAAAGCAACTACATCACCAAAGTAAGAGTAGTCCAACCTACTTATAGAATCTACCCAAAACAAACTTCCAAGTTGACCATTTGGTCTATTTTTATAATTAAAATAGAACCCATGATCAATTTTCTTTTTTGTAGTAAAAACATCTAATGTTCTCAAAGCATCACCATCTTGAACCTCTATTCTCCTTTTTACATCAAGACAATTGTACATATCTTTTGGTATAAATCCAATATTATGATAACCCCCACTTTGTTGAGCAATAAAAGCATTTATTTGACTTGTCCTTATGCCCACACTGCGCATAGCCTTAGCCAATGCAATATCACCATTATTGATATTTCTATGAAAATTTAAAAATTGAGCATGATTTGCTTTAGCCAATGCATGATTATGACAAGAAATAAAATTTCTTACAATCCACTTTTTTGTTTAACAGTCTAGCTTCACATGAAAAAGGGTAGGGCATTCTTGACGTACTTCACGGTGTTTTCTCTTATGACGTTGCACAACATTACTACTACTAGTAATTTTTTTTTTTTTTGCCTTCCTTTTCACAAACCCATTTATGCATTCTTGGTTCACATTTCATGTTTGACTGTGAATCCCTTTTATGTATGCCAAATCCTAATTGTTTGCTATAGTCTTTATAAAAAGACTCTGCATCCTTCCATGTGTCAAACACTGTTTGTCACACATCATCATCCATTAGTCCCTATATTATCAATTTGTTAAGGGATATCTTCTTCTGGCCTTTCTTGTCTATATTATTCATCTTCAATATCTACAGCGGAATATTGAACACCTTGACCAATCACATTCTCCATATTGATAGCTACACCTTTACCTTTATTGTCCATTTTTTAATGATACCTAAAAAATTGAATCAATAGCTTAAAATAACTACAAATAATTTTGAGATTGTCAATGTGCAATCAACCTAACAAACACATGTAGGATGAAGAAATTGAAAATTTTAGACTAAAGAAATTGAAAATTTTGAACTTAGCCCAAAGTCAACATTATGATATAGAAAACTTATGATATATGAATCTTAATGAGATTATAATACTGAAATAGTGGAATAAAATTGACACTCAAATTATTAAAAATTTTTAAGTAGAAAGGAATTTTGAACTCCTACACCACCAAATAGATACTCAAATAATTTAACTATGCAATTACTAAAATAATATACACCCAAATGAATTACTAAATTTTTTATTAACTAAGAGACAATATATACTATGGAACAAAAAATAACAAGAAGGTCATTCCCAATTCACAGCTAATATATTATCCATGTTAGTCATTTTTTTTGCATTACATGAACCATTCAAAAAGCAAATAGGAAAATAAAACTAAAATTAAAAATTAAAAAAAGAGAAATAATTCAAAATGGGAAATTGAATTGAGAATTGTCCTATGAACATAATTATTTTGCTTCTTGTTTTCATTATTTTTATTTCCAATTAGTAAATAAATTTGATTGAATGGAATCCTATTAATTATTTTCTCGGTACCTAAATAAGAAAGCTTTCAAGTAATATAAAAAAAAAATTACAAACACACATACAAGAGGCAAAATAGAGCCATCAAAATTATGAACAATAATCTCAATAAAACAATTTCAACAGCAAATTGAAATAAAAAATTTGTCTTTTAGAGGTAACTTGGTAGACATAAAAAAGAGATTATATATATATATATATATATATATATATATATATATATATAGGATGTATATAACACTGGATTGCAAGCATAGTTGGATAGAAAGAAGATTAATCCTATTTTTTTTCTTAAACTACCCCCATACTAAAGTAAGTAAATTTTTTCTTTCATTTTTTCCTACACTATCCCTAGCTACACTTAATTAAAATACCATAGATATCATCAAAAAAATGACTTATAATTTTATTGCCATCTTACATAATAAAATAAGAATATTCATTAAAACAAAAATAATAATATTTTGTTTATTAAAAACAACAAGCATAATAGTCAATAACAAGTTCATGTGAGTATAGTACAAGGGTCAAAAACAATATCTACTTTAATAGGGTTGCAAGATTTTAAAAAAATTTAATCAAAGTTATATTATAAATATTATAATTTATCCAGTATAAAATAATGTGATTCACTAAAATGTAAAAATTATCAAATCAACCCTATTAATTTTATATCCTTCAAATTTAATACAAATAAATAAATAAAACTTATTAAATTATAAAGCAAAGACATATAAATGAAATTCAAAATTAAAAATTAAAAAATCAAAATAGAATATAGAAAATATTAATGCCCCGACCCAAATTGTAAGAGTTGTAATTAGCGCTAAAACTAAATTAGGTGTGACAATGTCGGACCATGCCAAATTTTACCTCTTCTTAAGCTTTCGTATAATAAAGGGATAAGGTACAAAAAAAACCTCTTGTGTTTGGGCTAAAGAGCTGATAAGCCCTTAAACTAAATTTTGGAATAAAAATCTTAAAAATTAACATTTTTAAGCCAATTAAACCCCTCTATTGGACAAAATTTTAACACCATTTGCAATTGTATTAAACTAATATTTTTTATTTTAAAATACTAAATTATTTTTATTGTTTAATTTAAAAAATTAAAAATTCCTTATTCTTCACTACCATTGATTTCTCGTTATTCAATTTTATATGGCTTTTGGTCTACTTCGGATATCTTGATTTTTCCAATTTCTGTATTTTCATAGATACTTGAAATTGGATTTGTTTTGCTACTATTTGCTTAGAATTTCATTTGCTTATGTGGGTTTAATAAGGAATTTCTTTTGCTCCCTATTCTCTAGAAGCCCCCTCTTTCACAGCTCCCTCTCAAGCGATTTCGCCATTTTTATTTGGTTGAACACCCACTGGAACAACAACAAGAAAGGTGTACCGCCATGGCTTCCAAGAAATGAGTTTTAGAGAGAGTGTGTGAAGAAGAAGAAATTGGTGGATCTAGATCTATTCTTTTTCCTGGATGCATCTGAGCTAGCCCAGACTGATTCTTTCGCCACAACAAATACCATACAAATATTAAATAATTCTCAATTAGTTTCCTATCGAAAACCCAGTTTAAAACTCAGAAGGCCACAAGAAGTATATACGAGAGAAGGCCACAAGAAGTATTTAATTTTTAATATTATCTTCATCTTTAATGCTGGGATTTTGGCCTGGGTTTTCATCTTGATTCTGTTATGTTTATACTTTGCAATTTGCTCACCATATTTTTCCATTTCTTGAATTTGATTCAATTCTCATTTCTGCATTCATTTATTTCTGATTTTCTCTCTTTGGTATTCAAGATTGGAAGGGTTTTGGAATTCTAAAGCTAGCTAAGTTTTTTTTTTTTTTTTTTTCAGTTTTCAAAGAGGAAATATAATCTTGATTTGCAAAACCATATTTGGGTATTTTTGTGATAAATGCTACAATGATTTGGGAAAATTTTTAGAAGAAGAAAATGATGTTACATTTGGCTTTCCAGTAAATATATTGCAAAAAGTGGTGGCTTTTGGTGCATATATTGATCAGGAAAAAAAAAATTTGCAATGTTTTTGTGTTAATTTTCTTGATGTTTGGTTGTAATTTTGTAATGTTTTAGGGTTTTAATGTTTTTATGGTTTGGTTGTTCTTGATGTTCTTGAATCTGGGATTTGCTGCTATTGAATTTGGATTTAGATGTTCATGTTATTCTGGGATTGTTTTTAAATTTTTTTTTAGTTGTTCTTGAATTTTTTAATATTAAAAATATTATTTTAATATAAAAAATTATGATATTATATGGTGTTATATTTTTATTTAACGGAAGGATTTATTTGAATCAGAAAAGTCATTTTGCAATATTTTGTTCCAAAAATTAGTTTAGGGGCTTATATGCTTCTTGAGTCAAACTTGAAGTATTTTTTTGTACCTTATCCCTATAATAAACTACTTAACTTCAGTTTGCATATAAATTAATTTTAATGAAATCAAGTTGAAATTCCACAAGGTTAATTGATGGATCAAGTCAAGTTCAAATTTGATATACTCTATTAGAATTATTAACTAGCTTAATCGAGCTTAATAAAAAAAATTAATTAATTATTTTTCATAAATAATTTTCATAAAGAATTCAAACTTAAGTAAATTTATTAAAAGTTATTCATGTTCTAATTGAAAATTAAATTTCTTTTCTTTAATATTGTAATATCCAAGGTCTCCATAGCTCATCAGAGTTATAATAATACTATAAAATATAAATTTTATGGGTATAGTATTAATGACATAGTGATAGGATGATAGAAACTTTTGTTGGTGCTAAGTGCTTGAGTGTGTACTTTTATGAGATATGAATATTTATTGTATGTTTTATTGAATTAATTTTAGGCAACATGGCTTAGTTTAAGCTTATTATGACATGGGAATGTAAGATTTAAAATGCCAAGTGAAAGGGAAAGGAAAAAGTTACGAAAAATTTTTAAGTTCGGGAAACGTTTTCGGGTGGGCTTGTTGATGGGCTTTTAAACTCAAAACCTAAGCCCATGTAGTGGCCCGCCCTAAGGCCTCAAATTGTGGTGGAGCTTGACTAAAGTATGGTTAGAACAAGTTAATTAGGGGTTAGGATAAGAAGGAATTAGGTTAGCCATATTTGTTGACTTATGTCAACTTTACACCTAAACCTCCTACTTTTCCATCAACATGATTATGTTCATTTTGGTGATGATGGTGTTCATTATTTTGATGCTTAGTCACCATACACCTAAGGGCCATCTCAACTATCCATATTAATCAATCTTAGCCCTCCATTTCAAGTAAAAATGTGACCATTGATCTTGTATGATTAAATCACCACCATTGATTTTATTTGTATATAAAATGAAATTATGTTAAACCATTTCTTTTGTAACCTACACCAAAAATTTCACCCTCACCAAAGACTAAAAACCTCCTAACTCATTCTTCAACTTAGAGCTAAATTTGGAGCATTTCAATGTGAGATTTATTGCTTAAGTAATTCCTTTCTTTCTTTGGCCTAAATGTGATAAATTGTTAGCAATTATCCCTTTTCTTTTAATCTCTATAATTGAATTTTGGTGGAATGATTTGAAGAAAAGTTAGTTTGGCATGTTAAGTGATGAAATATGAGAATTGGGGTTAAGGATTTGGGGTTTAATAGGTGAATAATAACAAAGGAAGCATGAAAGATCAATGAGAAGAAACCTTACATAAGGTTCGGCCAAACTAGAGTTTTTAGGGGAAGTGTCCAAAATTTTTTTTAACAATATCTAAGGTTATTTGGGATGTTAAAAAGTGGTTTAAAAATATAAAATTTGAATTTAGAAATTTTATTCAAAAATTGAAATTCTTGAAGGTATAATGCATGATATAAGGAAAGTATGTAATGTGAAGTGTAGTTTGATGTTTGATTATTGTGGTAGGCTTTGCATGACATTAATTTCATCTTTGCAAGATTAATTTGAGATTTGATTGAGAAATTTTAGATTTTCCCCAAATCATCCCAATTTGGTAAAGTTAGGGTTTATGGGAATTGAAAGAGATTAATTTCAATTGGTGAATGAATGTTGATTGTTTGAGTATTAGTTTGATAAACATAGAATTTAATTAAGGAATTAGGAAGGAAAAAGGAACATAATTGTTTTAATGAAAGGATTTGGGCAACATGAGATTTTGGAATAAAGTGATTAAATAATTAATGTGTTTATGTATGTTATTGTTTAATGTATTGGAATGTGTTTTGGTGATTAGTAGTAGGAAGTTAATGTTAAGTTGAGTTAGAATGAGATTAGCAAGTTAGAGGAGTAGGAATTAATATACGATTGTTTGGGGTGTATTTGTAGAATCGAAAGGCAAAGGCATTGCTCGGAATACTGAGGAGACTCGTTATAATCTGCACTAGAACTATCGGTATAGGAGCTAAGGAGCAAAATGTGAGTACTTAATAATATAATATGCCTTGTTTCATATACTCGAACCTTTATTGTTCCAACCTTAATGGTTGAATTGTTTCTATGCCTTGAAAAGTTGAATGGCTCATTGATATTCCACAATCTTGATTTCTTGACAAGCTTAATCTGCTTATTGAATATTGAACCGTTGATATCATACTTCCTTGATTATTGAGCTAAAGTGAATCAAACATTTCTTTATGGCACTTGGCCAAATGAGCCCTATTGCTTCATATCATAATATGACCAATGATGGGAATTTTGATTATCTATTGATATATTATCCATTGAATTATTTCATGGATGGAAAGGAAAAAAGTTTTAATGATACTGTTGTGAACTCTTAATTTTACACTCTCAGCATCCAACCGCAACCTTAGCACTTGCTGAATTTAACTCATTACGCGGAGCTGTTACGGTGGCCCCGCTAACTGGTTAGCGGGCAAGGGTTCGGGAGCAGCACCCCCGAAAGAAAATTTTTTAAACTTCATTTACATTGCCACCAAGCATCCAAATTTCTCAAACTCCATACCAACAACCAATCTCCAAAAAAAAAAAAAGAGAACTACCTCGGGAAGCGTGCCGCATCGCACGGGAGGTGTGCAGCACCGTGTCAGGTCTGCGCGGTACCGCACTGTCCCTTTGCGGCATGCCACAAAGGCCTGACGCGGTGCCACACAGTCCTGGTGCGGCGTCGTACCAGGGCGCGCCCCCATTCTACTCTAGTGGGCCCCACATGCGTAAAATGACCTTTTTACCCCTCTTTGTCCAGTTATTAGCCATTTTCTGACCCCATCCTTTTGGTCTTTTCACATTTATATTACCTAAACTACCCTCCACCCATTTGCCTATAAATAGGCTCCCATTCCCTCATTTTAACACATCCCTTGAGTTTGAGTAGATGGTTATCCTCAAATTCCTCTCTTCTTCTTCCTCCAATCACTTTCTAATTAATTAATTAATCTTTTTAATTAATTAATTACTTCACCCTAACCAAGTTAATTAATCCTTTTAATTAACTAATTTTTTTAATTAATCACTCTTTTTTTTTCAAAAATCATTTCTTTTTCAAATTAATACTTTTTCTTAATCCATTTTTTCATCCAAATTAATTAATTAGTCTTTTAATTAATTAATCCATCCATCCTTTTCATCATATTAATTAATTAATCATTTTAATTAATTAATTAATCTTCTAATCCATCCAATCACCCGGTCCGGATAAAACGGAATTTCGGTCTGGTAAAACCCTTCGCCAACCAAAAGTCAAGGTATCAGCCTTTTTCCTCACTTTCAACACACCCAAACCAAAATCAATCTGATCAACTCTTAAACCCCTCCACTTAACAGTGGAACAAACTACGTGGGTTTTGATCCCCATTCAATGGGGTACGTAGACACGTTTGGAATCTAAATCCAGACCTCAAATCCAAATCCCAATCAATCTCTTTTCCCTTTTTTTTTAATTAATTTATAAATATTTTATTTTCACCATTCATTCATATTTTGCCATATTCATGCATTTTCTTTAACATCATCTTATAAATGTCATTCATGAAATCTAATTTTTAAGTCAAATTAAACTTAAGAGTCAAATTTAGATTATTTAAAACCAAAAACCTAGTCCCCGAACTCAATCTGGTTCAAGATTAGTGATTTTTATCCTTGGGTAAATTAATTGAAAAATTAATAAATTGGAGTCAACTGGGTTTTTCCTTAATTTTTCTCATTTAAAATAAATTAGGGTGGCGACTCCTAAAAATCATTTTCAAAATCAACTAAATCCAAACCCGAGAGTTCCATCGTAAGTCTAAACCTGAATGAGCATCTCGGTTCCCTCTAGCGGACCGGGTCGGTGCTCGGGCGAGACCTCACAGCTGTGATAAGCAGAATACTCCTCTGATGTGGGGCAATACATCAATCTTGTGCACAATGGTAATGAACCCGCGGATAGGGTAAAGAGCATCCGAACCTTAGCTGGGAAGGGTTTCTGGTCCCTAGTGCGTGCGACCCGATCAGTTGTACGTGTGACTGAAATGGGAGTGAGTAAGGCGTAAGCCGCCACTCGAATGATTATGTGGGAAATACACCATTTCCGATAAAGAAAATATTCTGCTAAAAATACAATATTTACTGTATATGGAAAACTATTCCATAAGAATCTTTGCTATAAGAAATTATCATTAAACACTTACCATTTGTTCATTTTATACAGTATTATTTTGTACTCACTAAGTTTTGTCTCACCCCATAGTTGTTATTTATTTTCAGGATCAGTTGACGATTCGGTAAGGTAAATTCCAAGTTCTACATCTTCGCTTGGAAATTGCGTTGTTAGTTTTGGTGTTATCATGTACATATTATGTTGTAATTTTGGAGGTTTCACTCTAGAGCTCCATATTTTATTAAAATCTGTAATGATGGTATAACTTAGAGTATTATTAGTATGTGTGATTGGGTATTATCTTACTATAGTTCAGATACATTATTAATATTCACTTGAGTTGTAATTAGAATACTAGAAAATGGAGTTCAAAAGCAATAAGTATGAAAATGAATTTAGACGTTGAATGACTATTACATGGGAATTATGGCTACGATCTTGGGTTAAGAGTAACGTAATAGTAACAGCTTATGAGTTTTAGGTTGTTCTACGGGTTTAGGTGACTTACGTCTCCCTATGCTCTAGGACAGTCGCGACTCAAAGATGGGTCGTGACGAATATAGTGTCACTTGATTTTATTTGAACTTGAGTTTGAAGATCATTTTATAAAAAATGATGCAAATAGAAATAAATAAATTCTATAAATATAAATACAATAATGAATTTAATGTCTATCATCAATTTTTCATATGTACATAAAATAAGAACAATTTAAACATACCTTACACTTTCTAAAATTAGTAAAATTTCATTAAAAAAAGAATTAATTTTTCATACTTCAGAATAAAATTTTAATTTTATAAAAAAAAATTACTCATTTTGCATAAATCAAGGACTTTAAATAAATAGGTTGCAAAATAATTCTGATTTTATGAAAATTTTCGCTCATTTTATGTAAATTAATAAGTTATAAATGAAATAGATAAATTAACAAAAAATAAAAATTTTATTCATAATTAAAAAAATGATATCTTCTAGAAAATTGTAATCTCTTCATACTTTATTGTATGTTACAAGAATTTTTCAACTCCTATTAATTATGAAAAAATTATGATTTTATGAAATTTTGCCTTTTATTGTGTAAATTAACAACTTACACACAAGTAGCTAAATTAACAAAAAATAAAATAAAATTTTTCATAATTAAGAAAAATTGCTATCTTACAAAAAATATGATACTCTTTATACTTTGTTGTATATTAAAAATTTTTATGTAATTCTTACTAGGTGTGAAAAATTATGATTTTATAAAATTTTAACACCTTTTTTGTGTAAATTAATAAGTTACGAAAAAGTTCGTAAATTAATGAACAAGAAAAATAATTTCATAACTACGAAAAAAATGATTTTTTTACAAAAAATCACATTTTTTTCATATTTTTTTGTAAATAAAACTATTTTTTAATAATTTTTCTTAGTTGTAAAAAAAGTTTTAACTTAACGAAAATGTGATTTATTTTGTGTAAAACAATAAATTTACGAAAAGGTTTATAAATTAACGAAAAAGAAAAAATAATTTTGTTATTGCGAAAAAATTATTCTTTTATGAAAAATCATAATTTTCTTATAATTTTTCATAAATAAAACTTTTTTTTTTCTTTTGTAATTCTTCTTAATTGCAAAAAAAACTTTAATTTTGAGAAAATATGACTAATTTTGTGCAAAATAATAATATTATGAAAAGTTCCTAAATTAACGAAAAAATAATTTCATAATTTTGAAAAATCACAATCTTCTTAAAATTTTTAGTAAATAAAATTATTTTTTCGTAATTCTTTTTAGTTGTGAAAAAAGTTCTAATTTTGAGATAATGTGACTTATTTTGTGTAAAACAATAAATTTATGAAAAATTTCCCAAATTAACAAAAAATAATTTTGTAATTATGAAAAAATGGCTCTCTTACAAAAAATCACAATCTTTTTAAAATTTTTCGTAAATAAAACTATTTTTTCATAATTCTTCATAATTGAGAAAAAAGTTCTAATTTTGCAAAAATGTAACTTATTTTGCGTAAACCAATAAATTTAGGAAAAATTTTCTAAATTAACGAAAAATAATTTTGTAATTACGAAAAAATGGCTTTCTTACAAAAAATCACAATCTTCTTAAAATTTTTCGTAAATAAAACTATTTTTTCATAATTTTTCTTAGTTGTGAAAAAAGTTATAATTTTGCGAAAATGTGACTTATTTTGTGTAAAACAATAAATTTACAAAAAATTTCCTAAATTAATGAAAAATAATTTTGTAATTACGAAAAAAATGGCTCTCTTATGAAAAATCGCAATCTTCTTAAAATTTTTCATAAATAAAACTATTCTTTCATAATTCTTCTTAATTGCGAGAAAAGTTATAATTTTGTGAAAATATGATTTATTTTGTGTAAAACAATAAATTTACAAAAAATTTCCTAAATTAATAGAAAATAATTTTGTAATTATGAAAAAATCATTCTCTTACAAAAAATCACAATCTTCTTAAAATTTTTCATAAATAAAACTATTCTTTCGTAATTCTTTTTAATTGCGAAAAAAGTTATAATTTTGCAAAAATATGACTTGTTTTGTGTAAAATAATAAATTTACGAAAAATTTCCTAAATTAATGAAAAATAAAAATAATTTTGTAATTACAAAAAATAGCTCTTTTACAAAAAATCTTAATTTTCTTATATTTTTTCGCAAATTAAACTATTTTTCGTAAAGTTTATAAGTGTACAAATTTATAATACTATCTTAAGTCATTTTAATTTTTCCCACTTTCTAGTTGGTAACCTGCTATTGCAAGTTAACTTATTTACAATATTAAAAATATTTTAATTATAATTATTAAGTGTCATTTTTTTATTGGCCTTAAAAAACAAAGTAAGTTTGTTTGTTTTAAAACAAAGTAATCTAAAAAACTCTCACTCACTGTAAGAGCGCCACCTACCACTCATCCAATGACAGCCGCCTCACCAGTCTAATTACAATCCCAACTCAAAACCCTTTCAAGAACTCCATTACCTTGCTGTCGCTGCCAAAAGCTCCAAATTTTCATATTTTCTTTCAGTCAATCTTTCAAAACCCAATTGTTTAAGTAATTCTATTACTACTACTACTAGGTGTGAGAATCATCCTCAAAATTTGAGCACTGGGTTTTTCTTAGGAACCAATCATATTTCCTCTATTCAAAGTTATTCTCTTTCTCTTTCCTCTTATGTTTCAATGGCTACTACTTCTGCCTCCAAATCAGCTTCTAAAAATGTGAAAAAGGTTTGCTTTTTCTACAACAATGAACCTGAGAATTGGTTGAGCGTGTTGTCGCTGAGTTTGATACCATCGAGCTCCATTTTATTACTTGGAGATGATCTTATCATTAACTCTCTCTCTCTCTATATATATATTAAAAAATGAATGAGTGAAATTCAAAAAATGGTTTCGATAAATCAGAGTTGAATTAATTGTACAACATTTGAGGATAGATTTCCCAATTTATTTATACAAAATATGCAAGCAATTTGTGAGCAACACATCTTTTCTAGCCTCATTTAGCTCTCCCAAAGTATTTTTGAGCAGCTTTTGATCATATATGAATTGTTCAAATTTTCTTTCACTCTTGTTCTTCCCACTAGGACTTTTGAGCATATTGAGGACGAAGGAGATGTCCCCATTGCTTTTACTCTTGCTAGGACCCTATCTAACATACCCACTTTCAGGGGAGATCCTACCAGCTTAGCTATTTTCGATATCTATGCCTTTTTTTTTTTCAAAAATTCCTCAAAATCTATGCTTTGTTTTAATTATTTGTTATTGTATTTTAGGAGAGATATTCTACTTTGGTGATAATAACTTATTCTGATGATGGTGCTTGGAAACAGTTTCACAAATAGCTGCAGCATTTCCTCATAATATTGCAATTGACACTGGCAGTGAGAAAAGAGGCAAAAAAAGAGAGGAAAATTATGTAGAAAAGTAGTTGCAGGTTATATATAAATTCAAGAGTAATTTAGGTATTCAGCAAATTATTTTATAATAAAATATTCATTTTAGTGTTGACTAAGAGAAAAAGTAAAAAATTTAGATGAAAGGATTAAAAAGTTAATGGTTATAAAATGCAAAGATGTTTTAATTAGTTTTAAAAAATAAAAAGATCCAAGTGTGAATTGATTCAAAATATAGAGATTAAATAGTAAATTATTCTTTTTATCATTGTCTTTTTTTAGGTGATTGATAGGTACCAACCTCAAAGAAACTCTAATTTTTTTCTAAACCAATTCTATCTTGAATTAATTATTCTTCTTCTCATGGCTAATTAAAAATTTTGACTCTTAGAAATCTTCAAATTTAAAGTTTTGAGGACAAAGGAATTCTTAGTTTATTCTTTTTTATTTTTTCAATTCATTAAAGATTTTTTTTTTTTAGCAAGTTAAAGATTGTTTATTATTTGCATTTTTAGTCCCTCTTTTCTAACTATTACATATAAACTGATGTGCTTAAACATTAATTGATAATGCATAAATAATATATTTATATTTTATTTCCCGTCTTTTTCTAATGTTTAAAAAAATTATTCAAATTAAAACTTATATATATATATATATATATATATATATATATATATATATATATATATATATATATATATATATATGTGTTTTCTATGGTTACTTTATTTTTAAATAAAATAACCATTTTTATTTAGTAAAAAGAAATAGTTTTTTTTATGAAAAATAATAATTTTATTCATATTTTTTGTAAATTAAACTATTTTTTCGTAATTTTTTTTAGTTACGAAAAAATTTTTAATTTTACGAAAATATGACTTATTTTTTTGCAAAACAATAATTTTATGAAAAAAAATAATTTTGTAATTACAAAAAAAAAAAGGCTCTCTTATAAAAAATCATAATCTTATTATATTTTTTCATAAATTAAACTATTCTTTTATAAAGTTTATAGATATATAAATTTAAAATACTATCTTAATTATTCTAATATTTTTAATTTTTAATTAGTGAAATACAATAGTAGATTAATTTAATTATAATACTTTAAATATTTTAATTATATTTATTATTTATAACTATCCTATTTGCTGTAAAAAATAAAATTTTGTACTTTATTTTAAAATAGAGTAATATAAAAATTTGCTTATATGATACATTTTATAAAAAAATTTTGATTTTTTAAAGAGTAATATTTTTTCATAATTACAAAATTATTATTCTCATAAATTTGTTGTTTTGTATAAAATAAATCATATTACAAAACAAATTATATTTTTGTAAAATTAAAACTTTTTTCACAATTAAGTAAAATTGCGAAAAAATTATTTAATTTACGAAAAAATATAAATAAGATTTGTTATAAATATGATAGAGAAGAACAAGAACAAAAAATATAGAGAAGAGAATAGTTTTTCTAGATATTTCATTCAATAGTATTAAGCCCTTTATTTAGAGTATACAAGAGAAAAAAAATGAAGTTTTTCTAATAAGAAAAATATAATTAATACTAATATGGAAACTATAATATTCATGTATATAAAAAAACATCAATCAAATCATATAATACATTATAACACTCCCCCTTAATATCTTTTACAAAGAATATGCCTCATGAAAATCTTACTAAGGAAAAATCCAATGAGAAAAAATCTTAGTGAAGGAAAAAAAAATATATTATTCTTATAGAGATTTGCATCATAACACTACCTCGTTAAAAATCTTGCTAGGAAAACCCAATGGGAAAAAACATAACTAAGAAAAAGAGTACATTTCATACGTTATTTTATCACTTGTTTAATGTATATTCATTTATGATGTCTCTAGTCCTTTTGCGAGTCTCATATAAATATCATTTTTATAAGACATATATCAAGCTTTTCTTAACTGCCATACTAATTGAATAACGGAACATGATCATTTCCATAATAAGAGAATTATTTTTCTCATAGTTAATAATAGAACGAATGTAGCTCTACTTTAATTGCCTTTTTTCATGATGATTAATCATGTTTATACTACTATTTAGTTATACTTATAAATTCTGGATCCAGATTTTTTCTTGAAATAGCAAGAGCAATTGTTGAGGCAAATTTAACGTTGATGATAATTAAATTTCTATCAACTCTTTCTCCTATATCACAAAAATAATTGAGATCTCATAGTTTTTATCTATATGATCATCAACTCCAGAAGCTATATGTGGAGAATCTAATTGTTCCGTTGTCTCAGTCTATATCTCATAATTGGCTATAGCTCTTTGACTAAGATTTTCCTTTTCAGGAGATTTCTCTTCAAGAGATTTTATGAGTGACACTGCTTTTCTTTTCTATGGATTTTTATCTTTAGTTCTAATTTAATATCTACACTTCTGGTATGTAGTAAGATTGATTGATTTCTATTTGTAATTGGAATCACAACCCTTACTGGGGTATTAGCAGCTGTAATATAAAACTTTGCCACTCTTTTAGCATCTATAAATGTATTTGGCAGTTAAGTTGAAATTTGTTGCAACTATGTTATTTTGTGAACTTTTGATTCACTCTAACTTATACGTGGACTAAAATTATTTAAAGAGTTTTCCTTCCAATAAATTTATTGACATTCTTTAGTATTATAGGTACTTTTCCTCCCCCTAATGTCAAGAAATGTGCCTCATCAAAATAAATTTTTAGTCTCTTTTGTAGACCCATTTTCACACATTGAGATAGTGATACTAATATATTGATGGCACAACTAAAAATTTGCGACTCATGTCCTTGTACAAGTTTCAAAGGAGAGTATATATCATATACATAATGGCATTCATGCCAAATCTTCAAGGTTTAATTATTGAATTATAAGTTTAATACTTGAATTACAAGTTCAACACAGTATGTTGTGCATGTATACTGGGGATAAAACAATAATGAAATAAATCATTGTAATGCACAACTTCTAAAATCCTTACAAATTACTTTTTCAGGGAGTTTACATAAAATTACCAATATTGAGCTGTGTCCTTTATATGAGTTGATACTCTTTCAGAATTTTCATGATCTACCAAATAATTTAGAGTATTCATTTTAGGAAATGCAATTTGTCATGAGCCACCTTTTGAGCCGCGACGGTCCTAGGGCATGGGTAGCCATAAGAGCACCGAAAACCCGTAGAACCCATTTCACTCGCAATCAATTGATATTCATCATATTGAACCATATCCCAAAACCGTAACCTAATCACCTTCCCTTGTTACCCATTATCTGCTATCATTTCCATTTCTAATATCATTTACACATATAACTTGTAAAACCTTCAAAATTTCATTTCATGTCATCAACTCAATGTTCAATAGTTCATACATCATTACAATAACGGTTATGATACAAATCATATTATACAAACATCTTATAACATATTAATACTAAGCCCTTTAATAACCATTCATCCTACATATAGACCCTGTAATTTTCAATAACCATGGAGCTCTAATTTACAACACCGGAACTTAACAAAACAGTTTCCAAGCGGAGGATGGGCTTGGAACTTTTACTTTGCTAACTCATTAACTGTACCTAAAAAGTTTAAACCACTACAATATGAGACAAAGCTCAGTGAGTATAAAATAATACTATATAAAATAAACAAATGGTAAGGACTCTCATGATGATTTCTTATAGCAGTAAAATAAAAAGAATCAAGAGTTATTCTTCTGGAATACTTTTCCATACATAATAAATATTGTATTTTAGCAGAACATTTCCTTTCTTAGAATCGGGGTGTTTCCCCCATAATCAATCGAGTAGCGGCCTACGCCTTGCTGTCACGACCCACCTTTTTGAGTCGCGACGGTCCTAGGGCATAGGTAGCCGTAAGGGCACAAAACTCGTAGAACCCATTCCACTCATAATCAATTGACATTCATTACATTGAACCATATCCCAAGACCGTAGCCTAATCACATTTCCTTAATACCCATTACTTGCTATCATTTCCACTTATAATATCATTTATATATATATATAACTTGTAAAACCTTTAAAATCTCATTTCATGTCATTAACTCTATGTTCAATAGTCCATACATCATTACAATACCGGTTATGATACAAATCACCTTATACAAACATCCTATAACATATTAATGCTAAACCCTTTAATAACCATTCATGTTACATATAGACCTTATAACTTTCAATAACCAAGGAGCTCTACTTACAACACCGAAACTTATCAAAATAGTTTCCAAGCGAAGGATGGGCTTGGGACTTTTACTTTGCTAACTCATTAACTGTACCTGAAAAGTTTAAACCACTAAAATATGAGACAGAGCTCAGTGAGTATAAAATAATACTATATAAAATAAACAAATGGTAGGTGCTTTAATGATAATTTTTTTGATAGCAAAGAAGTAAAACCGGTCACGAGTTACTCTTATAAAATAGTTTTCCATATACAGTAAATATTGCATTTTTAGCAGAATATTTCCCTTATGGAAACGGTGTGTTTCCCACATTATCATTATCATTCGAGTGGCGGCTTACGCCTTGCTCACTCCCATATCAGTCACACGTACAACTGATCGGGTCGCACGTACTGGGGGCCATAAACCCTTCCCAGCTAGGGTTCGGATACTCTTTACCCTATCCGCAGGTTCATTACCATTGTGCACAATGTCTGATGTATTGCCCCACATCAGAGGGGTATTCTGCTTACCACAGTATCATTAAAACATTTTTCCTTTCCATCCATGAAATAATTCAATGGATAATATATCAATATCAATTAGGTTCTCATCATTGATCATATTATAAGATCAAAACAATATAGACTCATTTGGTCAAGTGCCATAAAGGAAGATTTGACTCACTTGGGCTTAATAATCAAGAAAGTATCATATCAAAGGTTTAATATTCAATAAGCAATTTAAGCTTATCAAGAAATCAAGAAGGTTCAATATACAATTCAAGCTTAGCTATGAATCAAGGAGCATTATAACATATGGTTCAATATCAATGAGCAATTCAACTTATAAAGGAGTTGGCATACTTTTAGCAATAAGATTTTCAAGCAAATAATAGGAAACATATTATAATATTAAGTACTCACCGTGGACTCCTTTGCTTCTATGTACATTTGACTCTGATACGATTAGTGCTTCTCGCACTTTACCCAATATCCTTGTCCTTGTTATTAGACTCTACACATGCATTTCAATCATATATTAATCACTTCCTCATTATCACATTACTTAATTTAGCTTAACTCATTAACATTTCTATCTTATTCACAACTTAGCATTCTAAAGTTAAGATATTCTAAACCTATACTTACTACTAAACTTAACATTTCTCTAATTATTTTCCAATAACTCACTTAAAAGAATGATTCTCCTTTCTTTCAATTTCACATTTCAATCTTCATATTATTCAAGTAAAATCGATTAAGCAATTTCCACCAACATTTCCATAAATTCAAATTATCCACGATATCACAATCAAATGGTCCAACCTGGACCTTCAATACACTAATCCCATCCGCCCACTTCATTCCTCATTATCAAGCTAATAACCACTAATTCAATCCAATCAATACCAATATCTACATCTCACTTCATTCTTCCAAATAATTCAATTCAATTAAATCAATTCTAATATCAACATTTCAATTCAATCTACCAATTTAATCACCAACAATACTCAATGATCATATAAATAACAATTTATTCCATTCAATTATCTCATTTCACCACTTAATTCAATAAACTATTTACCTAAATTCTTACAAATAAAATCATAATTCACTATCTATACATAATTGGAAATCGAGATTTATACCATATGGCTCGGTTTAATGAGCCGGAGCTTCTGTACGAATTTGTCGGTTTCAGAGGTCGCTGGAATCCGATCGCCGGAAAATTCCAACGACGACTAAATTATGATTCGAAGATATCATCGGTTAGCTTGTGATGTGAGGAGTCCGAATATAACTTTCGTTTCCCGTAGTCCGCTGGAAAACAGGTAGAAATGGCGTCGGCAACCGTTGATGTCGCCGGATTCTGATCAATAAAAAGATTATCTAAAATTAGTAAACAATATACCAAATCGAAGCTGGAAACACAACGGATTCAACCATACCAATTTCGTTAAAAACAGAGATCGAAAAGTCGTCGAAAAATGGCCTAGAAGTTTCGGCCGGCGAAACTTTGGAGAGAGCGTGCGCCGCCGTCCGGTAGCTGCAGGCCACGGGCCTCTACCGGTCGACGGGGCGATGGGCGTCCTTCCTCCTAGTGCGGCGCGTGTTGGTCGGCGGTGGCTGGAGGGCGGCGGTCCGACGTGCAGTCCCTGCGCTCGTTCTCTCTCTCTCTCTCTCTCTGCCCTCTCTGCCTCTGCTTCCTTTTGTTTCCCTCTGTTTCTATTTCTTCTTCTCTGTTCTATTTATTCTGCTGCCCAATTTGGGTTGCCGACTTTGGTTTCTCTTTTTTTTTTTTTTTCAATATAAATATATACTAACTTTAATAAATTCAATAATAATAATAACAATAATAATAATAATGTTTGTCATATAAATTCTAAAACAATAATTTTAACCAAAATATTAATTTCATTAATTTCATTATATTATCCATTAACTATAATATAAAAATTATAATATATAACTTCAAATATTAATTACAAAATTTTCTATATCTTAAAATAAAATTTCAATTTCTTTAATTTAAAATTTTATCAATTTAGTAAATAATAAATCAATAATTCATTTCATAAAATATTCTCTTAAAAATATTAACATAATAATATAATAAATCAATCTCCTTTCAAATATCAATTTTAAATTTGAAATAATTTTCTACTATTTTGAATACCCATATAACAACATTTATAAATCATATATCAAATATCAATATAAGTTTAGCTTATTAATATCAATATAATAATAATGAAAATATCAATATCAATATCAATGTTCAAATGGAAGTTTATAAATTTCGATAATTTTGAATATCAATATAAATATAACAATAAAGAAAAATATTTTCATATAAAATTATTATTTTAAAACGTTTATATTCAAATCATTTGAATATTGAAAATATTCATTTTCAATTTGGCCACGTATTACGATACTAAATGGGTATCTTCACTCGTATACTGTACATATGTCCTATATCGGGTTGGGATATTATACTTGCTCACTCTCCATTCCTAGTCACACGTACAACTGATCAGGCCGTACGTACTGGGGACCTTAAACCCTTCCCAGCTAAGGTTCGGATAATCTTTACCCTATCTACGGGTTCATTACCATTGTGCACAAGGTCTGATGTATTGCCCCACATTAGAGGGATATTCTGCTTATCATGATATCATTATAACATTTTATTTCTCTATCCATGAAATGATTCAATGGATAATATATCAATAAATAATCAAAATCCCTATCATGGATCATATTATGAGATTAAGCAATAAGGCTCATTTGGCCAAGTGCCATAAAGGGTATTTAATTCAATAATCAGTAAAGCATATCATGCATGCCAAAAAATCGCAATGCACTTTAATTAGGGAAAGTGATTCAACATTCATGCTTATATTTACGGCACAAGGAATATAATATTATTAGGTACTCACCGTAGACTCCTTTGCTCCTATGTACGTTTGACTCTGATACGAATAGTGCTCCTCGCACTTTACCCAATATCCTTACCCTTGTTATTAGACTCTACACATTGCATTTCAATCATATATCAATCACTTCCTCATTATCACATTACTTAGTTTAAGTCATTAACACTTCTATCTTATTCACAATTTAGTATCCTTAAAGTTAAGATACTTTATATCTATACTTACTACTAAACTTAACATTTCTCTAGTTGTTTCCCAATAACTTACTTAAAAAGAATAATTCTCTTTTCTTCCAATTTCACATTTCAATCTTCATATTATTCAAGTAAAATCGATTAAGCAATTTCCACCAACATTTCCATAAATTCAAATTATCCACAATATCACAATCAAATGGTCCAACCCAGACCTTCAATACACTAATCCCATCTGCCCATTTCATTCCTCATTATCAAGCTAATAACCACTAATTCAATCCAATCAATACCAACATCCACATTTCACTTCATTTTTCCAAATAGTTTAATTTAATTAAATCAATTCTAACCTCAACATCTCACTTCAATATTTCAATTTAATCACCAATAATACTCAATAATCATATAAATAACAATTAATTCAATTCAATTATCTCATTTAACCACTTAATTCAATAAACTATTTACCTAAATTCTTACAAATAAAATCATAATTCACTATCTATATATAATTGGAAATCGAGATTTACACCGTAGGGCTTGGTTTAATGAGCCGAAGCTGCTGTCCGAATTTGTCGGTTTCGGAGGTCGCCGGAATCCGGTCGCCAAAAAATTCCTACGACAATCAAATCATGATTCGAGGATATCATCGGTTAGCTTGTGATGTGAGGAGTCCGAATATAACTTTTGTTTCCAGTAGTCTGCTGGAAAACAGGCAGAAATGGCATCGGCAGCCGTTGATGTCGCCGGATTTCGATCAATAAAAAGATTATCTATAATTAGTAAACAATATATCAAATCGAAGATGGAAACACAACGGATTCAACCATACCAATTTCGTTAAAAACGAAAATCAAAAAGTCATTGAAAAATGGCCTAAAAGTTTCAGCCGGTGAAACTTTAGAGGGGGTGTGCGCTGCCGTCCGGTGGCTGCAGGAATCGGGCCTCTACCAGTCGACGGGGTGGCGGGCGCGCTTCCTCCTGGTACGGCACATGTCCGTCGGTGGTGGCCGGAGGGCGGTGGTCCAGCAGTGCCGTGCCTCTCTCTCTCTCTCTCTCTCTCTCCCCCCTTTGCCTCTGCTTCTCTGTTTCTACCTGTGGCCCTTCTGTTTCTATTTCTTCTTCTGCTGCCCATTTTTTGGGCTGTGCCGACTTTACTTATTCTTTTTTTTTTTTTTATATATATAAATATATACTAACTTTAATAATAATAAAAATAATAATAATAATAATAATAATAATAATAATAATAATAATAATAATAATAATAATAATAATAATATTTATCATATAAATTCTAAAACAATAATTTTAATCAAAATATTAATTTCATCATATTTTCCAATAATTATAATATAAAAATCATAATATATAACTTTAAATGTTAATTACATAAATTTCTATATTTTATAATAAAATTTCAATTTCTTTAATTTAAAATTTTATCAATTTGGTAAATAATAAATCAATAATTCATTTAATAAAATATTATCTGAAAAATATTAACATAATAATATAATAAATCAATATCCTTTCAAATATCAATTTTAAATTTGAAATAATTTTCTACTATTTCGAATACTCATATAACAATATTTATAAATCATATATATAATATCAAATATCAATATGAGTTTAGCTTATCAATATCAATATAATAATGATATAAGTAAATATCAATATCAATATCAATATCAATATTCAAATGGAAGTTTATAAATTTTGATAATTTGAATATTCATATAAATATAACAATAAAGGAAAATATTTTGTATATAAAATTATTACTTTAAAACATTTATATTCAAATCATTTGAATATTAAAAAAAATATTCATTTTCAATTTAGCCACGTAATACGATGCTAAATGGGTATCTTCACTCGTATACTATACATATATCCTATATCAGATTTGGATATTACACAATTGTACTAGTAGACATTGTTTGATGATTTCCCATTAGCAATTATTCTTTGCAACCACTAGGAGACAAATAATATTTATAAATTTTCACTTTTTATACTACTACTATAGAAGTATGCAGTGTATGATAATATCTTTCACAAAGATAAAAACATATTTATAAAAAACAACTCAACATAAATCATTTAAAATCAATGCAAAAATACTTAATAAATTATTCACCAATACTTTAAACTAGTGTTTAAATTGAAAGCATAAATCAAACTAAGGTAACTAAAGGAAAAACATAATTTTAGTCATTTACATTGCCATCACCAGTCAAATGATTAATTTTTCCTTCAAGATTTTAAAAAAAATCCAACACATCTAAATGTGTGATATCAATAGAGTCATCACCAAAATCATCATCATTTTTTGGCAAATTTGCTTCTATATTTTTGTCTTTCTTTTTCAATGACTCTTAATAGAGATCAGCAAGATAATTTGGCGTACGACAGTGATGAGACTAATGCCATTTCATGCCATATCGATAACATTGATTTTCTGTATTTTGCTTTGATCTATTGTTCTATTTCTCTTCATGATTCTTCCACTTCTGGTGGAAAGATGCATTATTATTTCTATGATTACCACGATTGTTATTATTATGATTTCGGCTATAACCTTGACCACGATTATGTTTTTATCCTCTTCCTCATCCAATATTATTATATGTTGTCTTATTCACTTCAAGAAATGAAATAGAACCAGTTGGACGAGTTTCATGATTTTTTAATAAGAGCTCATTATTTTGTTCAGCAATAAGAAGACATGAAATTAATTTATAATATTTCTTAAAACCTTTTTCTTGATATTGCTGCTGCAGGAACATATTTGAGGCATGAAAAGTAGTAAATGTCTTCTCTAACATATCATGGTCAATAATATTTTTTCCACATAATTTCAATTTAGAACTAATTTTAAAAACTGCAGAATTATATTCACTTATATTTTTAAAATCTTGCAATCATAAATGCATCTATTCATAACAAGATTTTGGAAGGATGACTGATTTATGATGGTCATATCTCTTTTTCAAATTATTTCAAAGGACTAATGGATCTTTAACTGTCAAATATTCAAGTTTCAATCCTTCATGAAGATGATGACGAAGGAAAATCATCGCCTTAGCGCGATTTTGTTGAGATTCTTGATTTTCATCTTTGATTGTGTCTCCAAAACCCATAGCATCCAGATGTATTTCAGCATCTAGTATCCATGACAGATAATTCTTGTCGGTGATGTTAAGGGCCACAAATTCGAGTTTCGTCAAATTCGACATTGTCTATATAAAAATATGTAATATGTCAATTCATATCATAATTAAATCAGTCTTTTAAAGACTTATAGATAATACATTTAGTTCTTTAGGAACATAAAATAATTCTTTAATAAATTGGAATACTAGATTTTAGGATACTTAATTCTTTAGAAACTTAGGCAAAAATTCTTTAAGAATTTATACCTTAATTGTTTATTTAATTAGTTTTTTAGAAACTATAAATAATATTAGTTTTTTAAGGAACTAGAATTTGAAATATAGATATTTATTTAATTTGTTCTTCATAAACTATAAATAATACTAGTTTTTTCAGGAACTAGAATTTAGAAAATAATACTAGTTTTTCGGGAACTATAATTTACTTAATAAAAATTAAATAACATCAACTAATAATAATTTTTTTTTCATAAAAGTGATGATCAAATTATTATTTAAATAATAACAATATATAACAAGAAACGAAAACATATATATAAAACAAAACAAAAATATTTTCATAATAATATAATATGATAACATTTATTTTATATGGTAACGAAATAAAAACCAATTCATAATAATAATAAAAAAAACGTTTTGCATGTTAATAAAAAAAAATTCATATCAAATAATAAAAAAAAACGATTTCACTGTTGGGGAAAAATGTATATGCAAAGTTTTTATGTCCATATCAAAAAGCATAAAAAACATATATATTTAATTTCATTGACACAATAAGATAAATATAGCTCGAATATATATACTTATTAAGCCATAAACATATGTCTTTTTTAGAACATATATGATTTATATGTCATTCGAGATGAGAAAAAAAAATATGTTGGAAAAGCTTTAAAAAAAATGGTAGAACAAATTCGTACTGATAATGTATTATAAATATAATGGAGAAAAATAAAAAAAAAATATAGATAAGAGAATAGTTTTTCTAAATATTCCATTTAATAGTATTAAATCTTTCATATATAGTACAAAAGAGAAAGAAATAGTAAATTTTTTTGATAAAAAAAATATAATCAATATTTATATAAAAATTAAAATATTCATATATATAAAAATATATCAATCAAATCCTATAATATATTATAATAAAATTATAATTTTTCGTAAAAACTATTTCTTTTTATCAAACAAAGTACCTATATAATACAATTATATATATATATATATATATATATATATATATATATATAATAATTAAATTAATTTAATATTTATTCTTTAGCATCACCATCTTACCTAGTTTTGAAGTAATGTCAGTACCAACTTCCTAACCCTTTATCTTTCGTTCGAATTCCAAAATTGTTCGCACGCCTTTCTTCTTCTTCTCCTTCTTCTCTATTACCTGAAACTGCGTATTTCTGTTTCCATCTCCGATTCTTCTGTTCATGGGCATCTGTTTTCGAATCTAAGGTCAGCAAATATAAAGCTCTGATCTTCTTAATCTAAAGGAGAACTTTAGAGGGTATTTTTTTATAATTTCATTTACCTTTCAATGTATTTATTTTTTCCTTCTATTATATTTCTGGGTTTCTGTTGTAAATTATGTTCAGATTGATATTTGTGTGGGTTTATTGTGAATTTATGTTTTTGACATTTTGTTTATTGGACTGAGCACGTCATTGAATTAGAAAGATAAGAACCAACATCCATGAATAAAGCTTGAGCTAAATGACTAGGGGGCTGGACTACCAATTAGGGAAACAAAGGTTAAGCCTAACCAGTTTTGCTAGGCAATCTGCAATAGAATTTACCAGTCTATCTATGACCTTTGTTTCAGTAAACTAACAAACATTTAGTATATTGGTTTGGCAGTAATGCAATGTAATGTAATCAAATTTTCTTTTCAGTTTTCAGTTAGATTTCAAGTTCATATAATTCATTAACAAAAATAAGAAACATTTAATATCAAATATCAAATGTTTTTATAATTTCATCTGAAGCTTTATGTACTGCCTGTAAATAATTGATTTGGGGTTGATGCTCTATATATATATATATATATATATATATATATATATATATTTTTTTTTTTTTTTTTTTTTTTTGGGGCCTGAGAAATTAGTAGAATCAAGTGTCATTTATTAAAAAACTTTGATTTCTTTATGTGTATTTATTATCTATTTAGTTAGTGGTTTCTGGTTTAGTATTTATAATTGGAAAATGTTTAGGGAGTTTTCAAGTCCTTGTAGCTGTTTAGTGATTAAGTACTATAGTTGGCTATTTCCTCATTTAACCTATTATTTTTATTTATTTTAATTTTGTTTAACCGGGATTGTTTTATGAGGGAAAAGTATAAATATTATCCATCTTGTTAGTCTTTTATGAGTTCGTGGCTTTATTGGAAACGCTTATGGATTTTTCAAGTCCTTGAAGCAATTAGATCGTTAAGCACTATTTTTAGATGCTTCCTCTTGTAACTTACTATTTATTTATTTTATTTTTTTTAACAGGGCTACACAATGTTAAAGCTCGAGGTTTGATCTTGAAAGGTATAATCTTTGACAAATTGGTGGTATTAAATAACGTACACTTGTATCTATGGCGTGGTTTAGAGCTGGCACTAGTGTGGCAAGGCTTGCCATTCGGAGGACTTTATGTCAGAGTGGACCATACACAGCTAGAACACAAGTCATTCCTTATCAGAGTCGATATTTTCACACTACTGTCTTTAAGCCTAAGGCACAAGCTGCACCTGTCCCACGTCCTGTACCTCTCTCCAGGTTAACTGACAGTTTCTTAGATGGAACCAGTAGTGTTTACTTGGAGGAGCTACAACGAGCTTGGGAAGCTGACCCAAATAGCGTGGATGAGTCATGGGATAATTTCTTTAAGAACTTTGTGGGTCAGGCAGCCACATCTCCAGGAATTTCTGGCCAGACAATTCAGGAGAGTATGCGTTTGTTGTTGCTTGTGAGGGCTTACCAGGTTAATGGCCACATGAAAGCTAAGCTGGACCCATTGGGGTTGGAAGAAAGAGAAATTCCAGAGGATTTACACCCAGCCCTTTATGGGTTTACAGAAGCTGACCTTGATCGAGAATTCTTTTTAGGAGTGTGGAGAATGTCTGGGTTTTTGTCTGAAAATCGTCCAGTGCAGACCCTTCGATCCATATTGACCCGGCTTGAGCAAGCTTATTGTGGGAGCATTGGCTTTGAGTATATGCACATTGCAGATAGAGAAAAATGTAACTGGTTGAGAAACAAGATTGAAACGCCAACTCCTATGCAGTACAATCGTCAGCGTCGTGAAGTTATTCTTGATAGGCTGATATGGAGTACTCAATTTGAGAACTTCTTGGCCACCAAGTGGACGACAGCTAAGAGGTTTGGGCTAGAAGGTGGGGAGACTCTGATTCCTGGCATGAAGGAGATGTTTGATAGAGCTGCAGATCTTGGAGTTGAAAGCATAGTTATTGGAATGCCTCATAGAGGAAGATTAAATGTTCTTGGTAATGTTGTTCGGAAGCCTCTCCGACAAATATTTAGTGAATTTAGTGGTGGCACAAAACCTGTAGATGAAGTCGGTCTCTACACAGGAACTGGTGATGTCAAGTATCACTTGGGAACTTCTTATGATCGTCCAACCAGAGGTGGGAAGAGAATTCATTTGTCTTTGGTTGCAAATCCTAGTCACTTGGAGGCAGTGGATCCTGTTGTTGTTGGAAAGACTAGAGCAAAGCAGTATTACTCCCAGGATGAGCACAGGACAAGAAATATGGGGGTTTTGATTCATGGAGATGGTAGCTTTGCTGGACAAGGTGTAGTTTATGAAACTCTACATCTTAGTGCTCTCCCAAACTACACTACTGGTGGGACTATACATATTGTGGTGAATAACCAAGTTGCTTTCACCACTGATCCAAGGGCAGGCAGATCTTCACAGTATTGCACTGATGTTGCCAAGGCTCTGGATGCCCCTATTTTCCATGTAAATGGAGATGATGTGGAGGCAGTTGTTCATGCCTGTGAGCTTGCAGCTGAATGGCGCCAGACTTTCCATTCAGATGTGGTGGTTGATTTAGTGTGTTACCGTCGATTTGGGCATAATGAGATTGATGAACCATCTTTCACGCAGCCCAAAATGTATCAGGTTAGCTCTTCAATTTTTAGGTCACCAAAACGTATCTTGCCTCCTTCCATTCATTCCCCCTCGCTTCTGTGCTATTCTGTAGAACTCGTTTTTATTGTTAGGTTTGATCACATTCTCATACATCCAATGTTTTACCTATCTTGTTGTCATTGGTGTATGTCCTGATTTTCCATTAGAAGCATCTATTCAACTGCTGTCTTTAGATGCTTCAAGCAAACTTCTCACACTTATTCTGATTGGGAACAGGTCATTCGAAGCCATCCCTCATCTCTTGCAATTTACCAAAAGAAACTTTTAGAATCTGGGCAGGTGGGTGAAAACGATATTAGCAAGATACAGGAGAAGGTCAATTCGATCCTCAATGAAGAATTCTTGGCCAGCAAAAATTATGTTCCTAAACGAAGAGATTGGCTTTCATCTCATTGGGCTGGGTTTAAGTCACCTGAACAGCTGTCACGCATCCGAAATACTGGGTGTGCCATCTAGCATACCACTTCTCAATTTAGCTGCCTTTAAATTAACATTTTGATTTTTGTACTGAACTATTTATCCTATTATGCTGTTATGCAGGGTAAAACCTGAGATCTTGAAGAATGTTGGCAAAGCAATCACCACTCTTCCAGAAAATTTTAAGCCTCACAGAGCTGTAAAGAGGGTTTATGAACAACGTGCACAGATGATTGAAACAGGGGAAGGAATTGACTGGGCAGTTGCAGAAGCTCTTGCTTTTGCCACTTTGCTTGTAGAAGGTAATCATGTTAGATTGAGTGGTCAGGATGTTGAAAGAGGTACATTTAGTCACCGGCATTCGGTACTTCATGATCAAGGAACTGGGGAGAAGTATTGCCCTCTGGACCATGTTATCATGAACCAAAATGAGGAGATGTTTACTGTTAGCAACAGGTACTGTATTATATCTCTCATGTTTCCATTATGCTGCCTCTATTGTAAACATAGTTACTAAAGGCGCAAGGCGCACTAAGGCGCTAAGGGGTCCTAGGGCCTAGGCGCAACGCGCAAGGTGCAGACGTGCGCTTGAGCGACATGAGGCGCAAAAAGATGGAATTTTAATAAAATTTCAATATGAATGCCTAATTCATAATAAACTCAACATATTAGTAACATGTGATAGTTAAATTAATTAGACACAAGTTAATGATATCCAAAGTTAATTTAAAGTTTAGAATCTAATAAGCAACAAACAAAAAAACACACACACACACACACAAAAGAAGATCATGTATTTCTAAATTATAACACTTTATTTCATTATTTAAACATTTTTCAGACTTGTATTTAAGCTTTTCCATATCAATTTAATATAATAACTCATATGGACAGATTTTAAAACCTCAAGAAATCAGAATAAATATTTACCTAATACTGTTGTGTCTTTTAGAAAGTTAAACTTAGAAAAGTAAAAGGTAGAGAGGATCAATGACTGGAAACAAAATATGTGAAAGATAACCCAAATTAAGGCAAGGGATATGACCTATCAAGGTAAGAGAAAAGATGTTTGGGGTGAATGAATGCCAAGAATGAAAAGATTGACCATGATTTTGAGCCAACTATTCTCTTTTTCTTTTTCCTCTTTGTTTGTTGGATCAACTTCTTCTTGCCCTAATTCCTTTTTCTATCCTTTTTCCTTTTATTGATAAAATTGAGTGTGATTAGACCTATCATAAGTTATTTTCAAATTTAAATCAATTGTTCCAATTATTCCACACTTTATTTTTTTAAAAAAAAATACAAATATACATAAAATAAGGATTTTGTCACAAAGGTGCGCCTGTAAGGCGCCTTGCCTGAGGCTCAAGGCACACCAAGGCGCGCGCCTTTGTGACATCGCCTGCCTTTGGCAAATTGAGGCGCAAGGGGATGAGCCTGGTGCGCCTTGAGCCTCAAGCGTGCCTGAGGTGCGCCTTTAAAAACTATGATTGTAAAGAAAATAAATGAACATAGCTCGAGCAATAGGCGCTATTCTACATTTCTCATGTTTCTACTTGCAAGAGGATGTTTGAAACTATACCATATGACGGTTGAGATGCAATTTATTTATTTATTTTTTTTTTCCAAATTGTTGCCATTTAATGATTGTCACTAATAAGAGCAAATTTTTTTTTTTCTACAGTTCTCTTTCAGAGTTCGGTGTTCTTGGATTTGAATTGGGTTACTCAATGGAAAGTCCCAATTCATTAGTAATCTGGGAAGCTCAGTTTGGTGATTTTGCTAACGGGGCCCAAGTGATATTTGATCAGTTCCTGAGCAGTGGTGAATCAAAGTGGCTGCGTCAAACTGGGCTAGTATTACTTCTTCCTCATGGATATGATGGTCAGGGTCCTGAACATTCGAGTGCACGGATGGAACGCTTCCTTCAGGTATTCTCTAATACAGGATTTGCATTGTGCTTTAGATAGACATTATGCTGTACTGTTTCGTTCCTTCTTTGTTTTACCCTCAAAAGGGCAAAACATGGGAACTTTATGGAAGTGTAATATCTGCATGTCTACCTGGTCTTGCATTTATATGCTTCATTTTAAACATTGACTGGGTAATCCGGGGGAATGTTGAAAGAATGTAATTCTGTAGTTCCATGGAATCCAGTCATCTGTTCTTCCTGATTCTGTTGTTCGGTCATGTACTACTGCAGTCTGTTCAATTCATGGGATATATATATATATATATATATATATATATATATATAAAATTCCATAATCTGCTTCTATCCTTTTCTGGATTCTGTCATGGTTGCGACTACTATAATTTTGTTTTCTCATGGCAGATGAGTGATGATAATCCTTATGTCATTCCTGAAATGGACCCAACTCTCAGGAAGCAAATTCAGGAATGTAACTGGCAGGTTGTAAATGTCACAACCCCTGCTAATTACTTCCATGTCTTGCGGCGTCAGGTGAGTGCAATTAATTAATTGCTTCATGAAACAGCTTCCTGCTTGTAGATGAGTATCTTCATTTTCTGATGTTTTCTAGTTTCATGTCACAGCTACACAGGGGATTCCGTAAGCCCCTCGTTGTGATGGCTCCCAAAAACCTACTTCGTCACAAGGACTGCAAGTCAAATCTGTCTGAGTTTGATGATGTCCAAGGACATCCTGGCTTTGACAAACAGGGAACCAGATTTAAGCGTCTCATAAAGGATCAGAATGACCACTCTGATCTTGAAGTGGGTATCAGACGCCTGGTTCTTTGTTCTGGGAAGGTGTGTTATGCTTTTGGTGGTTCTTCTCTTCTACTCCCTTTGAATTTTGGTTTCATTCTAAAGATGTAGATACACCTAAATATTTAACATTTGAAAATTTTGCTCACAGGTTTATTATGAGCTTGATGAAGAGCGCAAGAAAAATAGTGCAAAGGATGTTGCAATTTGTAGGGTGGAGCAACTGTGTCCATTCCCATATGATCTTATCCAGCGTGAACTTAAGCGATATCCAAGTATGTTTTCCAAAGTTGTTGCCAGATAGAAATTTATGATGCACAAGGACATTTGCTTCCTTTTATTTGCATGTGTATTTTGCATTACAAAATTAATAGTTGATTTGCATTATGTCATCTAATTTCCAGTTAGTTGAACATAATGGCTTCTTCGTTAAATCTTAAGTTTAGTAAACATGATGGCTATTTATTTGGGAAATTGGGAGATTGTCTTTGGGGTGCAGTGTGTGAAGTTAACTTCACAGATATCTTTTCTTTTGGCCATTTTCGGTCATTCTGTTGACATTAGAAAGAAGATACACCTTTGATGGCATATTTTTCTTGTTTCTTTTAGATGCCGAGATTGTTTGGTGTCAGGAAGAGCCAATGAACATGGGTGGATATAATTACGTTGCACCCCGCCTTTCCACTGCCATGAAAGCACTGGGAAGAGGATCTATGGAGGACATCAAGTATGTTGGGCGAGCTCCATCTGCTGCAACGGCCACTGGTTTCTATCAGGTGCATGTGAAGGAGCAGACTGAGCTTGTGCAAAAAGCCATAAGACCGGAGCCAATAACATATCCCTTTTGAAGCTCCCGAAATCTGTTAAATACAAATTTTGAAAAACAATAATGGCACATCCACAGATATTTGTGGGGACTGAATATTGTTTACATATCCTGTTTACCATGGTCTTTCCATACATTTCTTTTAGCCAAGGCATCTTGATAATTTTGCACAATCTGGAGTTGCACTTCAAGATATACTGTGGCTCATTAATCTTGAGCTTTTGCCTTCATCAACAATTGATTATAGGTAGTCTGCTGTTATTATTTATTTTCAGTTGCTTGTGCCCATTTTTACCATATTGTTAATGCAGTTGCTAGAAGTGTTTCTTTAATGAAAATGCTTGGCTTGTTACAAGCAACGAAAATTGTTAACAAAAAAAAAAACTTATTCTTTTCCTTGGAATATTCACAAACTTGTCCTTCTGTTCTTCTGTTTTTCTTTACTGCCTGCCGATCACACGTTCGTTGACTCAGTCTGCAGAATTCATGGGATGGAACCTATCTATCTAGTGCCTTACTCTGCAATCTGCATCCTATGTAAGCCTCTCAACGAAAAAAAGAAAAAAAAACTAATATTTGCAAAGATCTGTTATGACACGACACATGGCATTTCGAATTTTTAGCTTTTCAACAGCTAGGGGCAGGCAAAAACATAAATAGACCGAATTTTTGAACTAAACCGAATTAAAATTATATGTTTGGTTCAGTTATTAGGTATTCGGTTCAATTTAAAATTTTAGATAATTTTGTTTTTGGTTTTTGGTTCGGTTTTAGATGTTAAAAAACTGAACCGACCAAAAAAATTGAAATTATATATTTAAATATATTTTTAGTACTTTTAATATTATTCTTATTTTATATATTTATATATTATATTATATATAAAAAATAAAAACCGAATTAAAAACCGATTTCCAGCTGAACTGAACCAAAATTTAAAATTCAGTTTAGAAGTTTATATATATATATATATATATATATATATATTGGTTTTCGGTTTTCAAATTGCACCGAACCAAACCGATGCCCACCTTAAAACCAGCTATAGGAAACTCTCTCTTCAGTTAATCACCACTTGCAAACAAGTCTCTCACCAATTCTCAACGAAAGTAATTACTTTTCTAATTGTTATTCCTTCTTCTTAAGCTGCCAATGTGATTAGCATCAAAATCAATTGAAAATGCATGTATTTGGGTGTTTTGCTTTATAAAATATATCTGGCCTATTTCATTGTTATATATCTATGCCTGTCTATGACTCTTTGTATATGTTCATGTTCCTTCTACTAAATATAGTTAGTATTTCACTCTGTTTTGTTCCTAATTAAGAAAAATAATAAAGAAAAATCTTGGGTTTCCCTGCAATTGTAGAACTTGCTTGAATATAATCAAATCGTGGTTGCATTAAATTCACTGAAATAGATGTCCTTATATTCTTGATTTAGTATGCATCTGATTTTTTCATAATCATTTCCATATGAAGTTTAGTTTACTTTTTTAAATTCAATATCATAAATCATGAAAGTTTATGGATTATCATATAATTCAATTTAAAATTTCAAGCTATACAGCTTGATACTGTCTAATATTTGTGTCTGATGTGTCATGTAGGATTTGATTAATTTTACCCGCAGAGCAGATGAGAAACAGAAGTTGATAATTGAGTGAGGCTTGAGCTTCATTGATACTTCAGGTTTATGGGCAATGGCATGGTTTAGAGCTGGTTATAGTGAGGCAAGAATTGCCATCAGGAAATCTTTATTGGCAAGACTTGCCATCAGGAAAACTCTATCTCAGACTGGATCATACGTGACAAGAATTCCAGGCCTACCTTCACAGAATCGAAGTTTTCGAGGTACAATTTTTTGACCAAAGACAAGCTGCTGCTGCTACCTCTTAAGTCTCTGCCTCTTTCTATGGCACCTGATAACTTTTTAGATGGCACAAGCAATGTGTACTTAGCCTATTTCCTATTGTCTACTAGATTTATTTTATCGTCAGATTTGAGGCATTTCTCAAAAATCTCTTATATTTGCTTAAACAGACTTAGCCTAGTAATAGTGTCTCTCCACTTGTGCAAGAAATGCACAGTTACACACAGACACATACATATAATTGTTTGCTAAATTTTATAAAAATTATTTTATATGAAATTATTTTATCAATTATTTTCACATTTTTATATTTTTGTAATTTTTAATTAAAATTTATATAAATCAATATATAATATATCTTTTTTTTTTTTTTTCAATTAGTCTATATATAATAAATTTGACTAGAATGGGTTTCTCTGAAAATTTTATTCATCTTATTAATCAATGAATTTCATCAGTATCATATACTGTGCTTATCAATGGGAGTCCTACTGAATTCTTCAAGTCATCCAGAGGCTTAAGGCAAGGAGACCCACTTTCCCCTTACCTTTTCATTTTAGTCTCTAAGATTCTATCATTGATGTTAGAAGATGCTGTCAAAAGAGGTGAACTGAATGGATTTAAAGTCAACAGAAATTCTCCAAATATTTCTCACACGTTACTTGCAGATGACACTATAATCTTTAGTGAGGCCTATGAGAATGAACTCAATGCGTTTATGAATATTCTTCGGTCATATGAGACAGCTTCTGGACAAAGACTAAATCATTCAAAAAGCTGTCATTTTTTGGCAAGTACACTCCAAATGAGCCGAGAGAACAATTATCTAATTTTCTGGGTAGGAAACAAATGGGTGGCAGAGAGAAATACTTGAGATTGCCAACTTTGTGGGAGAGATCAAAGGCTCTATATTTCCCGCACTGGGAATTTTGGGAAGCAGGAAAGAGGTTTTAGGTCCTCTTGGAGTTGGCTCGGTCTACTTGAAGCTAGAGCGCTGCTAAAAACTGGAGCAAGAATCAATATTGAAAGGGGATCAGAGACCAGGATTTGGACAGATCCTTGGGTGCCAGACAACCCCTCATTTAAAATACAGTCACCTTAGCCACATACTTTCTTTACACACTTTGTTTCAAATCTGATCAATGAGAAAAAAGAATGGAATCTAGACCTACTGAGAACTTATTTTAATGATTCAGAAGCAGCTCTTATGAGGAAAATTCCCATCAGTTCAGGTTTGGTTCCAGAAAAATGGGTTTGTCATTAGTCCAAGAATGGCCAATATTCTGTTAAATCAGCCTATAAATGGCTAATTCACTCCAAAAAAAGGTTAAGAGCAGTTACCAAACCCTCTTCCTCTCAAAACTTTCCTCAGGATCTATGGAAGAACATTTGGAATATTCAGTTGACCCCCCAAAATTGCCACTTTTCTTTGGAGAGCAAGCAAAAACAATCTAGCAACTAAAGAACAGTTCTTTAAAAGGAAAATTATTGATAATCCTATCCGTGATATATGTGATTTTGGAAACTCTAATGATATAGTTAATCAAGTCCAATGGATGCCTCCAAACAGAGGAGAAATCAAGGCATTATGATGCTAGTTTTAACACAGGAACAGGAGTTGCGGCTCTTGCAGTGATATTTAGAGATGCCAGTAGTACTGTTATTGATGGAGCTGCAATTAAGAAGCATACCAAATCCCCTCCACGTAAAGAAGCAGAAGGTATGCTTTTGGCTATGAGACATGCAGGAATTGTTGATTATCACAAGGTCATGCTGGAAATTGACTGCAAGACCCTTCAAGATGCATTCGTTGTTCCTATTGAAACTAGCGCTTGGGAGATTCAAGCATTATTATCAGTAGCTAATGAGTTTGGAAGGATATTTATATCCTGTAATATTAACTCCTGCCCATTGGGTTGCTTACTCCCTTTTAAATAGCTTTTTATCACCTGTTTAGTCTATCATATGCATTAAAAGCTTAGAACTTTGTTGTTATCTTATCTTTTTTCTGCTGGTTATGAATTCATAATTCATTTGGCAAAATATATATATATATATATATATATATATATATATATATATATATATATATATTATTCAATTAAAAGCATATAATTTAAATTAGATTAATGACTAATATATGTTTTCCAAATTTAATTTCTTTTAATATACTTGGACTTGAGCATTTCTCTTGTGTAATTAGTTTATCTACTTATTTATTTATCTTTCATGGTCAAGCATGAATATGAGTCTAATTTCACATGAAATACATGAATGGGTTAATAATTATGATCAATTTGATTAAGTTAATTCTATAATTTGATTCAGTTTAGTTTAAATTTTTATAAATTTTAATTTATTTAGCTTAGTTCGATTCGATTTATATTAAAAAAAATTTAAAATAACCGAATTGATATAGAGTTGTATACATACGTATTAACTTAACATCGACAATTAGAAATTTAGACATCAAATATTTTAATTACTGTTTTAAATAATTTTTTAATTAAATAGTGAGATTATGCAAGTACATATATGAATGAATACTCTCGATCAATATCTTTATTATTCTTTTTTTTAATATAATATAATGTATTGTTATATATAAGAGCATTTTTCAATTAAAATCTAGTAATTAGTATTATGAATGAAATTTCATTTATTTTCTTATTGAAGTTGATCTTGTTTTTTTGGTTTAGTCATCTAATTAGTATCCAATCTTTGAAAACTTTACATTTTTCTTTATAATCACCGTCATATATGACTTTTTAATATATGGGGTGAGAGTGAAAGAAAGCAACAAATAATGAATAGAATAGACAAACTTAATAATATAAATGTCTTTAGCTTAATTTAAATTTTGACAAAACATCAAAACAATAATATATTATGTTAACCCCTCCCAACCCATTGATATTAATCTAATTGTTGTTTTTCCCCTTCTCTATTGTTTCTTTTGGTACATATTTAAATTTTCAAAGAACAGACAGTTGAAATTCAACTGTTGATATTTTTTTTAGTAACAAAAAATTATTTCTGTTGGAGATCACTTTTTTTTTTTTTTTTTTTTGACACTACAAGAAAGCAGAAAAATAGCTACACCATCTAGCAACGCGACCAAGGGCACAGCCCATAAAAACATGAAATATAATACTTTTTTTTTTAGGTCAAATGTAAAATAGTCTGTTGCACAGCCCATAAAAACATGAAATTGGCTATTGTTAAACCACATGGCAATCAAACAAAGTAGCTAATCCTACTTAAGTTTTCTTTTTTAATAAAGTTTTCTAAAAATTTAAAACTAATAATATTATAAAATTATTTTTTAATAATTAATTAATTAATTATATAGAAAAGATTAAATAGTAGGTACAATATATTAAATAACATAGAATTAAATACCTAAAAATACCATCATATAAGAGTTTCAACTTCCAAACTCTTATAACACAAAAATAAACATTTGACTATTAAGTTATTAATTAACACTTATCATTTACTATTGTATACACTTTCAATAAAAGGTACTCAAGGCTTTTCAATAATTTATCAAATTATATAAAAATTTGATAAAAACGCAAATAATAATCAAAATGATCTTCAAGGAAGAATATATATATATATATATATATATATATATATATATATATATATATATATATATATATATATATATATATATATATATATGTGTGTGTGTGTGTGTGTGTGTGTGTGTGTGTGTGCACGCGCACGATACATATGTTGGAATCTTTGTTGATCAACAATTTGAGATTATCGTGGTAATTGTTGAGTTTGGAGGCTTGGGAAGGGTCATTGGATAGTAGTAAGTTGTTGTGAGTTGTAAATGCTATTTAGAAATATTATTTTCTTTTTGTTTCATTTGGGAAATGCTCTAGTTATAAGGGAGACTCTGCTAAAATTTTGGTAGATTCTTTAGAATTGTTAAATATGTATTAGATGGATAGTCAATGTTTTGATTATCATTTATTATATGTTAATAATATTTGTACTATGTGATTATTGTTTGGATAATGCTCATTGGGGCATTTGTGAATATTTTAGTATTTTTGTGGTCTTTTTCAAGGGGTTTAAGTTAATTTCAGGGGAAACTCTGTCAAAATTTTACCTAAAATTGGATCAAATTAAGGATGTCAATATTTCCCTTGATGTTTTCTTTGTGTGTTTGTATTTGTATTTCTATTAACTGTTTGTTTTTTGTTCAAGGGGTTTTAGTCCAATTTTAGGGGAAATTTTGCTAAAATTTTCACTTGCACTATATTATTGTACAAACCTACAAACTAATACTGGTAAAATACTATTGTTTGTCTTTTAGGTTGATAAAAATGAATTCTAAGCGATCATGGATGTATGCTAGGCTGAAAGATGGCATTCTCAACTCTGATTTTGTACGAGGGTTGGATGACTTAATTGATTTCGCTTGTAGTTCTTCGGAGTGCATGGATGAACAGAAGAGTAAATGTCCATGTAATCTTAGAAATGGTCAAAACAAAGATTATTAGGAGGTTGACATAGTGAAGTACCATCTCTTGCAAAATGAATTTGTCTCAAGTTATCAGGTATGGACAATGCACAGAGAGATTGAGTATACTGCGGAAGACAATTACAGTTTTGGTGTTGTTCAAGAAGATTTTACAACTGGATATGTAAATCCATATGAGGATATGGTGATGGATGTGGCTGGACCATCTTTCATTCCTTACGTAGACGCAATGGAAGAACAATCAAAGTGATTTCTATGTAGGCTGGTCGTAGTTATGGTGGTGGAATATTTGAATTGGCTTATCAAGTGCACAATATTTTTCAAATGTCAGTGGTTCGATCCTACACCAAACATTAGGACGAAGGTTCATGCGGAGTACAAAATAGTAGAAGTGAACAGTGGGCAAAGATTTAACAGATATGAACCTTTTGTCCTTACATCATAAGCTGTCCAAGTGTTCTATTACACGTACCCTAGTTTGCATCGTGACAAGCTAGATTGGTATGTTGCTACCAAAATCATAACAAGGGGTACCATAGAATTACCTAAAAGCAATTCTAGTACAAATACAAATGCACTTGAAACCCCCTTGCTAAGAAGGCGAACCAGAAATCCATAATATCGGGGAAGGAGATGAGGATGCACCGATAATTTCATTAGTTGAACATGTGGATGATGAAATAGAAATTGAAGATGATGATGAGGTTTCTAATGACGAACTAGAATTAGAAACACAATATGATACACCATCAGATGAAGAATCATATATTGAGGACACTAGTAGGAGCGATTTAAGGTTTATACGGTGATACCCTTTTTGTATTAATGTTCATAAATGTGTAACTAATTATTATATATAATATAATTTTACTTAATTTGTCCATGTTTATTGCTTAATTAACTTTTTTCTTTTTTATAATTTGCATTTTATTGATAATCTAATTTATATTTTTTTTAATTTTACATAATGGCATATGGTGGATTTCATGCAGGATTGCAGGGTGGCCGGGGATCAGAGAGCGGCTGGGGTAGATACCACTCCATGTTAGTTGGTTCTACTTTAGCTACTTCCACTATAGTGCCCATAGGAGATTCAACATAATCGGCGTCATTACCAATTACACAGTACATAGAGAGCACATTTTCTACCCTGATGTCATCCTCGGCTACTCATCTAGCAACCAGTACTCCAAGTGAGCAGGATTCATCACCTTCCACCGCTGGTCCATTGGAGGGTGAGAGCACGTCTTCTATAGTGTGGAAGAAGGTGAGGGTTGATGAGCATAACAAATAAGTATCATTGTTGACTTTTTTTTTTAGTTAATTTATTTTTTTATTATATTTCAAGTTTACTTTCATCTTTTTTAAGTTAATTTTAATAAATATATACAAGGTTCTATGAGTCACACTCGATCGCTTTTCAGTTTAGTAGCATATTGAAGTAGTTGCCTTCACCTTCAAGGTATGCGTGGTGATTTACCACAGAGGTATGGGGACTTTGAGGTACTTATAAAATACAATTTTCCAATAATATAATTAGATGTATATCGTCTGTATTTTGAATTTGAATAGGTAAAATGATCTATATGAATAGTATTTTTTATAGCAAAATCAACACAAATGATAAATTGATGATATTGGAAATTTTATTTATGTGTTGTAATGTGATATTAACTGATGGTTTTATACAAGTTATGGTATTATTGATTGCAACTACATCCAAGGTTGAACGCTTTGATTGCAACTACATCCAAGGTTGAAGATCACCTTCAAAGGAAATCAAATATTGCTACCATTGACTTGGACAGTGAGGAAGAACCTGAACCCAACATTAAAGAGTTTGACTCTATCTAAACCTAACCTATTTAGAGTCAGTCTAAGACCTCATTATCAATAAATATCTCTTTTACCCATCATCATTTCAAGCCACCTAGTGAGTCAACAAGGCAAGAAGGATACTAGTTAGAGTCTATGTCATTAATATCCAAGTCATCTTTCAAGTCAGAGTCATCTTTTTGAGTATGACTATCAAAGTCATCCTTTTGAGTCTGACTATCAGAGTTATCTTTTTTTGGGTATCTCTATTAGAGTTATCTTTTTTAAGTCTGTCTGTCAGAGTCATCCTGTTGAGTCTGTCAAAGTCATTTATGTAAACTTCATTTTTATTGTAATCAAGAGAGATAACATTTTTTTAATAAAGTTTGAAAATTTCAAATTTCTTTCTTTATGTGTTTCTTTTCATCCAATTTGAATGAAATGATGAATTTTTACGCCAACAAGGAATCACACGTGAAGGGCCAAGAATTCATTAATGTAAGGCGACAACAAATTATCATTAAAGGTAGCCTTTACTAAAATTAAAGTTCCTTGGAAAACATTTAGATTTCCTAAGCAGACATCCATATCACTTTCTTTCCAAGCTGACATCTCTTTGCCAAAATTTGAGTATTCTATAGAATACCAAAGCTCCCATCCTTGCTACAAGCTGGGGGCAATCCTTAATTATCTTTACAAGCAAAGCAGAATAGATAGCCTTGCTAATTGAAAAGGGAAGGAAAACTAGAAATCCAACCCATAATCCAAACAGAGTCAAACCTTTCTAAGCAAGACGGAACAAATACCTTTGCCAACCCAAAAAAAAGGGTAAAAAAAAAAAAAGAAAAAACAAAGGGAAAGAGAAAGCTTGCTAAGCTAAAAACCCAAAAAGGCAATTTAAGCAAAAATTAAAGCAAATAATCAAAGGAATTGCCAAGTTGAAAACCCGCAAGGGTGGCTTAGCCAAAGGATGGATCAACTCAAAGCAACAATTCAAGATGGACCTCTATTTCATTCAAATTGGATTCACTATCTAGTCTATTATCCTATCTCATCCAAATGTAGTCATTCTGTTAGTCTTACCTTTCATAGAGTCATGTAGGGATGTACCCTATTAAGTGTTTGTCGAAATCATCACTTTTACTTAGAGTTTTTAGCCTCTTGTGTCTCATTCTGCCATCACCACATCATGTCTAATCCCAAATCAATTGGAGTATAGTCTCACCTTCTAGTCTATGTGTCTAACTTGTTGAATTAACTCACGAGATGGCATCCCATCTGTCTCTTTCAAAACACCTTTACTCCTAACTCCTTGATCAAAACCTACTATCTCTTTAAGTGATCAACCATACCATCTTTCCAAAGATTATGCTTCCTGGGCATATTATCATCAAATTCTTTAGCAAAATCTCAAGGCTTGGGCTTATTAATAAAACCAAGGCCCATCATTAAAGCCCAAGTTTCTTGGCTAAACTTCCTCATTTGGCAATACTTATAGATTCCCTTAAGCTCAAGGTCTCTTTATCAAGTTGACTTAACAAATGAATCCACTATCCCAAATACTACATTTGGTCTATTGTTTTTGCTCAAATCTTGCAACATAAATTTTTAAGTGATAATTCTTAACGTGATCTGAAACTTAATACAACCTGACGTAATATCTCAAAACCAACCTATCCTTCCAAGGACCTACTTGGCCTACCCTCCTAATGACCAATCTTTAGCCAGGACCTTTCCCTACAAGGACTGATCCTTAGCCATAACTTTCCATAGGTAAACCGACTCAAGCCACCCATACTGACATTCTCATACTCCTCATCTTTTAGAGATATAACCTTCCTTAAATCCCACAACATCAAAACCAAACATATAGCTTTAATCACAATCTCCCTAATAGTAAGGCTGAACAAGTGGTGTTGTTGAATAACTGGCGTTGCTAAACAAGTTTGAATTCCCAAATTTCCCCCTCTTAGGTGGACCAAATCTCCAAATCTTAAAGTCTATACTAAACATATAGCCTTGATAAAAATTCACCTCTTATTCTAACATTAAGGCCGAACAGATAGTCTTGATCACAATCTGCTTCTTATCCTCAATATTAAGACCGGACAGATGACATTGATTGAAATTTACCAAACTACTTTTACCTCCAATATTAAGGTCCGATAGATAGTCTTGATTGAAATTCACCAAACTAGTTTTACCTCTAACATTAAGGCCAGACAGATAGCCTTAATTGAAATTCACCCAAACCATTTTACCACCAATATTAAGGTTGAACAAATAGGTTTGATTGCAATTCACCTAACCATTTTTACCTCCAACATTAAGGCCAAACAGATAGCCTTAATTGAAATTCACCAAACCATTTTTACCTCCAATATTAAGGCCAAACAGATAGCTTTGATTGAAATTCACCAAACCATTCCCACCTGCAATGTCAAGGCAGAACCGATAGCCATTTACAAAATCTCATTTATCTCCCAAAAGGTTTATATTCTTACACTATATTTACCATTTACGAGGTTCAAGTTGTAAATTTTTGCATAAGCATGAAAGCCTTCATACATGACAAACTGAAATAGATATCACAAGCCTAGAATCTAACAAGGCGCAAGCCTAAAATCTGACATGGCATAAGCATAAGTCTAGAGTCTAACATGGCACCTCTTTTTAGGGTTCACTATCATCGTAATCGCCTTTTGCTCAATGCCAATTCTAATAAGGAGACATTTATGAACCCTTAAATTTGCACGTCTAGATGTCTGACATTCAATTATGGACCCATAGAATTAAACAGACTTTAATCAGACAAGAAACAAAAGAGAACGAGCTAAAATAATGAAATAGGTTGAAAATTGAAAAGCCAAGAATCAGAGCTCTGAGACTTGAGACTTTCTCATTTGACTTTAGAAGCACTCCTAAATCATCCAAGACTGAATAATAAGCACAACGCAATTTGAATCATTCAAATCGAATCAGAAACATACCAAAACGGGCTGAAATAGGTCGAATCAGCAGAAAGCCCCATTCCCTTTGATTTTTCTTGTTTTACCTCCATATCTTTTCTCTATAAATATGGGTCCATCCTCAGTCATTAGACATGGTTTTTTAGATCCAAAAATCTCTAATTTCTCTTAATCTTCAAGCCAAAACTCTATTTTTCTTAAAAAGATTCTTTTTCATAAAATCTTCCCTTTTTATTTACTAAAATTCTTTCAAAAATAATTTTGAATTTATTTCAAATTTTCAATTATTATTTTATATTATTTTATTCTCTAACCTTTTTTGTGTAAAGTTCAATCTTGGGAAACTCTGATCCTCAAATATGGTAAAGCTAGCACTGTTTATGCAAAGAAAAAGAAGATTAAAGGTATAGTCTTTTCTTCTCTTTCTTTTTGAGATTCTAAAATCTGATATAATAATCTCTCTCTTCAATCTTTTTTTAAGATCTAAACCTGATAAGATCTACTATTTTGTTAATTAAAATCTGAAATAATTAACAAATCTCCAATTTTAAAATCAATCAAAAATATGTAAAACAATGCTGAAACATAAAACCTTTCATTCGTAAGAAGAAAGAACTATATGGGGTTTGATTCCCATTCAAAGGGATCATTTAGGGCTAAAATTATTTTTATTAAATAAAAAATTTAGTTTTCTCTTATATTATTCTTTATTTTCTTTATTTTATAGATTGTTATTTTTTCTAATTGTTTATATTAGATTTGGAGAATGTATGCTTTTTCTAGAATCCATAAGGGTTGGGGGAAAGATTTCCTCGATTTTAACCTTTCTTCGCTTATTATAATTTAAGTAGATTTATTTTCTTTTTTTTTCATTGCATTGTTGCTTATTTGCCATATCATGCATTGCACGACTTATATTTGTCTCATGCACCATATTACAATTGATCATACATACATAAAAAAAAAAAAAAAAAAAAAATCTCTTTTTATCTTAAAAGCTATTTTGTAATTCTAAGTCAAATTAAGAAAACAAGTTTTCTTAAGTTGTTTGTTACCAAAACCTAGCCCTTGAGCCCTTTTTGGTCACTTGTAGATTATTGCTTTTCCTTTGGGCAAATTGATATAATCTTGGAGTCAAGTTTGCCTTTTTCTTTAATTTTTCCAAAATAAAATTAAATTAAATTAAAGTGATGATGCAATTTTTACAATTTAGAACTTTCAAATACCTTTTTTTTTTTCTGAATTCATAGCAAATTTCAATCGTGATATTTTTCCCAAAAAGTATTCCAGTGTTCGGGTGAGGCCTCATAGTAGGAAATGATAGAATATAACTAGAAACAAATATAACATAAGTCCATAGTGCTTAAAAGTGATTTTCTATATGGACCCGAGAATAATGTAAAGCCAATCCCATGGCTATATTACTGTTCTATCATAAGTTGGCTCCTTAGTCACTTCATACATAAATAAAGAAGTAGGCCTATTGGCCATTTTTTCTAATTCCTAGTTTTTATTACTTAGTTTATGTTTTTTTAAAGTTTTTTTAGTTTCCAATAAAATATCTATAATATAAAAGTAAGCAATATAAATGGACTCAGGCTATACCAAGTAAGCAAAATCAACAATAAGCAAACATCAAGTCTCTGTGGCTGATAATGCAAATGATATGGCTGTATGAACAGATAAAGATGGCTATAGAGAATCTGTACAATTGTTCAATGACATGGCTATATGATTCAATCATCATCAAAAGGGCAATAAATTCATCATAACAACAAATGCAAATGCAAAAGGTCTCAGGCCTTTTCATTCGAGATATAGAAATAAAATAGTCTCAATGGCTATACATTATAAGACATGTCTATAATATCCATAGTTGTTTTTAACAAATTCAAATAATAGGTTTGGAATATAGTTTACAAAGACCGGGGAATAATTTTGTAGACAACTCATTGAAGAATGAAGGAAAAAAATGTCTTTTAAGGTGCTCACTGAGTGATGCATTGTTGTCTAATATAGAAAGATTGGTCACATTCCATAGCCCAAGACTTTGCCTATGGAATCTGCAGCTATGTACAAGGAGTCCAATGCTTCCATATCAATGTCACCAAGTAATGAAGAAGTAGAGACCCTATGGAAAAAGTCATCAATAGGTGAAAATACTTGGGAGGAATTGCAAATTGATGAAAATAGGAGCTGGTGAAGGTATTATAGAAGAATAGGCCATGGAAACATTTGTGAATAAGGTCCATAATTTTTAGTTCATGTATTTACAATTGTTTTGGCTTAATTTCACCATCCCATAGTAAAAAACCCCTAGTCACCAACAAATTTCAAGCAGAAATGCCAAAATATTCTTTTACTATAGCTAAACAATTTTCTACATTAAATATATGAAATAGAATTAAATTATTGAAATCCACCAGTACCTATGGACCTAAATTTAGGCATTGAATTTCCAAGGCAACACATAAAAAGCCTAAATTCTATCAAACTAAGTCCCAAATAAATCCCATAGTCAAAATTCAATAGGAATTTTACGTCAAAATTCCTAAGCATCAAAATCTATAACAATGTACCCGAATTTTACATACCATTAAAGTTACAATACCCAATTTTCTCAACTTCTCCCAATATATAGATGGTGAATTTTAATTCTATTTGCTATAAAAACATGTAACAAGTATGAATTTTATTTTAATTTTTAGGCTATTAATTCCAAGGCCAAAAATAAACTATTTTCATATTTGTTAGATTAATCCTAGCTAATAAATTAAAATTACAGCAAAATATATTAAATCTTCCTCAAAATTTCTGCTCAGTATCCTCCAATAAACTTGCAAAATCGAAAATTCAAATACAAAGAAAAGTTTCATCCATATGAGTTTCAATAAAATCAAGAAATTTTGGCATTTAATTGCCAAAATTCAATTTCTTTCTTAGCTAAAGTACATCCAAGAATGAAATTCCAGTAGCCAAGAAGATAAAAAAAAAAAAAAAAAAAAAAAAAAAGTCATGAATTCTAACCAAATTAACAAAGGAAAATCAATAAATAGGAACTTTGCAATGAAGACCCATGAAAATTGCAAGAGAATAACTCAAAACCTTACCTTTTGAGAGTTGAAATTGCTGGTAATTATCACCAGAAGGAGGCTATGGTGGCAATCTTGGTCAATGGCAAAGAAGCTGATCAGTAAAAGAGAAAAAGAGGGAAAACGAAGCGAGAGAAAAAGCTAATTGGGTTGGTAAGTTTTTTTTTTTTTTTGGTGGTAAATTGGATGGATTTTAGGGATTTGTGGATAAATTTTGGGTATTTAAAAATTCCTAATCATAGAAGTTGTTGGAAAATGACTAAGTTTTAAAAAATTAGGAATTAAAGAAGGATTATGATTTTAGTTATTATCAGTGCATAGGAAATCAAAAGAAGCTGTAGAAAAATTAATTTTGCTTGTGAAATTGATACACCAGGAAGCCTGTGGAGATTTCATTCTTTGGAAATTTTTTCATGACTATGGAATTTTGGATCTCATTGTAAAAGTCAGACGCTAAAAGCACAAATATAATTTTTTATCCATACAATTTGATTTTCAATCAAACTGTATGCAGGGGCATTATTTACATTATAATTTTTTAATGGATTGCCCATTAATGACTTAAGTCTAATGAAGCAACAGAGGCCCATGTATGTTTACAGACCAAAATCAATAGCTACAAGAAGTTCAGTATTCTAGAAAGCTATGGAGAATTCTAGAGAAAAGTCCCTATCAGTTATCGGTGGTTACTAGCAGGTAAGATATCATAGAGAGTAGAGTGATAATTACTGAAATGTAGCAGTGGTTAAACAGTTATCTCTTATGGAGTATTTAAGCCAAATTATATCTCCTGTATAAGACCTCAGCCAATCAATTGCTCAACAGGCTTGTGCCTTTTTATCAGCCCCAATAGGCAAAGCCTATCTTTTTCAACTTTCAACTTTCTTGTTTTCCCTAGGTTACTATAATCACTACATTTACCGCAATAAAATCATTTTGTTGTATAATTATTACTTTGTCTCCATAATTACTTTTGTTTTTTAATTAATTCCTTACTAATTGCTACTGAGAGTTCAGACATATTATGATAAGAAAATTTGAGCATTCACAGTCACTTGATTAAAAGTCAAAACAATGCAATACACAGTCTCGTACACTTTCATCCGTACATAATATGTCTGCACAATTACTAAATTATCCCTGTACCAAATTTTACAACCAACATAATAAAACTTCGTTTGGCCTTTTAATTCAATTTATATGAAAATTTTATTTCAAAATAAAGTTATTCTAAATATTTTCACCCGTGAAGTTAGACATTCTAATTCTGTCTAATATGGTTATAATTACTTATAACTGAATTATTTAAATAATTCTGTCCAAAATGTTTAAATACAACCATTAGCTTAACTAGTCTAGATAGTTAGTTTACTCAAGTTTATTAGTTTGTTACATGAATAGTTAGTAAATTAGTTTTATCTCTTAAAATTTAAGTTCTTTTTTTCTCTTTTAACTTATTATTTTAGAATTTTAGTCAGTTATAAATTCAACTTTTAATTGAATTTCTTTCTTTATTTTTTTCTAATATATATATATGTGTGTGTGTGAGATTTTTATTTCTAGCCAATACTAATTTTTTTAATTATTAATAAATAAATTTAAATTATAAACGAACTTTGATCTATTCAACTAAAATTTTAATTTCTAAATAAAAGATTTGAATTTTAATTTTCAGGGAGTATTATAAAACTTTAAAAAATTGCAAGGATAAATAATAATAATAATAATTATCAATATATTTTAATAATATATATTATTTAATAAGGATTTTAAAAAAATACTGGACTCAATGTGATCCTAATTTGAATGGGTCTTATTTTATCCATTTACCATCTTTATAAAATGAAAAATTGTTATAAAAAAATAAAAATAACAATGGAAATAAGGTCATTAATTTTGGACGCATTAGGCTTTTCCATGTGAAATGCGTTTTTGGCATATACATCAATATAATAATAATGATAATAACCTAAGGAACATGGAAGAAAATGTCATCCATCACATGTCACATTGCATATATTAATTGATTATTAAATGCTGAAGCCTTGTATTGTATTACATTTCACTCTCTCAATTACTTATAGAATATTTTCTCCTAGTGGATAGGAGCGACAAAAAATTGGTATAACTGAATCGAAATGAATTTAAGTTGATTTAATTCGGTTAATTTTATAATTCAATTCGTTTCGATTTATATATATATATATAATTAAAAAATTCAAATTAAAGGAATTATTGAATCAAAATATGTCGGTTCGGTTTGATTTAATTAATTTTATAAAAATATAAGTTTAGTTTGATGTTCGATTCAATTTTTTATTTTCTATGTTCGGTTTATTTGATTCTTCTAAAATTCAATTCGATTTGAATCAAACTGATTGAATGTTCACCTTTAAATACTTACATACGGTATGCAAAAATTAATCTATGAGAACATCTTACTACTAAATATTATATGTAATAATTTTTAATATTTCAATATAATATATGAACCATTAGGATTAATTTTGAAATACTATTTTTATTAATATTATAACATTCTAAATCGACAACAATTAGAAATTTAAACATCAAATATTAACTTTAAGTACTCATTTAAATATTTTTTAACTAAATAGTGAGATTATGCAAGTACATACATGCATGAATACTCTCTGTCAATATCTTTATTATTCTTTTTTTCTTTTAATATAATATAATGCATAGTTATATGTATGAGAGCATTTTCAATTGTAGAATCTAGTAATTAATATTATGAATGAAATTTCATTTATTTTCTTATCGAATTGATCTTGTTTTTCTAATTTAGTCATCTACTTGGTATCCAATCTTTGAAAACTTTGCATACTTCTTTATAACCACCGTCTAATATGACTTTTTAATGTAAGGGGTGAGAGTGGAAGAAAGCAACAAACAATGAATAGGATAGATGAACTTAATAAAGGTCTTTAGCTTAGTTTCTTTATGTAGTAAAAGAAAATGTAATAAAGTCAACAAATGTTACATATTACAAGTGAATTAATGATGAATTGCTTAGTCTTTCTTTCTTTGGTAAATGAAAAGGACTAAACTTAGAGGGTACCCTCTAATTTTATGTACCTCCTTAAAAATGACTATTCATACTCAATAAACATTATATCATCATGCAATCCAAAATTTTAGTTTTGAAAAATTAAGGGTGAGGATTTAATTCAAGGTAAGTATTTATTAATTTTTTTTAAGGTGGCAAATGAGTTGAATTGAATGAGAATTTCGATAGAGTTATACATGTGGAGTGATATTTTTTTTCTCAAAATTGAAGTATTTAAAATTGTGAAAATATTGTGTTATGTATTAAGGTGAACTATGAATGAGATTTCAAATTAAATTTAAGAGAATTTTATTAATCATAGGTCCATCAAGTTAAATTGTACTTTATTTATTAATTTTTAAGAATAATTTAGAAATTTTTTAAAAATATATAGTTTTTATTATTTTATTATAGGTCAAACAAGTCACATTTTAAATAAAATATAATGAATTATAATTTATAATTGAGTCAGGTCAATAGATATTGAATTGACCCTCAACAAGTTTGCGTTTTTTTGAGTTATATGCAAATAAAGGATATTGCATATCAACTCGGATTACGAGAAAATTTGAATCAAATTAAAATATATCACTCCTAAATTTTTATAAAAATAAGGTGGTATAAAAAGTATTTGAGATACGGTGTTTTTTATGGTTATTTTATTTTTAAACAAAGTAATCTAATTTGTTTGCAAAAAATAACTTTGTTTTAAGAAAAATCATAATTTTATTTATATTTTTTTTGTAAATTAAACTATTTTTTATAATTCTTTTTAATTGCGAAAAATTTTAATTTTATGAAAATATGATTTATTTTTTTCAAAATAATAATTTTACGAAAAATAATTTCATAATTATGAAAAAATTGCTTTCTCATAAAAATCCATAATCTTATATTTTTTTACAAATTAGACTTTTTTTTATAAAATTTATAGGTATATAAATTTAAAATATTATCTTAATTATTTTAGTATTTCTAAATATAATAACAAATTAACTTAATTATAATACTTTAAATATTTTAATTATATTTATTATTTATCACTATCCTATTGAACATAAAAAATAAAATTTTATACTTTATTTTAAAACAAAATAACCTAAGCATTTTCCTATATGATATTTTTTATAAAAAGATTGTGATTTTTTTAAACAGTACTTTTTTTCATAATTACAAAATTATTTTTCTCGTAAAATTGTTATTTTGTAGAAAATAAATCATAATTTCATAAAATTAAAATTTTTCCCAATTAAGTAGAATTACAAAAAAAAAAGTTTAATTTACAAAAAAAATATAAATAAAATTATAATTTTTCGAAAAAAAGTTATTTTTTTGCAAACAAAGTAGGTTACTTTATTTAAAAATAAAATAATCATAGAAAATATCATTGAGATATTTTGTTTATAGTAAATTTTTGTTTCACTTTTTAGCTCACTTAGATTTGTCTATGGGGCAATAAAGGAGCGCGAAATTTTCAAAATCGGGTCTACTTATAACACCCAATTTGAACTTCTAATTTTGAAGAGATTATGTATCAAGGTTATTCCAAGAAAGGCTCCTTCCATCTTACGCATAGCTTGGCAATCTCCTCCTTCGAGTTGGCTAAAGGTTAATACAGATGGTTCAGTTTTGGATTCTCCTGATTTGTTAAGAGCGAGTGGTGTATTTTGAAATTATTGAGATTTGTTAAAGGGTGTTTTGCCCTTCCCAAATAGTTTTGCTTTTGAAACAGAGTTAAAAGCAGTAATTTATGCTATTGATAAGGCTTGGGAATATGATTGGAGACATCTTTGGTTGAAAAGTGACTCCACTTTTATTATGCTTCTTTTAAAATCGAAAAGTCTTAAGGTCCCTTAGAATATTTCATCTAACTAGTCTCGTTGCTTTGATCAAATTTCACATATGCAGTTTATAACTTCACACATCTATCGGGAAGATAATGGGGTTATAGACAGCCTTGCTCGTGAAGCGATGACTTTTGGCTATAGCATGTGGTGGTTCCAACCACCTTCTTTTTGTTCCTCTATTTTGGCTTAAAACTCTAATGGTCATGAGAACTATAGATTTTTTTTATTGTATTTTATTTCCTTTTGGTTGGACACTATTTCTTACTTTTGGATTTTCTTTGATTATTAATAATATTTTGGCTTGGTTGTCGGGTGCTTGAAGGTGCCAGCCTAGCTGGGATATTTTAGTGCTCGGTTAACCTTAGCCAATATTTTATAAAAAAAAAAATAAGTTTAATAGAATTTTACATGATTTTATATATATATGGTTAAATTCATTGTTTTAAAAAACCATACTGAACTAGCCGTAATCCGGTCCGATTGCTCCTAAATAATCAAATTTTCAGTTAAAATGGATTGAATCAATTAAACCAGTAAAACCTATAAACCGTTTGAACCGGTCCAATTTTAAAAATTATTAAAAAAAATTAAACTTCTATTGTATTTATTTTTTTCTTAGATGTATTTAAATTTGATATTTGGTCAATTGCATTTTTTTATCAGATGTGTTTTTCTTAAATAGTTATAATTTAATATATAGCATTAATCATATGAAAATATTAAAAAAATATTAAAAATATGCAAATATAAATATTCTATAGTAAAACAATTGAATCGGACTTAGGCCCACATTACATATAAGCGCCAATTGTGCCTTCTTTGCAATTAAATTCAAAATTCTTTCGATTAAGTCCTTCCCATTTATGTCTCACATAAATTAAGATTTAATTAATATAAACCATATTTGGATTAAACTTCATGATATGCTAAGGACCTTATAAATTTGATTATAAGTTTAATCCCTATTACCGCTAATTAATTAATTAAACAATTTAATTAATAATTATGGTAATCATTATAGCTCGATCAATTCAAGTCCTGTCATGTGTTACTTTCTAAGTTTATGTCTAATTAGTAATAAAAATGAGAAAACCTTTTCTCTACTAATTATAGAGTTCTCATTTTATGCTTAGTTCTCATAAGTCATAAGTGACATCTGTCATAGCAAGTCACAACTACTTAATTAGAGACGAATGTTTATAGTTGATTATTTGCATTCTTAGGACCATTATTGATCATAATTGCTATACACTCAAATCTCTTCTTTAAAGATCCCAATCGCAGTTAGGATCATGAATTACGTCAAATTCTAATGTTCCTTCATCATATGATCTCATCTTGATTCTAATCTACATAATTCAATTCCTATTAGAAACTCTTTCCAGTGAATCTAACTATCATGGCGAGAAACTTAGGTATCAAGAACAAACAGATAACATAGGATCTTATCCTCATTTGCTTAAGGTAAGGAATCCCATCTTGGATGATCACCTATATCTATACATAACTAATTTGGCTATCATATGCCATATACCCATGCATGGCTAGCTTAACTATGTAAGTAGTAATAAATCCTAATCACCAATCCACAAGATAAATGTGTCACCTCATGTTGAAGAATTATATGCGTTGTTATAACTTAGATGATGAATCATTATCATGTAGTAAAACTCTATGTTATCATCATCTAATGTTACAGTTTGACTTACTCATCTTATGGGTGTCCACATGTTTTTTGATATCATATGTCAAGTAACATGAAACATATTACCTTCATAATTATAAGTATCTCATATTGATTATAGATAATAACAGAGGTGATGTCTTTAGGATTGGTGATGCTCAATCAAGAATCTTACGACTATGAACATTTTAAAATATTTATACCAGAGCGGTCTATCTCTTATATTCTCAACTCTTGAGGATAGATTCTCTTACAAATAACTTAAGGATTATATTCAATATTATGAAACATCTTTCAAATAAAGAATATATTTATCCTATCATTAGGATAATATCTACAATCACATAATATGTATATGGCTCCTAGAGCATATACTACTAATATCAAGCTCATCAATAAGAGGAGACTACACAAAGAAACTATCATCATTTTTCAACCAAAAGTCCATCCTTACCTTAATACCCGAACCACTACGAACCTTCCATCAACAACCTTACTTCAAAAACACTTGCGATGCTAAAATACTCTTTCAAGTAAAACTTGGATTATGACTAATAAAGGCTAACCAAAAGTCTCCTGTTGAGAAATATCTACCTTTGAGAACTCTTGAAACTAAATCATATAGCTTTTTATAAAATACTCCATCCTAAGTTCGCTAGCATTGCAAGATTGAAACAATGGAGGTCACGAAACCCATTCCTCCTCCTTCTTTTCGCACACACGACCTATTATAGTTAAAACCCTTCTCAACATTGTTTTTCAAGCCAACTAAAAAGAATTCATTATTTTTTTGAAACTTAACACACTCAAACACACGAATCAGAATAATATGACACAATAAATAGACAATCATTGAACAATCAATTTAATGAGAGCCTCATTCCCTGCATTTAAAATTAATTATAGTCTAAATATTAGTAGAGGCTTAATGGATGGAAGTCTCATATGTTTTTAAAAGGAAATTTTAAATGTTTAATTATATGAGTGATATAATTTTTAAATTATAAAAAAGTTTAATATCTTCTTATATTTAATGCAAATTTTAAAAATTTAAAATTTTAACTTATTATTTTAAATAATTCTTAATTTAATTAAAATTATTAAGATAAATATTACTAAATAATATAAAACAATGAAGTACTCAAAATTTTAATTTTAAATATTGAATGAAATTATCAAACGATACTTTAAATTAGATAAAAACAATTCACTTGGCGCATGACATAATCATATATTGAGATTAAAAAACGGTATATTTAACACTTATTGAGAAAATTAATGCCCTTGGCTTGATCACTCCAACAAGACAATCTAAAAGATACTTGGCTAAATATTCTTTTCACATTATTGATTTGGTTATGGAGATTTTTAGTGACATTACTTAGCATGGACACTGGGATAATAACTTGATCAGATCTATCCCTAATCAAAGTGATAGATAGTGATCATACTTAATTATTGATAACTCAGTTATCCTTAATCATTTCTCTTTTTGGAAACTCAGGGTTTAAAAAAAAAAATTAATTTAAATAAATTTAATTTTATTAATTTTCATATTTAAAAAAAGATAATTTATGATATTCAAATTCTTTTAATATAAAAAGGAGATGAATTAAAAGATAAAAATTATATCATTTTACATTAATTTATTTTAATTAAAATTTAATTTATTATCAAATTACATAAACATAGGATAGTCTAGTAAAATTTCAATATTATTAATTATTATTAAATGAATACAAGAAATTAGATATACAAAATATTTAGAATAATTATTGCAAAAAAATTTGATGCAATTTTATTTATGATAAAATAGTTTAGTACAAAATAGTATTTGACTATTTATTTATTTATTTACTCGCTTTGTCCATTAATTATAGTTCACATTTTTTTTGAAATGTCTAAAATAAATAGTATGCTTTCTTTTTCAAGTTAAATTTATTATTATATTTTCAAATATGTCATTTAATATAATCATAATTAATCACATTATTTAGAATAATTAATGCAATTTATAGTCATAATTAAGATAAAATAGTAAAATAAATATAAATATTTAATTTTTATGTTAAAATAAAAGTGAACTATAATTTATAGACAATATGGATATTTATGTTAGAAAATAAATATTCAATTATTATTGTGTCAAATTCAAGCTCTATTCACAATAGTAATGTGTAATATTTGACTATTTATTTATTGAAGTATTGTGATTGATAAAGCTATAAAATATTGGATATATCATAGATTTTCTGTTTGGTCACTGAGAAAGTAGAATTTCAATTCTGTGTTTGTAATGAGTAATCTCCACTTTACCTAACATTTTCCTATTTGCCAATCAATGTAGAAATTAGAAGGTGTAAGACAAGTGTTGTTGAATGGGATTTTCATTAATTCAATCCACAAATTGGTTGCCACTTGCCTGCGATCATCGATTGACACGTGTGTCGATCGACCTTAGATTGGACACTTATGCTCACACGTCATATAGAAGAAATATCTTTGAATTTTTTTTTAATTATTATTATTTTTTTTTGAATAAAGAAAAGAAATTGGGAATAGTTGCTGCTCAATAGAACAAAAACCCTAACTACACGTAACAAACAATCGTGTCCTTATGCTAGGAAGAAGAATTTACTAATTTTTCTTTTCTTTTTTTAATATTGTGATTAAATAATAATTATAAATCAATTTTTATATATTATCTTAAATTAATTTATTACATATATATTCTACTAGAAAAACTTGCCAACTTGATCATTTGTGGCGGTCTTTTCCACCTCCTCTATTTGACTAAATTTTTTATAAATAATATAATTAATGAAATTTAAAATTTGATTGTTTAAAAAAAAAATTGAAATTTCATGGCAAATAGAGCATAATCATATTGTATAAGTCAATAATGAATAATTGTTTAATTTAATAATATTAAAATTACTTTTAAAATTGAAAAAATTTTAAGTTTGACTTTTCATTGAAACTGAATTTATTAGAAAAATAATATTTTGTATGTCAATCTTAAATATTTAGCATAAAAAATTATAATTATTATATTAACTTTGTGTCAAAAAAGTCAACATTATTCTTTTTTTTTTCATAAAATTAATCATATAATAAATAAAATGATATTTTTTATACCGTTTGTGATATTTACATTTAATTTTGATTTATTTGAAATATTAAATACATTTTAAAGATGAATAAAAATAATTAAAAAATAATGGTAGTAATAGATCAGTATTAATTTTTTTGGATATCCCAAAAAAAAGTGTGAGTTTTTTGGGATGAAAATATTATTAAGTTATTAATTTTAATTAATCATATATATTATTAATTTAATGAAGAGCCTGATATAGACTACATATGATTAAAAATACAGTTAACGGATACACACAAAACTCTCTTTTTTTTTTTTTATTAAAATTCATTTATTATTATTTTTTTTGCACTAAGAAAAGAAATTAACACTCATACTATCGAATTATTAATATAATAATAATAATAAAATTATGGTTTATAGTGTTTGTATTTTATTTATTTTTTATTTTTCAATTTATTTGGTTATATGTAAAAGTGGAGCCCAAGGCTGCCCATATGCATTGCTGGCTTTCAGCCGTCGATTTGTTGGTTTTCTTTTTATAGGGGCTTTTGTATGCTCACAACACCAAAAGTTTTTATTTTTCTTTCTTACTTGTTTCAATCTCTTCTCTGCTTATCAACACATCACAATCAAATCTCTTCTTATGCTGCTCTTCTTCTATCTCAATTCTCTCTCACTCTTCTTCTTCTTCTCTGTATAATACCCACCAGAGAAAAGAACAAGGAAAAGGGAACAAAACCCTCTATTTTTAAAGCAAGAGAAAATTCAAGGAACCAACTGAAATATATAAGCTCTTCTTTTTATTATTTGCTGTCTTTCATTTCATGGATCTATAGATCTAACCCCTTTATACCCACATGTATTTCTCTGTTTCCTTTAGATCTCCATCTTTTTCATCTTCTTTAATTCAGTAGCTGACTTCAAACTGCTCAGATAAGCCTAATTTCTTTTTATATTGTGAGTTTCTTTCTTTTCTTTTATTTATTTTTTCCTTTATTTTTCCTCTGTATATGTGATTGATGATTTGATTTGAAAAACATATTTTCTTTTTGGGCACTAGACAAGGTGGATTATATATTTGTAGTCTTTATAGCTTTGAAGTGTGGAATGTGGACTTAGATTTGACCCTTTTTTTTCCTTCTTAATCCCATGTTGTTTCTGCTGTTTCTGTCTTATAAGGAGAGTTAACAAAGGGTTGTTGAGTATTTTGCAGTTTTGAGTGGAAATGGAAATGGGATTTTGACTTCTAACATGGATTACTAAAATTTAGGATCAAAGCTGATTTCTTTTTTGTCAATGGTTTCCTTAGTTATTTGACGATTAATTTCAGCTTGCTTTTACTTCAAAGTTTTGTTCTTTTTATAGCACGTGTTTCAATTTTGGTGTGCAGGGGGAGACTGGTGGGGCTTTATTGGAAGGAGTGGTATTGCATCCAATTTTGGATGTGGAGGAATTGGAGGCTGGCCCTGGTGAGATGAGGGATGTTATCAAGGTTGATGAACTTTTTGAGGGCCTGCTGGCTGCCGTCCTCAGAACGTTACGTCCACACTGGTTCGGATGCAGCAGGCAGGCAAGATGGACTCCTTTGGTACAAAGACACTGGACAGCACTTTTGTGGTGAATTCTCCATGGCTGTTGTGCAGGCCAATAATTTACTTGAGGATCAGAGCCAGCTTGAGTCCGGCTCTTTGAGCACTCTTGAGTCTGGCCCGTATGGCACCTTTGTTGGAGTATATGATGGTCATGGAGGGCCAGAGACATCACGTTATATTAATGATCATCTATTTCAGCATCTTAGGAGTAATAAACTAAAACCCTTGTAGTGCTTTCACATTAGTGTGTTTTTTCAGTACATGAATTGGCTTTCAGTTTCATTTGCCATTTTGGGATTTGGATTGATGTCTTGAAAGAATAACGAAAGCTTCTTTTTCCTCCCATAACCTTGTGGCTTTTGTTATTCATGTTTCTGTGGCTTGATTCATTGTTGAGAACCGCATTTTGTTTCAGATGAGTCACCTAATGTTCGGTATTTTGCAGGATTCACCACAGAACATCAATCCATGTTTGTGGATGTGATTAAGAAAGCATATCAAGCAACTGAAGAGGGATTTCTTTCTCTTGTCACTAAACAGTGGCCTATGAAGCCTCAAATTGCAGCAGTTGGATCTTGCTGTCTGGTGGGTGTCATTTGTGGGGGTACCCTGTATATTGCTAACCTTGGTGATTCACGTGCTGTCCTTGGTAGGCTTGTTAAATCAACTGGGGAAGTTCTTGCCATCCAGTTGTCATCAGAGCATAATGTAGGCATTGAGTCTGTCAGACAGGAGATGCATTCTTTGCACCCAGATGATTCACATATTGTGGTTTTGAAACATAATGTATGGCGTGTGAAGGGTCTGATACAGGTAAATTCTTGTATTGGATAATTGTGGTAGAAATTTTATATGACTGGCGCTTTATGTTTCATTTTTTCCTAGATACACTAGTTTTCTCTAAGTGTACACAAGGTTAATTATGCTTTGATTCCCTTGTTTTGCATGGAGCCTAATGAGAGTAATCATATAATAGACAAAGCAAAGTCCCTTATTTTCCCTTATCTTGAATGAGCAAATATTTTGGTGTTTGAATTAGCTGATAAGCATCACCTGGAGACTGAATGTTTCTCGAGGATCTTTATGTTTTATTCAAAAATCACTGGACATCATATTTTTCGTTCTTAGCCTGGCTACATAAATTTCGTTAAAGTTTTCTTGGTATGATAGTGGAGGCTTTAGGTGGATGGAGTGTATACTCTCCAGTTACCATTGAACCTCAGGGCAAAGGGAAGGAATTTAGGCTGTATTCCCCCTAGACTTAGGTTCTGAGCCAGTGTTTGGCATGTCTGCGTGTGTACAGAGAGAGAGAGAGAGAGAGAGAGAGAGAGAGAGCTACTTTAGTTTAGCTACTTGCTACTTCAGTTTAGCTATTATGTGCAATATTCAATCATCTCTTCAAGGGGATGAAATGAGTAATATGGATATGACCAAATAATGAATACTAGAGTAATTTGGGGGAGAAGAAGCTAGTTGTAATCATTGTAACCTTGAAAATTGTTTCTTGAATCTTGAAAATTGTTTCTAAGATGGTTTCAGTCAATATTATGGTTGGGCTTTTTAGAAAATAAAAAGATATCAATATCATTCATTGGTATGACCAAGGAGCAAAAACTAGTATCAGAGGTGTATTAAGAGGGAAAATCCAACTGCATTATGCTTTTATCAGGATTGTAATTGTACTAGATGAACTCAATTACTTCTTGTGGACTGCAATGAGGTATCAGATTCTGCACAAAGGATGGTGAAGGCATGGCACATTGAAATGTGTACTAGAAGAATGAATGCAGAGATTAATTGGAAACTATTTTGATGCTGTTTTAATATTCAGTGTAGCTATCACATGAGGATGCTTTATATAAAGAATAAACTTTAACTGTCGATCATGCTAGAGAAATGTGAATCAACATTTAAATAGTTGTAAGTTCACATCCATTGGTTTGTGAGTCCATATTTTCCAATATCTTGGATCTTCGGAGTGTTTGGACCTTTATGAAGTAAGATATGATCTGTTTTGGTATTGAAAATAATGAAAAACTACTTGTAGTATTACTCAATGTTGAAAACAAGTGGAGTCATGCTTGTTGCACATTATTGTTATTTTCATGTAATTAATTTTGGCTTGAAGATTGTATCATAATATTCACTGTACAATGTGTACATACATAAATGTTTGTTATGCATTTTTACTATTTCAATAGTAAGAGGTCATTTATAATATTGGCTGTAAGATTGCCTGGCAATGTTTACTGTGCGATATATGTGTCAGGCTCATACTGCTCACATGGTCAGGTACATGTATAATGAATTTTAATATGTTCAGAAACTCTTGCATCACAGGTTTCTAGATCCATTGGTGATGTATATCTAAAGAAGGCTGAATTTAATAGAGAGCCCTTGTATACAAAGTTCCGACTTCGTGAACCTTTTAAGAAGCCAATTTTAAGCTCGGAACCATCAATTTCTGTCCATGAAATACAGTCTCATGATCAGTTCCTCATTTTTGCTTCTGACGGGCTGTGGGAACACCTTAGCAATCAAGATGCTGTTGATATAGTTCAAAATCACCCACGTAACGTAAGAACTCCATTTCATTTTTTTATTTATTTAATTTAGATATTATGGTTTTGTCCCTCATCTTAGGTTACATGGTGACAACAGTGCACTTTGCTTGCTAACTAAACTTCACCTTTTTGTTAAAAGAAATAAATGGGAAAATAAAGGAGTACTAGTTACTCTCTAAGACTTCAACATTTCCTAGCACTTATATTTTGTGAACTATGAGCGTCAATTGTAATGCAGATTAACATGTATGCCTTTTCAATCTTCTGATTTCATGTTCAATCTTTAGTTTGTTTGCTGAGATTGTCAAATTAAATTCCTTTGCTCATTCAGTTTAACATATCTTTAATCTATATTTTCTGGGCATAAGTTTTGTTTAGTTTATCCACTCATTTTCTGGAAAATTCTGTTCTTTATTGTTGGACTGCTAAGTTTCCATCTGCTTCTTGAGATTCAAATTTCTGTTAAGTTGCTGTGATAATTACTGTGATTATTCTTGACTAGATTGAATAATTGTGAGCCTCAGGAGTTTTAGCACAAAAGCATGTGCTTGCTGTTGCAGACCATGTGCCTCCTTTATTGTGCTATATTATAAAATGGACATTGAATATGTCGTGTGAATATGTAAGCAAACGTTGTTGGGATGCATGATACTGCTGACATATTCTAGCTAGGAGTCTCGTTAAGCCCATTTTTAGAATTCCACTATCCAATGGTTTCATGTTTCTCTGAATGCCAGGGAATTGCTCGGAGGCTTGTGAAAGCTGCCTTGCAGGAAGCTGCTAAAAAGAGAGAAATGAGATACTCAGATTTGAAAAAAATAGACCGTGGTGTCCGCCGGCATTTCCACGACGACATCACTGTTATAGTTGTATTCCTTGACTCAAATCTTGTGAGCAGAGCCAGCTCGGTCAAAGGGCCTACAATATCTGTGAGAGGGGGTGGAGTTAGCCTACCGGCAAAAACCCTAGCTCCTTGTGGCACGCCAACAGAAACATAGTAGCAGCTAATGTAGCTGGCATTTGATAATATTTTCCTATGAGCAGGATCCTTCTCAGAACTTAATGATACTAAGCCACTGGCTGTTGGTAAGAGTGAAAGAGCAATAGAGGAGAAGATGCCTGACCTTTGATTAATTTTCTAATGTACAATGTAAAATTTTAACTTCAGACATGTATTTTTATTTAGTTATTGAGCACATGAGCTGAAAGCAAGGAAAGAATCAAAGGGGAAAAGAGAGATGCATTGCAAAAGAAGGCACTTAAGGTTCTTTCTTTGGGAAATATTTCTTGATGCATTCATTTAACTCTCTTTCCCACACTTTTCTTGGAGTTTTTGCTTCTTGTAAATTATGTTAGACAGATGCCCTTTAGAGTCAAAGTCTTTATGTACCTGTTACTTGTTTGCATTGTTGTGCTTTTCTTCTTTTCTAAAGATTTTTGGCCCTTTGTTTTGTTTGTATTTTTCCTGTGCAAAAAGTGAGAATCTTTTGGCATTGAAAAAAAAAAAAAAGGGAAGTATCTTAGTTTTTTAACAGTAAGCTTTGAATTTTTAATTTTTTTTTGTTCACTTTTTCTAATAAAAGTAAAATTATTAAGAAATAATTTGCAAACATTAAAAAAATAAGTTCTAATTTTTCATAAAAATTATTTAATTAAGCTGTGTAACTTTTTAAAAAAGTAATATAAATTTATAGTAATTTGTAAATTATTCTATATGCTATATTTGGGGATTTTAAAATGAATTTTTTCCCTAAAACGAATAGTTTTTAATTAATGTAATAATTTTTTCAATAACAGAAAATACCAATGCCAAATTGTGATATTGATTAGTAGCAAGCCAATGCATCACAAGTTTCTCCTGCGGTCAAACGTTTGAAAAAAAATTCAATTTTTTTTTATTAGTATGTGTATGAATTTTGGGGTTTAATGCATATTTTTCTTTGAACTTGGCATTATTAATCATTTTACCTCGTAACTTTTTAAAATGGCCAATTTAAATACTCAACTTGATAAATTGCACATACTCATTCTCTAATTATCCGGTCAAAATTCAGGCGCAAAGAAGGCAAGTGATGACTTGAATCTAATTTTGTCATAGATTAAAACTTTTTATTTTATTTTATTTTTTCAAATGTAAGTTGATTTTGTCTCTCTTATTTTCTTTTCACCTGGTTAATTCTCTGTTTCTTTCTCTTTCTTTAAAGATAAACAGCTTCAATAAAATTGCAATCCAATCAACTGCTCATCCTAGAAGGCCATCGTTCACACCCATAAAATAAAAAAAAAAAAAAAAATTAAGTACTTCCCACAAACCACAGAAAAAGAAAGAAAGAAAAAAGGCGCAGCCCATCATTCAGTCCCATCAAAGATTAAAAAAAAAAAAAAAAGAATTATGAAACTCAAAATTTTATATTTTCTTTTTTAAATAATCAAATATTCTTTTAAAAATTAATCAAATATGAAACTCAAAATTTTAGAAAACAACCAATCCTCAATTATACACATTACATATGCTAAATTTTCAATCACTTGAATCAAATATAATACAATAAATTCAAATTATCACCTTATATTCACACAAATTATAAAAGCCTTATTAAAACCTTAAAATGACATAACAAAAATACTGATAACAGAGACACGTAAACCATAAAAGCCTTATTCACACAAACCATCAATCAATCTCATTTATAAGTGCAAAGATTGCAGGTAAGTTGTCACTGTACTTGCAGCCACCATTCTCAACTCCAATGCCCATCTCACCTTCGTCGATAGACTATGATTTCACTCAGTGCCATACAGAGAACTAGAGTATCAGTGGGAGAGCATATTGATGCAAAAGATAAGGTTGTGGTTATGGTTTTTGAGTAAAAAAATTAATATTGAAAAAGAAAATTTTATTTTAATTTAGTTGGATATTATTATAGTAATTGCATATCATTTAATGGTCTACATAAGCCAAAAAAGCTCAGATTATCTTACTATAGTCCACCTCAGCATGCGTGATTAGCACACACTGTATCCACAGATAATTAGGGAGTAAATATATTTAATTTGTCAAGTTGAGTATTTAAACTGGCTATTTTAAAAGATCATGAGACAAAATGACCGATAGTGCCAAGTACAAAAGGAAAATATGTATTAAGTATCATTTCAGGGATTATTATATCATGAATCCATGTTTATGTTGCATCATGAAAGGGATTTAATATATGTGCAAATCATCTCTTTCTCTTTTTTTTTTTTTTTCTTTTTTTACTTTAAATGCTAAGGGATCACATGATTTTAAGTTAATTTTTTATTTTTTTATTTATTTATAATACTTTTAATTAATCTTATATTATTTTACTTTACAAAAAAAAGCAATTTATCTTTTTACCACGTCCCATCTCTTTATTTTGTATTCTATTATTAATAATAATTTATTAATATATTTTTTATTTTAATTTTAAATGAAAACTAATATAATTTTAATTTTATATTTCAATGTATTTTATATTTTTAATTACAACACTAAATTTATTTTTTAACAATATATTAGCTTTTTTATAAGAAAAATTAACCAAATAAAAAAAATAGAAGAATATAAATTTTATTAGAAAAATTAAACAAATAAGAAAAACTTAACCATTAATGTAATTTTTTCTTAGATTAATTACTTTAATTTTAATTATCTTTTGAATATTGAAAAATAAAATAAAATAACTATAATTTTAATATGTTCATTCATTATTGATTACAATTTCGTCACATATGAGAATAATGTTCATCATTTGTACACTGTATATTCATTCTATTTAGCAGTAAAATATATTAAAAGACATATTAAAAAATTTATTTTTATACTTCTAAATGTATATGACAAAAACTTAACCATTAATATAATTTTTTTCTTATAGAAATTAATATAATTTAAATTAGAAGAATTATATAAATAAAAAAAAACTTAACTATTAATGTAAATTTTTTTAGAGAAATTAATATAATTTTGATTAGAAAAATTAAACGAACAAAAAAAATTCAACTATTAAAATAATTCTTTTTTATAGAAATTAATATAATTTTAATTATCATTTTAATATTCAAAAATAACATAAAATAAATATAATTTTAATTTTAATTAAAAATATTACAAACAAATAAAAAGCAAAAAAAAAAAAAATGACAGTGGTCTCCCCCTTTTAATATTAAATTTGGTTTCCTTCCTTAAATTTCTCTCATATTGCCACATGTTATTTAGTCCCCCACCCCCATTTTTTTTTTTTTTCCTCTTTGCACATTGTGAACCCTCAATTTTACACCCTCATCATCTGACCACAGCCTTAACACTTGCTGAATTTAATGCGTTACGTGAAACTATTCTGGTGGTCCCGTTAACCGGTTAGCGGGCGACGGTTAAGGGTAGTGCCCCTGAAAGAAAATTTTTACCTTTTAATTATATTGTCACCAGATATTCAAAATTTTCAAAGTTCAGACCAACAACCAATATCTAAAAAAAAAAGTGCCACACCAGTAGCAGGCGACATCGACAGTCTGGGCGACACCACCACCTAGAGGGCAGGTAGCGCTGCCTAGGCCTCCGGTGCCGCGGGCCTCACTGCCCGCCTGCAGTCCCCAAAATACCCCTCAATCTTATTTTTCAGCTTTTTTCTAGCTCTACCCTTTTGGTCTTTTCACTTTTCCACTTACTAAACTACCCTCACTCACTTTTCTTATAAATATCCCACTCTACTTTTCATTTCTACATACTTTTTGAATTAGTATTAATGGTTATCTACTAATTCCTCTCTTCTTCTCCCTTCAACCACTCTTTAATTAATTAATTAATTTTTTTAATTAATTAATTATCTCACCCTAATCAAGTTAATTAATCATTTTAATTAACTAAAACTCTTTTTTCAAAATTAAAAATAATTAATTAATTAATCTTTTTAATTAATTAATTAATCACTTTTTTCCAAAACTAAATTAATTCTCTTTCTCAATCCACCTTTCATCCGAATTAATTAATTAATCTTTTTAATTAATTAATCCATTCATCTTTTTTATCATATTAATTAGTTAATTAATCATTTTAATTAATTAATTAATTTTCTAATCCATCCAATCACCCAATCCCGATAAAACGGATTTTCGGTCTGGTAAAGCAAAGGTATCAGCATTTTTTCCTCACTCTCAAAACACCTAAACCAAAATTAATCTGATCAACTCTTAAATCCCTTCACTTAATCGTAGACCGAACTACGTTGGTTTTGATCCCTATTCAATAGGGTACGTAGGCGCGTTTGACATCTAATTCTAAACCTTAAATCCAAATCCCAATCAATCTCTTTTTCCCTTTTTTAATTATCGTAATTTATGAATGTTTCATTTTACATTCATTTTAATTTTCTCATTACACTCATACTATGCTCATGCATTATAATTTTCATATAATATTTGTCATACATGAAATCAATTTTTCAAAGTCAAATTAAACTTAAAAGCCAAATTTTGATTATTTAAAACCAAAAACCTAGTCCCCGAGCTCAACTTGGTTTGAGGCTAGTGATTTTTATTCTTAGATAAATTAATTATAAAATTAATAAATTGGAGTCAATTTGGATTTTTTCCTTAATGTTTTTCCAACTAAATAAAATTAAGGTGGCGACTCCTAAAAGCATTTTCAAAATCAACCAAATCCAAACCCGAGGGTTCCATTGTGAGTCTAAACCCAAATAAGTATCCTTGTTCCTTTTAGCGGACTGGGCCAGTGCTCGGGTGAGACCTCACAGCTGGCAACTCCACTGGGGACTGGTTGCCACCTTTTTTTAATAAAAAGGAAAATAAGAGGATTATTATTTGGTTAAGGAAAATTTTTCTAAAATAATCTTATTTTGGCTCATTAAGTATAATTTGACTTTCATGCATTACTTTGCATAATAAGAGCTCATTGCCTAACCTTAGTTTTAGGAAAACTTTTGGATGGTAAGTAGCATTGACTTAACAACTCTCTTTGAGTATGTTGGGAGATAGCGAAAGCATTCCACCCCGTGATGAATCCCCGATTATTTCAATGGTGTAACGAGCAATCAGTACTGTGGGACCCACACAAGATTTCTTACCTCAAATGTGGTTAGGTATATCGATACTCTAGTAGGATAGGGACCCTTAAATCGAACCACCTTTCACCCTTGTACATATAGTTGCCCTAGCCCTTGACCTTCGATTCCATGTACCATAATAATTGATACTTTTGCATATCTATGAAACCCTTTTTGGCATATATTACATCATGATTATGCATATATAACGTGAGAAATTCGACAAGGTAAACCCTCAAACACCTCAAAGACCCAAATAGGTGGTTCGTTGCCCCAAAACACCTCACACACTCACCCTATCAACATGTAAACCCGGTGACCAACCATGTGGAGGGAATCCTTTTCCCGACACTCCTTCACATTCATGCCATTTTCTCCTTCATAATTTTGTATTCTTACCTTTTTTTTTTCTATTTGTTTTCTGTTTAAAGGTACTGATGGCCAACACCTTCAGCCCCTTTAACCAAGAAGCAATAAGCACATTTTTTGCCAACCTCCTCAAGAAACAAGAGGAAAATTTTCAAGCTGCACTCACCACTACTCTTCAGACCCAAGCTAAAACTTTCACCAACGTTCTCAATGCTTAATCTACCACCTTTACTAATGCCCTCAACTCCCAACGCTAGTCGATCATTAATGAGATTAAGGAAATGATGAATGCCACCGTCACTCCTCCTCCTGCTCATGTTGAGCCTGCATCTGCCCAAACCAGAACTAGCCATGCCCCTACTTTTACTCCTCCCATTATCGATCTCACCGATAAAGAGAAAGCACCTGAGACTCCAACCTCTCTTACCGTGGACTTAAACACAACCACTCACTCTCCCACTATGAATTCTTTTCAAAATGAAGATTTCTCTAGCTTTCCTGAAGCTAAGAAATTAATGGATAAAGTTGAGGTCATGGAAAAAATGCTCAAGAATGTCAAAAAGCACGAGAATATGATAGATGTCGACTCTTTAGCTCTCTTCCCAAATGCTCGGGTTCCACCAAAATTTAAAATGCAGATCATGGACAAGTTTAATGGCACCACGTGTCCCAAAACTCACCTTAAAATGTATGTGGGTGCTATGAGATCCTTTGGTATGGATGATGAGCTCCTTGATAAATTATTCCAACAGTCATTGATTAGAGCTGCTATTAAGTGGTTGTTAGATCTAGACCAAAATCATAAGAAAACTTGGAATGACATCTGCAATGCTTATGTCAAGCAATACCACTATAACATCGAGGTGGATGTCACATGTCGAGATTTGAAAACCACCAAACAAGGGCCAAGAGAATCCTTCACCGTAATCCTTACAAGGTGGAGGACAAAAGTAGCTTAAATGGCGAACTATCCATCTGAAGCAGAGCAAATTGACATCATCGTCAAAAACCTCCTCCCCCAATATCAGGCTCATCTGTAAACTCAATACCTCCCCAGTTTCAAAGTTCTCATTACCATCACCACCAAGATTGAGGATTTGATTTAAACAGGATGAATCAAGGATGAATCCTTTAGGTATCACAAGAACACTAACTACACCACCAATACCACCTAAAGAGAGGGAGAGGTAAATATTGTCTCCTATCACCAACCAATGAAGTTAAAAACAAGGAGAACTTTCTCTGAGCTGGGCATGCCCCTCAGCGTCATTTACAATAAAGCCTTAGAGACTAATATGGTTAAGCCCTTAGAACTATAGCCTCCTTCAAATTCCTTGCCCAAGGATTATAATGCTAATGAGCACGGCGACTTTCATCAAGGGCAGGGGCATAAAATTGATGCATGCAAGGCTCTGAAGCATAAAATCCAAAACCTCATTGACAGTGGAGACATCATTGCTCCTAAACCCAAAGTCTAGCATCACCGAGCTCACCTGACCATCTCAAGCTTCACCCGATAATTGGTATTTTGAGAAGAATGCCATTGTTGTTGTGCCTCTATCCAAATCTTCCGAGTCATGTAAAGTCTGAGTCTAAGTCTGAGTCCTTTGAGTTTGTTTTCTATTAAATTTTTCTTTTTGAGTCTGTCAGGTCTTGTCCTTTTGAGTTTGTATTTTGTCTTCTAGACTTATCCTTTAATGTACTCACGATGGGACTTTTATCAGTAATAAAAAGTTTGAACTTTCTGCTTTGCTTTAATTTTTTTCAAATTCATCTTTAAATGGGACATCTTAAAAAATAAAACAAAAAAAATGAAATGAAAAATATAAAAATATATATATATACAAAAAAAATGATTAAAAAAATAAAAGGATCAATCAATTATGTCACAAAAAAAAAATTTAAAATCACATACATTGCATTTGCATGGCAGTAGTATAAAAGCTCATGAGTTGTTCTGTACAATACAAGATAGGGATAATCTAAGCATCACGGTTCATAAGATCCCAACCTACACAAGAAACCTGTCAAGCTATGGAGAATGAAGATCATGATTATTGATGGAGATTAGCTGAGCACTTCAACTAGAAGATGAGAGATAGGGGTTTGCAAGAAAGAAATCCAATTTTGGTCTTTATTCATGATCCAAGAGGAAGTTCAAACTGAACTGGGCTGAACAATGCAAGCTCAAGAAGATTCTATCAGATGGAGGCACCATCTTCACAGACTTGGACAGAAGCAAATCTCTCATCCTGGCAACCTAGATCATCTGAAATGATACATCATCTGAAGATGATATCTGCATTTCATTTTCTATTTTTCATGCATATGTAATCAGAACTACATGGACCTTATTCTCCCTAAAAGAAATAATCGACAGAAAAGTGATGTAAGAGCTCGACTCGGGTGTGGTCCAAATCATAATATAAAATATTTGTTGCATTGCATTCTCATTCTCTTTCTACCTAGTACATCATTCACTTAATTCTTTTGCCTGAAAAAAAAAAAGAACTCTCGCTAAGCTAAAAACCTAAAAGGACAGCTTAGGTAGAAATTAGAGCAAAAAATAAAAGATGTCTCATTTAATGATGATCAAATCTTGTAAAATACAAATCCATCATAAAGGATAGCCTTTTCAATGTCATCTATAGCTTATCCTATTTCGTATAGTCCTGTCAACGGTCATATATGAAGTCATGGTCTAGTCAGTCCTTCTTTACCTCTTAAGATGCAAATCTCTCATGTCCTCATCAAAGTCAAAAGTCTGTTAGTCACTATTACAACTTGTGGTGTTGCACTTCCAGTAGATTCCCAAGTCTCCTTCAAAGAACGAGTCATCTCTTTTGTCTATGTTGCAGTCCTTTTGCCACTAATGGTTCCTCATACAGTTTCTCCTTCCTCAGCTGCGCCATCCTCTGTTCCCCTCAGCAGGATAGCCTGGTACTATTTCTCAATTACCTGGCTTACCTTTTTTTGCTCCTAAGTGAAATCCCAAAATAAACTGCACGATAACTCCTTAGCCAGCCACCACCTGATAGCTCTGGCAATAGGAGTTGTGATATGCACAGACTATAAGAAAGAAAAACTGAGAGCACATCCTGAGTCTGCTCCATCTACCTCAAGACCCTTATCCCCTAGTGGAAAGTCATTCAAACCAAGTCCAACAGGTGAACTACTCGACACCCATGGCCCCTAGTCATGAGAAATCTAATCCCTTGCCATTAGTAATGCTAAAAATGTGTCCTCCAAGGGCAAGTTGCAAGCAATCATCCTATATGATCTCTGATCATTAATAAAGCATGTGCAGATTAAAAAACATGGGCCACCAAATTTCAAAACCTGAAGCAACCCTCGTAATGCCACCATGGCAACTTTTTCATACCAACCCAAGTTGAGTTCCTCAACCTTGTCGAGTTTTTCAGTCCAAAAATGCATGACTTCGTAGAACACAAAAGTCACATGAGAAATTGCATTCACAAAGAAAATGTGTGAATCCACCCTCATGCATCTATGTAACCATTTATTATAGGCATCACCACAAATCATGCATGGCATAAAAGTCAAGCAAAAGGTCTATGAATTCTGAAACATGCATGCATCATCTATGCACTAGTACCTATGCAATTATCTGTAATCATACATCATTATGCATAAGCTGAGCCAATAGCCTCACTGACATTTCCTTAAGCTTACCAATACTTCCTCAAAGCTAACCGATACCTCTTAAAGCTGACCTATGCCTCTTTGAAGCTAAATGATATCTTTCCAAATCTAATCAACGGAGCGTGATATCCAGAGCCTTTTTACTCCAAGCAAAGTTCCTTTGAGCCTTCTGAAAAGGCCTAACCTTTCACATTCAGAAAGCCAAGTTTCTTCGACACAACTAAAATCTTGTTATAATCTTTTGAGCTGACTCGCCACAAGCCGACGCTCTTCCTTATAATTTCGCGAGCCAACTCGCCATAGGTCGAGGCTTTCTTTTCACTAAATTATCTTGTTCAAAATCATCTTTACCTCTAGCATTAAGGCTAAATAGATAACCTTGATTGAGATTTACCCAAATCATCTTTACCTCTAATATTAAGGGTAGACAAATAGCTTTGATTGAGATTTACCCCAAACCTTCTTTATCTCCAACATTAAGGCCAAACAAATGGTCTTGATTGAGATTTATCCAAATCTTCTTTACATTAAGGCCGGACAGATAGTATTGATTAAGATTTACCTAAACCATCTTTACCTCCAATATTAAGGTTGGATAGATAGTCTTGATTGAGATTTACCCCAAACCTTATTTATCTCTAACATTAAGGCCAAACAAATAGTCTTGATTGAGATTTACCCAGATCTTCTTTACCTCCAACATTAAGGTCAGACAGATAGCCTTGATTGAGATTTACTCCAGATCATCTTTATCTCCAACATTAAGGCCGGATAGATAGTCTTGATTGAAATCTACTAAACTTTCTTTGTCCTTCAACATTAATGTTGAACAGATAGCCTTAATTGAAATTCACTAAACATTCTTTATCCTCCAACATTAAAGCTGAATAGATAACCTTGATTGAAATTCACCAAATCTTCTCTATCTCTAACATTAAGGCTGGACGAATAGCCTTAATTGAAATTCACCAAAACCATTCTCACACCCAACTTCAAGGCTGAACTGATAGCCATTGATAAAATCTCATTTATCCTAAAGGGCCTTTTCCCAAAGAATCTGACAAGAATACACAAACCTAGAGTATGACATGGCACCTTTTCCCAACGGTCACAATTATCAGAATCACTTTTTGGTCAAAGCCAATTCTGATAAGGGGGCAACTGTGAACCCTCAATTTTACACCATCATCATTTAATTGCAACCTTCGCACTTGCTGAGTTTAACGCATTACGTGGAGCCATTATGGTGATCCCGCTAACTGGTTAGCAAGCGAGGGTTCAGGGTAGTGCCCCTGAAAGAAAATTTTTTAGCCTTCAATTATATTGCCACTGGACATCCAAAATTTTCAAATTTCATACCAACAACTAATATCTAAAAAAAAAAAAAGCACCACATTAGCAGCCCACATCGCGTCGCCCAGGCCTCTGGTGGCTCGGGCCCCATTACCATCCTGCAGTCCCCAAAATACCTCTCAATATGATTTTTCAGCTTTTTTCTAACTCCACCCTTTTGGTCTTTTCATTTTTTCACTTCCCAAACTACCCTCACTCAGTATTGATGGTTATCTATTAATTGCTCTCTTCTTTTCCGTCCAACCACTTTCTAATTAATTAATTAATCTTTTTAATTAATTAATTATCTCACTCTAACCAAGTTAATTAATTATTTTAATTAACTAAAACTCTTTTTTTTTTAAATTAAAAATAATTAATTAATTAATTAATCACTTTTTTTCCAAAACCAAATTAATCTTTTTTCTCAATCCACCTTTCATCTGAATTAATTAATTAATCTTTTTAATTAATTAATCCATTCATCATTTTTATCATATTAATTAGTTAATTAATCATTTTAATTAATTAATTAATCTTCTAAGCCATCCAATCACCCGATCTCGATAAAACTGAATTTCAATAAGGTAAAACCCTTCGCCCACCAAAAACAAATGTATCAACCTTTTTCCAAAACAACCAAACTAAAATTAATCTGATCAACTCTTAAACCCCTCCACTTAATCATGGAACGAACTACGTGGGTTTTGATTCTCATTCAATGGAGTACATAGGCACGTTTAAAATTGAAATCCAAACCTCAAATCCAAATCTCAATCAATCTCTTTTTCCCTTTTTTAATTACCGTAATTTATAAATGTTTCATTTTAATTTTCTCATTACACTCATACCATGCTTATGCATTATAATTTTCATATAATATTTGTCATCCATGAAATCAATTTTACAAAGTCAAATTAAACTTAAGAGCCAAATTTTGATTATTTAAAACTAAAACCCTATTCTCCAATCTCAACCTCGTTTGAGGCTAGTGATTTTTATCCTTGGGTAAATTAATTGTAAAATTAATAAATTTGAGTTAATTTGGATTTTTTCCTTAATGTTTTCCTAACTAAATAAAATTAAGGTGGCAACTCCTAAAAGCATTTTCAAAATCAATTAAATTCGAACCCGAGAGTTCTATTGTGAGTCTAAATCCGAATGAGCATCCCAATTCCCTCTAGCGGACCCGGCCGATGCTCGGGTGAGGCCTCACAGACATATGTTTTGGACCTTGGATCCATAGTGCAATATGGACCGAGGTCCATGATATAATTTGCTGGATTTTGGCTTCACTTGTCAATTTTGTCAAATTATATTTCCAAATTTTAAGTGCTCATATTCATTGCAGTTCAATTTTCATGTGATTGCATTTGGGATTTTTGTTTTTCTATGTTTAATTGAATTGAACTTCTGCTAGTTCCAGGAATAGAAAGAAATAAAATACAATAACACTATCATTTCAATAATTATACTCTTTTGTCTATTCAATATGCAAATATTAGTAAGATTGCTAAAGTTGTTGATTTATGGAGGTATGGTTAGTGGCAGCTTTCGGATCCCAAAAACAAAGACACTGAAGTAGTTTGGAACTCCTGAAGCAAACTTTTGTTGTTAATCTTACTGTTAATGATTCTATTTTGTGGTGGTTGACTAAAGCATGTAAATTTAGTATTGCAAGTGCATGGCAGTTCTTCCAAGGGACTAATGGGTATAAATCTTGGAGTGTTGTGCTAAGGGGTTACAATTTTATCCCTCGACAGAATTTTATTGCTTGGCTTGCTGTACAAGGTAAATTCTAGGTTAAAGCTAAGCTGATTAGGTAGGTGTGAGGGCTCACTCAAGTACCAGTCTGATTCGCTAAAAGGAATCGAAATGCTCATTTGGGAAAAAACTCATGAAGAAGCCTTGGGCTTATTTTTGATAGATTTAAAAAATTATTTCTTAGAGTCGCCACCTTAATTTATTTTTATTTAGAAAAATATAAGAAAAAATCCATTTGACTCTAATTATTACCCAAAGAAAAAAAGATCACTAACCTCAAAGGGGATATGGGGACTAGTTTTTCGGTTTACTTTAACAACATAAGTTTGGCCAATTAATATAAGAGTGACTTAAAATATATTTCATGAACAATTTAAGATGCATGAACAAGTTATAATATGCATGATCATTCAACTCATCCATTCAACAATAAAGTAAATACAAAGGTAAAGTTCAAAAGAAAGTTAACATTACAATAAAAATCTCAAACTTAGGGGATACCTCCTCTAACCCTTATGAGTTATAGGGAAGTCACACATTCCCTAAACTAAGTCTAATAACAAAGCAAAAATAAAATAAAATAAAAGCAAATGAAAAAGGTGGTAGAGGAGAGAGTTAGTAAGTTTTAATTGGATTCAATGCTTGAACCAAGCATGCTTGTGTATCTATTTAAATAAGAATTAAAACCCATGTAGTTCTCCCTTCTTGTGAAGGGTTAGCTTAACTTAGTCATTTTATCATGTTTTGATTGATTGATTAAAAGAGAGTCGAGTTGATTGATTTAACCAATTAATTACTAAGTAGAGTTAATTAAGCCATATTCTAATTAACTACCTTAGCAAATCAAGAATTAAGCAAGAAGCCTATGAACACAAATCCCAAGGAGAAAAACAATAAAGAAAATAAAGAAAAAAGAAAGAGAAAAGGGAGAGAAACTTACCTAAGATTGCGAGCGAAGGCTAGTCTTGGATGGGACGGCAGCTTGCTTTGGATAGTGGGTGGCAGCTAACCCCGAATAGTGTGGTGGCTTGCCTAAAATGGTGGGTAGCAGCCAACCTTAGACAGTGAGCGGCCACTAACCTCGGACGACAGACATAAGCCTTTAACAATAGAGTTATCTCAAATAGGCGGGTGAAAAGCCTTTAACTAGTTAGGTAGGAATAAAGGAGAAACCTCCCAACATGAGCCTTAGGCAATAGACTTGCCTTGAATAGGTGAGTGGAAAGCCTTTAACTAGTTGAGTGGAAATTAAGGAGAAGCCCTCCAACTTGCTTTGCAAAGCAAGGAGCAAATGCAAAGTGGTTTGCTTGAAGTACTTTTCAAGCTCTAAAAGTTCCTTATTTGAAGTGTGGAGAGGTCCTCTATATATAAGGGGAAGATTGGAGAAGGAAAACACTAAAGTTTCAATGTGAGATTGCCAAGAATTCACCAAAGTTGCTGCAGAGGGCTCTGCGGTGCCTAAGAGGTCTTTGCGGCAGTGTTGCAGAGGTCTTTGCGGTTCCACAGAAGGCTCTGCATTTTGCTTGTTTTTGCTCATTCTTGCTCGTTTCTCATCTATTTTTCATTCTTCCAGTTGTGTTATATTCATTACTTAGTCTTGGATAATTTGAAGGTGTTTAAATATCAAAAAGACATGTTTTGATTTTTTTGATTTTCCCATTTTGAGAGTTTTCGGCTTCTAGAGATTTATTTATCGAGCCTAAGTACTTATAAGGTTCAAACGCATACTGGAGAGTGCAAAATTAAGGATTCACATCTGCCCCCTCATTAAAATTATCTTTGTCTAAAAGGTGATTATGATGACAATGAACCTGAGGGTGAGAGATGGTAAAAGGCACCAAATTAATGTATAAGTAAGAGTTTAGACATTTGGGTGAAAGGTGTGGTCGAATTTTAAGAAAGATGCTCCCAATATATTTGGTAGATCTGTCAGCTGGTATCATCTGGTTATTGTCCTCTCTAGTATCGATGTTCCTGTCTGGTAAAAATAATAATCTTCTCTAGTAAGAAAGAAAGCAACCCCATATGGTAGAAATCAACAAAATAATAACCATGTCTGGTAGGTATGATGATCCTGTCTGGTTAAAAAGAAGGCGACCCTGTCTGGTAGGAATCAATAAAGTGGTGATCTTATCTGCTAGAAATGAAAGTAACCTTGTTTGGTAAGAATCGACAAAGTAGTGATCCTATCTGATAGGAATCAGCAAAGAGGTGATCCTGTCTGATAGGAATCGATAAAGTGGTGATCCTATATAGTAGAAACGATGAGATGACTATCCTATCTGGTAAGAATGGTAAAGATAACTATTCTGTTTGATAGGAATAGTAAAAGTAGTGGTCATTTCTAGTAGGAATGAAAAGTGATGATCCTGTCTGGTAGGATAAAAAAGATGACCATCCTATCTAGTAGGAATAGTAAAGATAACTGTCCTAACTGGTAAGAACAGTAAAAGTAATGGTCTTTTCTGTTAGGAATGATAAGTGATGATCCTATCTGGTAGTATAAAAAGATGACCATCCTGTCTGGTGAGAATGATAAAGATAACTGTTTTGTCTGGTAGGAATAGTAAAAGTAATGGTCCTTTTTGGCAGAAATGAAAAGTGATAATCCTATATGGTAAAATAAAAAAGATGACCATCCTATCTATTAGAAATGGTAAAGATAACTGTCCCGTGTGGTAGGAAAGTGGCCTTTTCTGGTAGGAATAAAAAGTGATGATATTGTCTGGTAGGATAAAAAAGATGACCATCTTGTCTGGTAAGAATAGTAAAGATAACTATCCTGTTTGGTAAGAATAATAAAAGTAGTGATTTTTTTATAGGAATAAAAGTGATGATCCTATCTGGTAAGATCAAAACATATGACAATCCTATCAAGTAGGAATGGTAAAGATAATTATTCTGTCTAGTAGGAACAGTAAAAGTAATAGTCTTTTCTGATAGCAATGAAAAGTGATGATTCTATCTAGTAGGATAAAAAGATATGACCATCCTATCAGATAGAAATGATAAAGATAACTGTCTTGTGTGATAGGAACAGTAAAAGTAAAGGTCATTTCTGATAGGAATGAAAAGTGATGATCCTGTCTTGTAGGATAAAAAAGATGCCTATCTTATCTGGTAGGAATGGTAAAGATGACTGCCTACCTAGTAAGAATAGTAAAAGTAGTGGTCTTTTCATATAAGAATGAAAAGTGATGATCTTATCTGGTAGGATACAAAAAATGACCATCCTGTTTGATAGAAATGGTAAAGATAATTGTTATGTCTGGTAGAAATAGTAAAAGTAGTGGTCTTTTTGGTAGGAATGAAAAGTGATGATCCTATATGGTAGGATCAAGAAGATGACGATCCTATTTATCAAGAATGGTAAAGATATTTGTCTTATCTAGTTGAAATAGTAAAAGTAGATATCCTTTTTGGTAAGAATGAAAAGTGATGATCCTGTCTAGTAAAATCAAAAGATATGACTATACTATCAGGTATGAATGGTAAAGATAACTGTCCTATATGGTAAGAATAGTAAAAGTAATAGTCCTTTCTAATATAAATGAAAAGTGATGATCCTGTCTAGTAGGATAAATAGATATGACCATCTTGTAAGGTAAAAATAGTAAAGATAACTATCTTATCTGGTAGGAATAGTAAAAGTAGTGGTCCTTTCTGGTATGAATGAAAAGTGATGATCCTATATGGTAGGATAAAAAAGATGACTATCTTGTCTGGTAGGAATGGTAAAGATAATTATCCTATCTAGTAGGAATGGTAAAGATAACTGTCTTATTTGGTAGGAACAGTAATAGTAATGGCCTTTCTGGTAGGAATGAAAAGTGATGATCCTATCTGGTTGAATCAAAAAGATGATCATCCTGTCTAGTAAGAATAGTAAAGATAACTGTCTTGTCTAGTAGGAACAGTAATAGTAATGGTCCTTTTTGGTAAGAATAGTAAAAATAGTGATCCTGAGATTAAGATTGATTTTTGAAAAGAGATCGATTCATATTGATCCAGTTGATGATCTATCTTACTTCAAGAGTTTAATGATCCGTCTTTATTCATGAGCCTTTTTAATGCAAAAATGTTGGATAATTATGCAATGATCGGATACATTGAACTTGTAAAAGATCACCCTGATATAAAAGTGTTGATTTTTAGGACAAAGATACCCTTATTTTAGAAAAGTGAATATTTGGAAGGGAGGTGCCCCCATTTTAGAATGATAAAAGAAAGTGGTTTGGTCATTTGATTTTTGTTGATTGGTTAGCTCAGAGGTGAAAATGCGCATATCAAGTATGAGGCTAGTTGGTCAATGGCTATCAGTTTAGCCTAGCAAGAAGTCATTTTGAGATGTCAAGCAAAGTATGGTCTTAAAAAAGATTAAGCTATTTAGTTTAAAAGACTTAGATAAGTCTGACTTTGGAGAAGATTTGGTTTGAGGTTGGATTGGAGAGCTTGATTAGGAGGGTCAAGTCTTTGGAGATGATTAGGTTGGAAGGTTTGGGGAAAGGTCAGTTTATGGGGCTTGTCCTCAGAGTAGTTCACATGAAAGGTTTAGTCAAGTATGACACTTCAGCTCAGTCAAGTTATGACCTTTGGGGAGTTCATTTGGAAGGCTCGGTCAAGTTTTGGCTTAGGCTCTGTTAAGTTTGGAAGACTCGGTCAGATTTTCCTTAGGACAAGGTTAGGATGCTAAACTTTGTAGGAGGTCAAACTAGGAGGCTAAGTTTGGCTTAGAAGAAAGGTCAGGCTAAGAAATTAGTTAGGAAGGCTTGGTCAGGTGTTGTCTTTGGAGGAGATTATAGGCTTCATAGTGAAGGCCTTTGGGAGTGGGCTCTATGATTTGGGCTTCTTGGTGAAGGCTTTTTGATTTATATTTCAAGGTGAAGGCTTCTTGGTTTGATCTTCTTGATGAAGGCTTTACGGCTTGGGCTTCGTAATGAAGTTTTTTGGGAGTAAGCTTCATAGTAAGGCTTTTTGGTTTGGGCTTTGGGGTGAAGGCTTAAAGACTTTTGGTTAAAAGGCTTTCGGGCCTTGAGGGTTTTTTATCAGCTTAGGCTTTTCTATAAGGGTGCTTTGGACCTCTTTGAAAGATGGTTACTTTATCTCATGTATAGTGCTATAAGTTTTGATCATAAGGATACTACAGGCTCATAGATAGGGATTTGCCCTTTGACATGGTTGCATCAGTTTAAGAGGATTAAGTTGAGAAAGGTTTGTAGGCCATAAGAGACATTGATCTCAGGGATTATGTGTTTTCCAAAGAGGCTTGACCTTTCAATGATAACAAGATGTTTGCCAAAGAGGAATGGGATAGGCCTTGACTGGTTTGGGCCCTTCATAATCAACTTGAGGATGATAGGCCTTGGGGGATATGCCTTGACTTTAGTTTTTCGAAGGATACTAGATTAAAGGATGATGAGTCCTTATAGACTTAGGATTTTTAGTTCTAGCTTGAGCTTGAAATGTTATGAGGCTTGAGCTTGAAAGGATGGAATGATTTTTGAAGTTTGGGAATAGTTCAAAGATGGGTTGGAAATTCTAATAAGGATCAGGGAGGTTGTATGATTTTGCCATTTGTAGCATGATTTATAGAAAAGTACAAGCCAAGCTAATCTTGCCATTTTGAGATTGAAGAGACACTTGGGGTAACACTTTATTGGCTTGAATACTGGCTAAAGGGAACTGCCCTAAGGAGTGGCTAAAGAACTATGAGAAGAGACAACTTAGGGATTGTGCTCCCAATGAGAGATAAGAATGTGACAAACTGACAATGTGAGAGATTGTGCCTTAGCTCTTTGAGCTAAGTGATGAGACAGATTAACAAAAAAAATGATGACGACCTAAAAAGATATGCCCCCATTGTGAGATAAGGGCATAAAAGACAATATCTCTTTTAAAGAATGAGCCTCTAATGTGGAAGGATGACTTTGTAATGCATGAGATGAGATAGATTGATTGAAAACTACTTTAGACATGAAGGAAGATGACTAGGATGAGCTTTCACTCTCTCTTTCTCCTTCTCTTTTTTTTCCCCCTTAACTTTTGCTTAAGTTGCCCTTTAAGGTTTTCAACTTAACAAGCTTGGATCAATGAAATTTGGAGAAAATATTCCACCATGATTTGCTGCTTTCTTTACTTTGAGGGGCTCTGATGTTTGAATTTTAAATTTGACAAACTTATTACCCCTTGTTGAGGTGTATCATTTGATTTTGTACTTCAACTATTTGCCAAGAGCTGGCAAAGTGATTGTTAGTGGCACTTCAGTTTTAACATGTGCAAGCTATGGTGAATTTTATTGACTGTTCATTTTCCCTTTTATTTTTTTTCCCTCTTATCTTTCTTTTTTTTCTTTCTTTTTCTTTTTTTTTCCTTTTCTCTTTTTTTTTTCTTTCTTTTTCTCTCTTTTTTTTTCCTCAAAACTCATTTATGTTTGAAGTAAGAAAGACAAGTGCACAAATAACTAAAAAAATATGAATGTTCTATTTTAACGAAAAATTTTAATAGAAAGAGACCGACATTATTGACAAAAAAACACAAAAAAGAAAATAAGATGATGGAATTAGACTAAAATTTAGACTCAGACTTTGAGATTTGGACTCAAACTCAAACTCAAACTCAGACTTAGATTTCAATCTCAGACAGATCAGATTAGCTGAACTTGAACTCTTTCATGTCATGCCACTTAGGGATGAGGTAAGGTGGGGTCAAATTGGATTTGGATTCTTCATCACTGTTCGAGTTGGTGGTGAGAAATTCAAGTTGAAATGATGTACTTTGGATACAACTTTCAACCTTTGATGCAGTTGCAACTAAAATTTTGAAAGTGGGTAGGTATTGGGTTAACAAGTGGACTCGGTAGGCTAGAAGTAGATTTTTAACAAGGATGTCCACTTATTCTTGTTCTGTTGGTCTGTTTACCACTTGAGCAGCTTTAGCCCTCCACCTTGTAAGGAACATGGAGAAGGACTCCTCTAGAAGCTGCTTGATAGTTTCCAAGTCATGCTTAGTGACATCCATTTCACCATTGTAGTGATACTGCTTGACAAAAGCATGACAAATATCATCGCATGTCCTTTTCTGTCTCATTTAATGAAAAGAACCATCTCCTGGTAGCACCAGTTAGTGATTGTTGGAACAATTGAGCAAGGAGCTTATTATTAACTCCCAAAGGTTTCATTGCCTTCACATATATCTTCAGATGGGTATTAGGGGAAGTGGTTCCATCAAATCTCTCTAGTTTAGGCATTTTGAATTTAGGAGGAAGCTTGGCATTAGGGAATAAGCTTAAACTATCCACATCAATTAGATCATTGCGGTGTTTTAGGGATTTAATGGTTCTTTCCATGGCTTCAAGTTTCTCCATGAGCAATCTAGTGTCTGGATAAGGGAAAACTTCCCCACCTTAATTTAGATATGGGTTGGTTTGGCATAAATTTGGGTTAGGATTGGTCTAGTTCAAGATAAGGTTTGGGTTAGGATGGTTAAAGGTGGCTTGGTTAACCATGGCCCGAACTTCTTCAATGATGAATTGCCTTTGTTCCACAAATTGAGCTTGTTGAGTAGCTAAGATAGATTGGAAATGCTCTTCTTGCTTCTTAAGGAGTCTGATCACAAGTGTGGTCAGGGAAGCTATGTCAAGCAGGTTGGCTATTGGTACCTTCAAATCAAAGTAATGTAAGGGACGGGTATGGAACAAAGAAGTTAATGAAGGTATAAGCATGCAGATCCTAAGAGAAAAGGCTTCCCTGTTATGTCATAGGCTAACCATTTTTGGGGCGTAAGGTAAGATAGGGCAAATGCTTTGGTTTTAGGGCAAGATCAAAGGTATTGGATTTAAGGTAGCATATTGGGCCAAAGTTTTTAAACATAAGGGTAGCAGCCTGGTTTTGAAGGTAATGGGCTATGGGTGTTGGGTTAGTGATATTGACTTTGAACAAGGGGTAGGATCAAGATAATGGTTTCAGTATGGAGGACCTAAGGTGTCTTTTTTTTTTTTTTTTGGATAAGGATAAGAGTTGTGGGTTAGGCTTATTGTCAGGTAGCAAGGTTTTTAGGGTTGGATATGGGTTTTAGCGTTGCGAGTTTATAGCTTAAGGTCCAAAGGTTTAAGGAGATTTAGGTTTATATTTGAGGTGTGAGGTTTAGGTTTTGGTGATAAGGCTATGGTGAGGTGTTTAAGATATGCGATTAAGATGATGGTGTTTAAGATAAAGGCTAGGTAAGGTGTTTAAGATTAAAGGTCAAGGTGATGGTTTCAGGTTTATAAGGGTGAAGGTGATTGGGATAGAAGTGAGTGTGTTTAAGGTTTAGGAGTGTAGATGTTCTGATGGAGGTGAGAGTGTCTAGGATTTAGGGGTAAAAGTGCTTGGGTTAAGGGCTAGAGTAAAGGGATAATGGTGTTTAGGTCAAAGGTTCAAGGTAATGGTTTAAGGGCTATTGGATAAGGTGATGGGGTTTAAGTGAGAGTGTTTATGAGGAAGGTGTTTGAATAGAGATAATAATATTTGACCCTTCTTTAATTCAAGGTTCGACCTAGACTTGATATGAATGCATGTTTTTTTATACAATATGGATGCATGAATGCATGAGGAAAACATTTCAAGAGAATGCAAAGACGCAAGGTTTTAATTGCGGTACATATAACCTAAGGTCAAGATTTAGGTTCATTATATGAAAGGGTAAGGGTGGCTCAGTTTGGATACCTGTCACACTAGAGCAGCGATATACCTAACCACATATGAGTCAAAGAGCATTGCGTGGGTTCAACAGTACATGCATACTCATTACACCTTTAAAAGGATCAAAGGATTCATTGTAGGGTGAATGATTTCACTATTGACAAATAGACCTAAGGAGAGTTACTCACTCGATGCTACTCACTATCCATTGTCTTCCTAATACTAGGTTGAATGGTAAAGAACCTATGCAAGTGATGAATGCAAAGTCACAATTATATTAAAAGGCCACTTTTTAAACCAATTAGTAATCCACTTATTTTTCCTTTTATTAAAAGAAAGTTAATTCCCAGTGGAGTCTCCAGCTATGATGCCTCGCCCGAGCATCAGTCCGATCCACTAAAGGGAATCAAAATGTTCATTTGGGAAAGAACTCACAAGGAAGCTCTTGGCCTTATCTTTGATAGATTTGAAAATTCTTTCTTAGAGCCATGACCTTAATTTATTGTTATTTGGGAAAATATAAGGAAAAAACTCATTTGACTCCAATTATTACCCAAATGAAAAAAGAACACTATCCTCAAAACCAAAGAGGATTCGAGGACTAGGTTTTCAGTTTATTTTAACAACATAAGTTTGTCCAATTAATATAAGAGCGACTTAAAATATATTTCATGAATAATTTAAGATGCATGAATAATTTATAATATGCATGATCATTCAACTCATCCATTCAACAATAAAGTAAATACACAAGTAAAGTTCAAAAAAAAGTTAACATTACAATAAAAATCCCAAACTTAGAGGATACCTCCTCTAGCCTTATGGGTTATAGGGAAATCACACATTTCCCAAACTACGCCTAATAATAAAGCAAAAATAAAATAAAATAAAAGCAAATGAAGAAGGTGATAGATGAGAGAGTTGGTTAGTTTTAATTGGATTCGATGCTTGAACCAGGCATGCTTGCGTATCCCTTTGAATGAGAATCAGAATCCATACAGTTCTCCCTTCTTGTGAAGGGTTAGCTTAGCCTAGTCATTTTATCACGTTTTAATTGATTGATTAAAAGAGGGTTGAGTTGATTGATTTAACCAATTGATTACCAAGTGGAGTTAATTAAGTTATATTCTAATTAACTACCTTAGCGAATCAAGAATTAGGCAAGAAGACTTATAACAAATCCCAAGGATGAAAACAATAAAGAAAATAAAGAAAAAAGGAAGAGAAAAGGGAAAGAAACTTATCTCAAATGGCGGGTGACGGCTAGTCTTGGACGAGGTGGTGGCTTACCTCGGATGGCGAGCGGCAGCTTACCTTGGATGGCTAGTGGTGGCTAGCCCTAGATGGTGCAGTGACTTGCCTCGAATGGTGGGCAGCAGTTAGCCTCGAACAGTGAACACAAACCGCAGGCAGTGGCTAGCCTAGAATGGCAGACACAAACCTTGGGCAATACACTTGCCTCGAACAAGTGGGCGAAAAGCCTTGAACTAGTTCAGTAAGAATCAAGGAGAAAGCCCTCAACTTACTTTGCGAAGCAAGGAGCAAATGCAAAGTGGTTTGTTTGAAGTTAATGCTTTTCAAGCTCTGGAAGTTCCTATTTGAAATGTGAAGAGGTCCTTTATGTATAGGGGGAAAATTGGAGGAGGAAAACACTAAAGTTCTGATGTGGGATTGCCAAAACAAGAGAATTCATCGGAATTATCACAAAGGTCTTTGTGATAGTTTTGCAGAGGTCTCTGCGGTTTTACACTACCTCACAGCTCTGCGGCAACGGGCTAGTTTTCACCCTCTTTGCCCATATTTGTTGGTTTTTACTCGTTTCTCGTCCGTTTTTTATGATTCTAGTTATGTTGTATTTGTTACTCAATCTCGAATGATTTGAAGGGGTTCAAATGTCAAAAAGACTTTTTTTTTATTTTTTGATTTTCCCGTTTTAAGAGTTTTCAGTTTTTGGAGATTTGTTTACCGAGTCTAAGTGCTTCTAAGGTTCAAACGCATACTGGAGGGTACAAAATTAATGGTTCATAGTAGAGTATGGTGATGGACAATAAATGTGTGTTGTGTGGTTTACAAGAAGAAACTATTAAGCACTTATTTTTTCAATGTAATTACTCTAAATCAATTTTTAATAAAGTGTTTGAGTGCTTGTGGATGTAAGAGAGGCATATTAGATTAGAGGAGAGGAAAGAATGGAGTTGGTTCTCAAAGAAAGCTAAAGGCAAAAGCCTCTTAAGTCAGGCTAGAAAGCTTGCTTTTGTGGCAACCATTTATCACATATAGAGAGTCAGAAATTCTATTATTTTTTATGGTAAAGTGTTTAATAAAAAAATGGTGTTGCAAAAGGTAAAAGAGACTATTCTTTTAAAGTTGCATTCTAAAATGCAAAATTCTTGTAAATTTCATGATTTGTATAGAAACTAGTTGCAAATTTGCTAGTTCAGAGTTGTAAGATGGTTGTGGTGTGAGGCTTGATTGTGTTTTTAGGTAGCATGAGGTTTTTGGTTTGTGCATAGTCTGTGTAGCATGTGTTTGTACAGGTTTGTTGTTATGCTTTTTGGGTGTTTGTTGGCTTTTCTTAAGCCTTTGTTTTGCGAAAGTTGTACAATTCTTATTGATTTTGCAATAAGATTCTTTACTTGATTTGACAAAAAAAAATTCAAAATTATCATAAGATAATATTTAAAATTAATAAAATAATTTAGTTAAATATCACTATCTATTGTAACTTTAATTAATGCAGTACAAGTTGTTATTCACTTTATTATATATAATTTTAGTATTATTTTTCTATTGGACAAACTTTAAAAAGGAAAAATTAAAACCATTAATGTTTATAGGATAAAGTAAAATGAATAGTAAAATATACTAAGTTTATTGCATTTTTGTAAAATTCTCTACTCTTTTTCAACTAATATATTCTCTATTGAACAAAAAATGCTTTTTAAAATAAAAAATACATTGGGATGCTTTAATAGACTTTTTATTTTTAAAAATTAAAGAAAAGAACTTATTTGAAGTCAAATATGACTCTCTAGTAAAAAGTCAAATATGAATCTCTATTCTAATTTTAAATTAATATAGCAAGGGTTAAACACGAGACTCAGAAATATCAAACCGTGCAAAAATCCAAACGAAAAAATCTGTTAATTAGTCTAGAAAATATTTTTTTTTTGTACGGTTCTGGAGATTAGCAGTATATATATATATATATATATGTGTGTGTGTGTGTGTGTGTGTGTGTGTGTGTGTACACACACGTGTATGTATATATATATATGTGTACACACACACACACACAGATATATATATATATATATATATATATATATATATATATATATATATATATATATATATATATATATATATATATATATATTGTGTAATACTAATATTATTTTAAAATTTCATAAAAATTTAATAATTTTGTAATACTATTATGTATTGGTTAAAATTAAAAAGGAAAATAATTTAATTATTTTATCCTATGAGGAATTCTTAAGTTTGAACAATTATAAAATAATATTCATTTGATTATACAACTTTGAAAGCATTGATAATTTCGTCATTTTCTTTAATTGATCAATATAATTAAGTTAATAATTAAATAATTCAATGATTTTATGTATAAATTTGATTTAAATTTTTTTTAATAGATTTAAATTTATAATATCACAATTTATAAGTTCAATACTTACCATTATAATATTAATTTATTATCGAGCTATATAATTTCATTGATGATATTAAATTTATAGTATCATATATTATGATCGATTGTCAATCGATTAATTTTTATATTTTAATCATAAATAAAAATAATAATACGTTAAACTTATGTTATGTCATTAAAGCTTTGAAATGATATATTGCATGTAGAAAATGGACTAATTACTTCACTAAAGTTGTTAATTATTTCAAATGATTGACCACATAAAGTTTTTGTTGCACTTGATATTCAGACTTATTAAATTTATATTAAAATTTATTAACTAATTATTAAAATTTTTTTCTATTAACTTAATGGACTTCAATTTCATATTTTTCTTATTTATTTTAGAAATTACTCAATATTTTAAAATTAAAGAGAATGTCTTGCCAAGAACTACTGTAAATTTTTTTTTTTCAAATCTATGTTCTTATTTTTCATGTTTATTCCATTTTTATTTTAACTTGTGGATTGTAATTAAATTTTTTAATTGTAGATTATATAGTTTAACTTTTATAATTTCTTCAATAATGTATGTAATTTTATTTTATTTTAACTTGGTGGATTGTTAATAAATTTCTTTAATTATGTAGTTTATTTTTGTTTTGTTGTATATACTGATTTAATTTCAATGGAATTCATTTAAGTTGAAAAATATATATTGTTAATTATTTAAAAATAAAAAATCTCTGAATCTTCTTTTTGTCCCGTTCCATACTGAATCATCCTATTAAAACTGAATCTCCATCCCGAATCGTCCTGAAAAATCAAAATGGTTCGGTATGGAGATTTTTATTTTACAGTTCAGTTCTAGAGATTTAACTTTGAAAGTCTTCGCAGTTCAGTTCGGTTCAGGAAATTTTCAAATCTTCATATTCCTTTGAACCATGCTCAGCCCTAAATATAATACAATTTTTGATGCATTTTATTACATATAATTTTAGTAATTTTTTTTTATTGGACAAACTTAAAAAATGAAAAAATTAGAAAACTAAAATTATTAATGCTTATGGGATAAAATAAAATGATTAGCAAAATATAGTCTAATCAATGTGAATAAAGTTTGCTGTTCTTTATCAACTAAGATGCTCTCTATTGAATAAAATATACTTTTTAAAATAAGAGCACATTGAAAATACTCTAGTAGATTTTTTATCTTTTAAAAATAAAGAAGAAAATTGATTTGACTATCTAGCAGAGAGTCAAATATTACTCTCTATTCTAACTTTAATTAATTCAACATAATTTTCACACACTTTAATATATATAGTATTTTTTCTATGGAACAAACTTTAAAAAAAAATAAAAGAAAAATTAAAACATTAAAATCATTAATGCTTATTGAATAAAGTAAAATAAATAACAAAATTAGAGTCCATTGGATTTGAATAAAGTTTGCTACTCTATAAAGCATCCCTAATATACTATTTATATATGTCAAACTCTTTATTATAAAGAGTAATCTAAAAAAATAAATTTTCAATAGGCTCTTTATTTTTAAAAAAATAAAGAATAGAGCTGGTTTGACTCTCTACATTTAGAGTGCCAAATATCACTTCTATTAAATTTTTAATTAATGCAATACAAATTTCTATATACTTTATTTAAGATAATTTTAATATTATTTTTTTTATTGGACAAAGTTAAAGAATGAAAATTAAAATAATTAATACTTATAGGATAAAGTAAAATAAAAAGTAAAATATAAAGAGTTTATTAGGTTTAAATAAAATTTTCTATCTTTTTTAATCTCTTTACAATTTTCAACTAATTCTTCACTTGGTTTTTTTTACCATTTGTTGTTTCGTATTAATTACAAATTATTAAGTGCACTTTTTTGGAATTGAATTAGTTATTCTACTTTTCTTTTTCTCTTACGATTTTCATATCCAAATTCATACTTTCTACTAGATATTATTGAAAGAATATTGCAATTTTTATAATAAAATAATTATAAAAAGCAAGAAACTATAATACCTTATTTATATTGTTCTTATTGCAATGATAATACTCTATAATTTTATATTATTACCTGCAATAAAAATAAAAAAAATTATATGTTACATTACATGAAGTATATTTGGAAAATAAAAAAGAAAAGAAGAAACTAGCCTTAATGGAATGAGTTATGCAAAATATTAAAAGGAAAGAGAGTAAAAAGTAATATTTTTATTTTATTTATTCAAGTTGAATAGAGAGAAATGAAAACTATTCAAAAAGAAAAGAGAGGAGAAGACTAATAAAAAAATGATATAAAAGAAGTACTTAAGGTTTTATTTATTATATAAAGCCAAAGATAAGTTATTTAAGCTAACTCATTATTTAGTCATTTAACATATCAATTAAAAGCTAAACTTATCTATTAATTAATAATTTATTAATATAGTCGTTTAAGACTTTAAGCTGATCAATAAAATATTAGTTGTTTAAATTTAAAGTTTTCTAAAAAGAAAGTCAAATATTTAAAATCCAATAAATTAAGAGATTAATATCAAATTTGAGGGTCTAAAATACCTATTTAATTATATATATATATATATATATATATATATATATATATATATATATATATATATATATATATATATATATATATATATATATATATATATATATATATATATATTGAAAAAAATAAAAATATAATCTTTCAAATAAAATGCCATTTTTAATAATGTCATAAATAATACAAAATATTTATTTATATTATTATTTTTAAAGGAAAATTATTATTTTATAATGCAATTAGTTAGTCTTACTAATTAAGAAAAAAAGATTTAATTTCATCTTTACTTCTTTTATTTCGTGGGAAATGATTTATTTATGAATTTTTTTTAAAAAATAAAAATATTTTCTAAAAAACTAATTTTTCTATTGTTTGGTTATAATATTAAAAATTAGTTAAAAAATAATAAAAATTCTAATTTATAAGACTACCAACATATTTAAATTTATAAAAATTTTATATTTTTAAAAATTTTATTGTTAAATGTGCGAAAAATATATAAAAATATAGCTTCTTGATGCCGCCTCTGTTAAGGATGAGAATTATGAACCTATTAATGACTTGGTTATTTTTAACAACTGTAATTTTTAACAAAATGGCATATAAATGTTATTTAATGCAAGAACAGCATATACGGTGGGTAAAATAACTTTTTTAATTCAACTTAGCAAAATTTGTCAATTGAATATTTAAATTTATAAAAATTTCAATTAAGTGTTGCAATCTGTAAAAAAATTTCAATAACACTATACATGGCAACAAGATGGAAAGGGGAGGAGAAGTTATTTTAAAAGGAGGGGAGGGAAGGGGAGGAGAGGGAAGGGAGAAAATTTTAACTTATGTTATTTGCCAAATTAAAATTTGATTAATAAAAGAAATGGAGGGGAAATAATATTATTTTGTTTGGATGGAAGGGAAGGGATGAGAATTATAATTGTAAAAAGACAAAAAAGCACCAAGGAAATTATAAATAGAATAAGAAGATCACAAATAAGTTTTTAATAGAATAAAATCTACTAGTCATGTTAAATTTATGAAAATAATTTTCAAATATTAAAAACTTGAGATCATTATTAATAATTTTGAAATAGAATTAGATACATTAAAATGAATTTATTAAAAAAAAGTCAAATTAATTACATTCACATTAGAAGTGATTTTAGAAAAGCAATAGAAACCCCAACTAATATTATTGAAATATTCAAACATGAAAAATATATATAGGGTAATATTAACGTAAAAGATATATAAGGGTTTATTTGAAATACGGTTAAATTGATGAGAGTAAAAAAGGCTATGCAAAAAAATTGTAATATCCCATTGAGAGTTGAAATTTTTTAAACCCCAATTTGAGGTGTAACTAATTTCAACTTATATAAGGGGAATGGGGTGAATTACTCCCTTCCTCTTTTTTTTTTTTTTAAAAAAAAGTCAAACAAAATAGTTACTAATTTCCTTTTTGTTCCCCTCCATTTCCTTTAAATTCACCTCCACCCATGCATAGTGTAAGTGCTATTAGTAGGTTACCAACTTGTAACTTTATATAAATTACAAAAAAGTTTTTAAAAAATTACAAAATGACCCAAAAATTTTATAATTATTATAGCTAAATCATATTGTTCATCTTTTTCCACCGAATTTGTCATTATAAATTTTTTACAATCATTGTTTCTTATTAATATCTCCATCTTTAATAAAGAAAGAAATCTCGAATTAAAATGAAATACAAGAATTAAAAATATAATAAGTAGAAATTTATTTGAAATTTGAAATTTAAATTGAAAATTTTTAAAACAAAACATAATTAAATTTTGAATGATTTTTAAATAAATAAACATATTTATTTTTTATTGTATCTTAGATTGACTATTTGTGAACAAAAAATAATGAAATTTGTGAAGTAAGTTAAAAATTTGAATATCTTCATCTTCATTATGAATTTAATTATTTTTTGTTGTATCTTAGATGGAATATTTGTAAACAAAAAATAATTAAATTTGTAAACTAAATTAGAAATTTGAATATCTTCATCTTCGTTATGAATTTAATTATTTTTTGTTGTATATTATATTGAATATTTGTAAACAAAAAATAATTAAATTTGTGAAGATATAAAAATTTTAAGTGACAGATTCAGTAGAAAAAGATGAAAATGAAGGCTTAATTGTAAGAATTTTAAAATTTTTGGATCATTTTATAATTTTCTAAAGACCTTTTTGTAATTTATATAAGATTACCGGCTAATAATTTGCTAATAACACTTAATTGAAATTTTTTTACAAGTTACAATACTTAATTGAAACTTTTGCAAGTTCAAATACTCAATTGATAAATTTTGCCAAGTTAAAACACCAAAAATATTATTTTACCATATATACTGTGTAATTTTCTCAACTTATTAAGCCAAGGCCCAAGGACTGCAATTTATTCAACATAATTTTAAATTCCATTTTAGAAAATAGAAGAGTTATGAATATTGAAATTGAAAATGCATTTTGTATAACTTTTGAAACTTAATAAACTATAAGTGGGACTAACTCCCTAATTCTTAGAAAAAAAAAATCTATAATATTCCACTGCATCATACAAATTGAGTTAAAAAAATTAAAAAATTAAGCAAAATTTATAATAGCGGATAAATAGGTCCAAATTACTAAATTTTAGTTATTTTTTCGATGTGATTAATAACGTATAGTTCTTAACGGCATTAGTATGCTTGCTTCAATGTGACAGATGCAGGGTAACGTAGCTCAATTGATAATTAGTTAGAGTTTGTTGTTTTGTTTTTGTAATTAATAAGCCACATAGGCAAAGTTAGTTTTGAGGTTTCTCTTATTTTTTCAGCTTGTATAAAAGCATAATGTCACGGAGTTAACTTTTTGCCTTGACTAACCCGCGCGGCACTTAGATCTTTAATTGCCAAAAGATGCTAAGTAAGCCTAAGAGAGTTGTGCTAGAATCAAAGGAACACAAGGAGGTTCAAAGGGAGTAAGTATATTGCACTACAAAGTGTGTGTATACAAGAGCTTTGAGAGTACAAGGTTTCCAATGTAAAGTTTACAAATGAGGGGGATGGCTATTTATACTTGTTGGCTCCCCCAAGTGTGTGGCTACAATTAATTCTCTAGAATATTCTTTACTATTCTAGTCTATTATGTACAATAGAACTTCCTAGAGATGCAGCTCAAGAAGTCTCTAGAAGCTTCTAGGATGGTTGGGCATGTTGGCATAGCTTGCGAAACTCTCCGGAGAAGTCCAGCCAATTCTGCCGCAAATTGGCTTACCAGGCCTGCTGGTGCGCTGGCGGAAGCTTCTGGAGCCTACTGGACAGTTCCAGCGCCTGCTGGGCGTTTCTAGCGTGCCTTGGCCTGCTGGCCGCTGCTAGCGCCTGGCAGTTGCTTGCGTGCGCTGGCCGCTCGCTTGGCCCATTGCTGGCGAGGCTTCTCGCCAATCCCGCATGTCTTACGCAGGCTGTCTGTGCATTGGCAGGCTGCTGCGCTCAGCGTACGCACTGGCTGGCCTGCCGTGCCATTCCTTACGCGTTTCTCGTAGTCGGGAGCTGGGCAGTGCCCATTTCTGCCTAGGCGAGGCCCGCTCATGCCATTTCCTCGCCAATCGTTTGTCCGTCGGTCAGGTTGTTGCCAAGGTGAGGCTGCCTTGGCCAATCGTTGCGGGCTTGGTGCGTAGCACTGCCCGTGGGACATAACACCCTCCCCCACTCAAGTTCGCGACGTCCTCGTCGCGCCTTCTTCCTTGTATTGTTTTATCTTGTCAGCGAATTGCCAAAGGAGGTCTTCTCGTTCCCAACTAACCTCGCTCTCGGGTAGACCTTTCCATTTCACCAAGTATTCTGAGTAGTTAGGAACTCCCCTCTTCTATATTACTCGGTCCGCAAGGATGTTTTCTACTTCCTTGTCGAATTCGGTGACTACCGCCGTCGGGGCACGCTTGGACTCTCCTCTGCTTGGATCTTCCTTGTCTTCGTGGTATGGTTTTAGCATACTCATATGAAAGACAGGATGAATCTTGAGCTTGGGAGGAAGTTTAACTTGATAAGCTGCCTTTCCAACACGTTTTATTATTGGAAACGGGCCTTCATATCTCCTAACCAACCCTTTATGTACTTTGCGTAGGGACTTGAACTGGTTGGGCAGGAGCTTGACCATCACCAAGTCGCCTTCAGAATACTCCTTAGGACGTCTCTTAGTGTCAGCCCACTTTTTCATCTTATGAGCAGCTTTGTCAAGGCATGCTCGTGTAACATCCGCCTCTTCATGCCAAGCCCTCGCAAATTTGTAAGCCGATGGATTTGTTCCCCCATAAGTAGAGGCAATGGCATTAGGAGTCAATGGTTGTTGGCCCGCCACAATTTCAAAGGGGCTTTTGCCCGTTGACTCGCTTCGTTGGAGGTTATAGGAGAATTGGGCTATGTCTAACAACTTTGCCCAATCTCGTTGATGGGCACTTACGTAATGCCGTAGATATAACTCCAATAAAGCATTGATGCACTCGGTCTGGCCATCACTTTGGGGATGGAAACTTGTAGAAAAATTCAGATCTGTCCCCAATAACTTGAATAACTCGCGCCAAAACTTGCCGGTGAAGTGGGGATCTCTATCACTAATTATGCTTCTAGGGACGCCCCATAGCTTCACGACATGTTTGAAGAATAAGCGAGCTGCCTCATCCACTTTACAATTGGCAGGGGTTGCAATGAAGGTGGCATACTTGCTAAATTGATCCACTACCACCATGATGCTTCCGCATCCTTCAGACTTGGGCAAGGCAACGATGAAATCCATTGAGACACTTTCCCAAGGTCTTTCGGCCACGGGTAGGGGTTCTAGCAATCCCGCCGGAGGTTGTTGCTCAACCTTGTCTTGTTGGCACACAAGACATGTCCGCACATAGGCCTCCACATCATCTTGCATGTGTGGCCAATAGTAATTATTTCGAACAAGGGCCAAGGTTCGTGCCATACCTGGATGTCCAGCCCACAAGGAGTCATGACATTCCTTGAGGATTTCTCTTCGCAGGTTTCCCCACTTTGGCACGAATAGCCTATTTCCCACCGTGCGAAGGATCTCATTGTCCATCCAAAATCGTCGAGCTTTTCCTTCGCTAGCCAATTTGATTAAGTCCTTGGCCATTGAATCATGCTGCAAGCCTTCCTTGATTCGATCAAGAAAGTCACTTCGGGGCATGCTTATGCTAATGGCAGCAAGTTCAGCCTTTTGACTAAGGGCATCGGCGACTACATTTGCCTTGCCGGGCTTGTATTCTAACTTGTAGTCAAATTCGGCAAGGTAGTCTTGCCACCGAGCTTGCTTGGGCGTGAGCTTCTTTTGAGTTTGAAAGTAGCTCGTGGCAACATTGTCGGTCTTGATGATGAACTTGCTACCAAGCAAGTAATGCCTCCACGTCCGTAGGGAATGAATTATGGCAGTCATATCTTTTTCTTGGATCGTGTATCGCCGCTCGGTATCATTGAGCTTGCGACTTTCATAAGCAATTGGATGACTGTCTTGCATTAGTACACCACCAATAGCAAAATCAGAGGCATCGGTGTGTACCTCAAAGGGTTTTGAATAGTCGGGCAGCACCATGACAGGTTCTTGAGAGATGGCCTCCTTCAACTCTTCAAAGGCATCTTGGAATGCTTGCGACCAATGCCAAGCACGATCCTTCTTAAGTAAATCCGTCAATGGGGCTGCTATGGCCGAATACCCCTTTATAAACCGACGATAGTAATTCACCAACCCAATGAAGGATCTCAATTCGGGCACTTTAGTGGGAGGCTGCCACTCTTGGATAGCTCGCACTTTCGTTGGATCCATCATTAGCTTGCCATCCTTAATTTTATGACCAAGAAAGTCCACCTCCTTTTGAGCAAATGCACATTTTTCCAACTTTATGTAGAGCTCATTGTCGCGGAGGACTTGGAAGACTTGTTGAAGATGTTGCACGTGCTCTTCAAGAGTAGTGCTATACACCACAATATCATCCAAGTATACCACCACGAACTTGTCAAGGAAGGGGTGGAATAGCTTGTTCATCAATGTGCAGAAAGTGGCAGGAGCATTCGTGAGACCGAAAGGCATGACAAGAAATTCAAAAGCTCCATATCGTGTCACGCATGTCGTTTTCGGCTCATCTCCTTCAGCAATGCGAACTTGGTAGTAACCAGATTGCAAATCCAGCTTGGAAAAGTACTTTGCCTTCCCCAATTGATCAAAGAGATCAGCTATCAAGGGTATTGGGTACTTGTTCTTAATAGTGATCTTGTTTAGTGCTCGATAGTCGATGCACATGCGAAGGGATCCATCCTTTTTCTTTTGAAAGAGGACTGGCGCACCATAAGGGGCTTTAGAGGGTTGAATATAGTCCGAATCTAGGAGGTCTTGGAGTTGTTTCCTCAACTCTGCAAGTTCGAGAGGTGCCATGCGATAGGGTGCCATGGCAGGGGGCTTGGCACCATTTTCCAACTCAATTTGGTGATCCACCTCTCGTCGAGAAGGAAGCTTTTTAGGCAACTCCACAGGCATTATATCTTTATATTGGTCCAACACTGTTTGCACAGTAGTTGGCAAGGGTTCCTTGGGTGCTGCAATGTCCTCCCCATCATTAAGCTCTCTTATAGTAGCAACATAGCTCTCCTCCTTCTTCAAGGCCTGTTTAAATTGCATTGCAGAAATCAATTTTGCCTTTGATTTCTCAACGCATTTAACCGAGATTGCATGAATCTTATAGTTGTCATCTAAGATTATAAGAGAGCATGAAGAAGGGATAGGGAAGGCATGGGCTGTATGGAAGAAAGCTAGACCGAGGACAACATTGAAATCATCCATAGGGACAACAGAAAAGTCTAGTGTACCTTGCCAATTGCCAATCCGAACTATCACCGATTCTGCAACGCCCACGACTGGCTTAGCCTTGGATTTGACCGCTTTGATGGTGCCACTTCCCTTAGTCACCTTGAGGCCCAACCGTTCGGCCTCTTTAGGATCGATAAAATTGTGCGTAGCACCAGTGTCGAGCAAGGCACTAGTCTGTTTGCCTCCCATAAAAGTTTCGGCAAACATCAACCCCTTTTCCTTGGAATTGCTTGGGGTGAGAAAGTTGCGTAGAGCTCCTAATTGTTGGAGGTATCCCATAGCAACTTGGGATTCCTCTTGAGTTTTATCTCGTTGGAACTCCGCAACTAGGGCATTGATTGTCTTTTTGTTGGGACAATCTCTCAACCAATGAGGGCCATCACAAATGAAGCAAGGCTTAGGGGGTTTGGAAGTACTGCCCTTGCCACTCTTATATTTGTCAGGCTTGGAGCCACTGCCAATGGATTTCTCGCGTCCTCCATCTTTACGGCCTTGGTCTTTCCGCTGCCCTTGTTTCTCTCCCCCACTCTTGCTAGAAGTTCCCTTCTTTGCCTTGGATTGGGATGAGTAATCCACGAGGGACTCAGCAGCAGCAATGGCATCGTCTAATGTTTGCACATTGCGCCTTTCAAGCTCCACCTTAGCCCAATCCTTCAACCCGTCTTTGAAGAAGAAGAGGGAGTCTCTATCAGACAGCCCTTCTACTTCCAGCAGGAGGGTGGTGAATTCCTTGATATAGTCGGCAATACTACTAGTTTGCCTTAGCCTACGAAGTTTTGCCTGAGCTTTGCTGTCCGCATTATGGGGCAGGAAGTGTTTGCGCAACTCAGCCTTGAATTGCTCCCAAGTGTTGAGGGTGCATAGGCCCTTCTCTCTCTCGGCATGTTTCCTTCGCCACCACAGTTGGGCAGAATCCCGAAGGAATGTCGGGGCATTGTTTATCTTGGTGAAGTCATCCGTCACTCCCATGGCCTCAAAGTATTGTTCAAGGCCAAAGAGAAAGTTCTCCACCACCGTAGCGCTACGCATGCCATTGTACATGGCAGGCTTGGGCACCTTTAGCGAGTGTGTGCCTTCACTCGTGGTGCTAGTCGAAGAGGGGCTAGTTGTCCTACGAAAGGTGTCCCACTCCGTATGGATTTCATCCATCTCCGACCGAAGCCCGCTGAGCTCACCTTCCACAAATCTTTGTAAGTCGGCAAGACTTTAAGTGAGAGCGCGTAGCTCTCCCCTAAATGCACTGCCAAGTTCTTCAATCATTGTCTTTGCAGCCCTTGTAATTTCAGCATTTTCCTCCGTCAAGTTCTCCAACTGTTCGATAAGGTTCCCAACAGAGGTTTCCACAACAGCCGTGCGTTGCTCTAAGCCAGCAAGACGTGGTTCAAGTGAGTCACCAGCAGCTGGTGTCTTGGACTTGCCACATTTGGCATGGCTAGTTTGCTCCCCACGTCCGCGTGGTTGCTCTTGCGGAATTTCAACACCAACAGTTGCCTCTTCGGTTGCCATTTGTTCTAGCAAAGGAAAGGGATACAAGAGTACCTAGGTCTAAGAACCGTTGCTCTGATACCACCTGTCACGGAGTTAGCTTTTTGCCTTGACTAACCCGCGCGGCACTTAGATCTTTAATTGCCAAAAGATGCTAAGTAAGCCTAAGAGAGTTGTGCTAGAATCAAAGGAACACAAGGAGGTTCAAAGGGAGTAAGTATATTGCACTACAAAGTGTGTGTATACAAGAGCTTTGAGAGTACAAGGTTTCCAATGTAAAGTTTACAAATGAGGGGGATGGCTATTTATACTTGTTGGCTCCCCTAAGTGTGTGGCTACAATTAATTCTCTAGAATATTCTTTACTATTCTAGTCTATTATGTACAATAGAACTTCCTAGAGATGCAGCTCAAGAAGTCTCTAGAAGCTTCTAGGATGGTTGGGCATGTTGGCATAGCTTGCGGAACTCTCCGGAGAAGTCCAGCCAATTCTGCCGCAAATTGGCCTACCAGGCCTGCTGGTGCGCTGGCGAAAGCTTCTGGCGCCTACTGGACGGTTCCAGCGCCTGCTGGGCGTTTCTAGCGTGCCTTGGCCTGCTGGCCGCTGCTAGCGCCTAGCAGTTGCTTGCATGCGCTGGCCGCTCACTTGGCCCGTTGCTGGCGAGGCTTCTCGCCAATCCCGCATGTCTTACGCAGGCTGTCTGCGCATTGGCACGCTGCTGCGCTCAGCGTGCACGCTGGCTGGCCTGCCGTGCCATTCCTTGCGCGTTTCTCATAGTCGGGCGCTGGGCAGCGACCATTTCTGCCTAGGCGAGGCCCGCTCATGCCATTTCCTCGCCAATCGTTTGTTCGTCGGTCAGGTTGTTGCCAAGGTGAGGCTGCCTTGGCCAATCGTTGCGGGCTTGGTGCGTAGCACTGCCCGCGGGACGTAACAATAAGCTCAATAGCTTACACAGAAAGAATAAGCTCCATTTCATTTTCTTATTGTGAATTTTCTTATTATGGTTCTAGAGCAATTGCCTCTGCTCTCTTAATCGTTTCCCTTGATCTTGATATTTTTTTTTTCTTTTGGCATAATTCAGATCATTTGCTTCCTTTGAGTTTCATTCATTTGCTTCCTTTGAGTTTCATTGTTCTTCATCTTGATATTACTCTGTTTATCATTCAAGTTTTTTTTTCCTAGATTTATATTCATTAAATCTCTATAAATGGCACCGGATAAAGAAGAGGATAATTCTATAGCAAAGGATTATCATAGTAGCCCTTCTATTTCATTTTCTTCATTGAAATTCCCAAATTGCTAGTTTCTTTTATCTCTAGTATCTTTTATTGCTAGAAAATCTGTTACTCTGTTTTGTGTTCATATTCCTTAATTCTACAATCTAAAATCCCTAATCATTACAATGGCACAAATTAAACCAGAAGAGAATCCTCGTAGCCCATATTTTCTTCATCCAAATGAAAATCCATCATTGACTGTAGTTACCAGCATGTTGCATGGATCAAATTATCACACTTAGAGTAGAGCTATGAGAATGTCTCTATTATCTAAGAACAAGTTTAAGTGTGTAGATGGTTCAATTCTAGTCCCACCAAAGGATGATCCACTCTATTCAGCTTGGGAACGTTGCAATGCAATGGTAATTTCTTGGCTCTATCGAGCTCTCTCTTCTTCTATTGCACAGAGTGTGTCTTGGTTAGAATATGTAGTGGATGTGTGGAACAATCTTAAGGATTGATTTTCTCAAGGAGATCCTATTAGAATTTCTTATTTATAATAAGAGATTTCCTTTTTCAAATGGAACAATATGATTGTTACTAATTACTATACTCATCTCAAAATTCTTTGGGATGAATTGTTTAATCTCATACCAATTCCTTCATGTTAGTTTGATCTCAAATGTACAGTCAAGAAGTATTAATCTGATGATCGAATAATCAAGTTTCTTAAAGGATTAAATGTGCATTTCTCCATTATTAGATCACAAATATTGCTTATTAAACCTTTGCCTCCAATCAATAAGGTTTTCCCTTTGGTAATTCAACATGAGCGACAACTGGGGCTTAAATTTTTCAATGCTAGTTTAGATGCTAATGCCCTTTTGCCTCAAAACACTAGTATTGATTCCTTGGTGTATCTTGCCAAGGCTGGTAATTTAGTTAATGGACTTCATTTAGCTACAAATAACTCTTATGGAAATCAAGATTATCATAGAACATCGTATTATCCACATAAAAAGAAACCAATTTGTTCATATTGTGGTCTTTGTGGGCATAATGTTGACAGATGCTATAAAAAGCATAGGTTTCCTCCTAGTTCTCTTCCAAAATTCAGTCCAAAAGGACCTCCTAGTTATGCTAATCAAGTGAATGGTTCTCATGGCACTTATCAAGATAATTCCTCATATCAGCATCCATAAGATGATCCTAATTTTGTTCCTATTTTTCAAAGTTCAATTGATACATTTGCAACTAGCTCTTCTCAAAGTCTTAATACTGGTACTCAGTCTCAACATTCTTTTCCCTTCACTGTTGAACAATGCAATAAGACTCTTGCCCTTATACAATAACCCCAGCCTCAATTGAATGTTGTTTCAATTTCTATTTCTCCAAAGCTTGTGAAATCAGGATCTCAAAACATGGAATATGCTACTCCATCTCTAGTGCTTCCTGCTTCTATTCCTCCTCTATTTCTTGAAATTTTTGATCCAGTAGCAAACGAATCTCATTCTTTTTCTTATATTGTTCCATCAAATTCATTATATTCTTCTCCAATTTCATCTTTTTCTTCTGCTTTAATTTTTAATGAAATATCTAACACAACTTTGGCACTTGTTTCTTCACCTTCTTCAGCTTGGACATCATCTCTTTAACCTCCACTCAAATTCCTTCCGTTCCATCCATCAAACTTTTCATCCCTCTAACTTTTATGCTTTAGATAGATCATCCAAAAAATTAAAGCCCCTTGATCATCTTAGGGATTACTTTGGTCCTTCATTAACTAACCAAACTAAAAGAACTACTCCACCCACCTTAACCTCAGTAATGTCCTTTCATAATCTCTCTTCAACTTATAAACACTTCTCTACGTCTCTTACCACCATCACGAAACCTAAAAACTATGCTCAAGCACTCATGTATGAATGTTAGAAAGCTATTATACAAGCAGTGTTAAATGTTCTACAACAAAGCAAACAGTGGGAGTTAGTTGCCTTACTACTTAATAACCAACCTATTAGTTGTCAATGGGTGTCCAAAGTCAAGTTTAAGGTTGATGATAGTCTCATGTATCCTTTTAAGCCTCCATAACCAAGCTGGGCATACTTGATTTGTATGCTCCAGCTTGCGATAAGGAGGGGGGAGGGTGCCGTGGGGGGTGGTTACTTCAGTGTGACAGATGCAGGGTAGCGTAGCTCAATTGATAATTAGTTAGAGCTTGTTATTTTGTTTTTTTAATTAATAAGCCATGTAGGCAAAGTTAGTTTTGGGCTTTCTATCATTTTTCTAGCTTATATAAGAGCATAAGCTCAATTGCTTCTAGAGAGAGGATAAGCTCCATTTCATTTTCTTATTGTGAATTTTCTTATTAGTGATTGTGAGGTCTCGCCTAAGCACCGGCCCGGTCCGCTGAAGAGAACCAGGATGCTCATTCGAGTTTAGACTCACGATAGAACCCTCGGGTTCATATTTGATTGATTTTGAAAATGATTTTAAGATTCGCCACTTTAATTTTATTTAGTTGAAAAAATATTAAGGAAAAAACCCAAATTGACTCAAATTCATTAATTTTTAATTAATTTGTCCATGAATAAAATCACTAATCTTGAACCAGATTGAGCTCGGGAACTCAATTTTTTGGTTTTAAATAATCAACATTTGGCTCTTAAGTTTAATTTGATTTTGAAAAATTGATTTCATGAATGATAAATATAATGAGATGATAATTGTAAATAAGATGCATGAATATGACATGAGTGTAAGGAGAAAATTAAAATAAAATATCCACAAATTAAAAGGGAAAAAAGAGATTGATAAAGATTTGGATTTAGATTCCAAACGTGCCTACATACCTCATTGAATGGAGATCAAAACCCATGTAATTCGTTCCACGATTAAGTGAAAGGATTTAGGAGTTGATCGGATTGATTTTGGTTTGAGTGTTTTGAGAGTGAGAAAAAAAGGCTGATACCTTTGCTTTTGATAGGCAGAGAGTTTTACCAGACCGAAGTTTCGTTTTATCGGACCAGGTGATTAGATTGATTTGAGAGATTAATTAATTAATTAAAATGATTAATTAACTAATTAATGTGATGAAATGGATGGATGGATAGATGGATTAATTAATTAAAAAGATTAATTAATTAATTTGGATAAGAGGTGAATTAAAAAAAAGGATTAATTTGATTTTAGAAAAAAAAAGATTAATTAATTAATTGAATAATTAATTTTGATTTAAAAAAAGGATTTTTAGTTAATTAAAAAGATTAATTAACTTTTTTAGGGTGAGAAAATTAATTAATTAAAGAGTAGTTAGAGTGAGAAGAAGAGAGAAATTAATAGATAATCATCAATACTAATTCATTGTGTCAAGAAAAATGAGAAGTGGATGGAGGTATTTATAGGAAAAGTGAGTGAGGGTAGTTTAGGAAGTGAAAAAGTGAAAAGACTAAAAGCGAAGAGCTAAAAAAAGCTGAAAATCATATTAGAGGGTATTTTAGGGACTGTAAGCTGGCCTTGGTGGATGTGCTGGTTGAAATTTTACTTTTTCACACGGTAAGGTTTTGAAACTTTCGAATAAGTTTTCAGGAGTTATAGAACTCATAAAAATTATCAGTCAGTGTTGATAAATTCGAAATTAATTTCAGAACATTTTAACAGTCAATTAGGGAGAAAATCCGTTAGTTTTGAAAAAATACTATCTAATATAAAAGGTTCAGTCAGGGTAGGAAAAATGTCAGTGTTTGAAAATTAAACATCCTCATACTAATGTGACTGAAAGTTCATTTTTAACTCTAAGGGCACTACCCCCTTGACCCTTGCCCGCTAACCTGCTAGTGAGACCGCCGTGTTGGTTCTACGTAGCACACTATTCTTAACAGGTGTCAAACTGCAGCCGAATGATGAAATATAAAATTAAGGGTTCATAGTGATCACTAAAAAATAAATTTTGGTCAAGAAATACCTAAAATTTTAAAAAATTTTCATATTGAAGTTACTAGCCAGAAACCCAATTGAGAAGTTGATGTGGTATGCCACGTAAAAGAGATATGCTAACTCAACTAGCCAGCTAGACACCACATCATAAAAAAATTAATGCATCATCATGCCACATGGCAAATTAATTTTTTCTTAATTTTTCTTTCATTTCTTTTTTTTTTTCTTCTACTCTCTATTTTTTTTCTTTTTCTTTTCATTTCTTTTGTTCTTTTTCAGTTCTCTCTTTTCGAATTCTATCATATACTTAATCTCTATTTCTCTCTCTATCTGTTTATTTATTACTCTCCTTCACCATCTTTGTAGATCCATTCTCCTGCTTTCTCCTTTTTTTTTTTTTTTTTTTTTTGCCGGCGACCCATCTCACTTATGCATGAAACAAACTTTCAAACTTGGCCAAAATCAATCCTCACCGACTCTCTCTGTCTCTTTCTAGTAACCCGATTCTCTTACTTTGTTGATAGTGGTCTGAATCGGGTTGGCTTGGATCTTTTTTTTTTTTTGGGTAATTGCTCATTTTTGAAGAAAGAAAAAGAGAGACTTATAGTGAAAGAAATTACTGTCGTAATTGAATTTCAAAGTATTTTGGGTTATTTAGGGAGGTTGTGGAAGCTGTGATAACAAAGGATCAAATCACATGGCATGCCTATGGACTTGGTTTTATTGTTTTTACTGATTCAGCTGTTGTTTCCCATATACTCTCATCTATTCCCTAGATAACAACAAACACATATAACAATCAAGCTTCATCATTTTACCCAAAATTTTGTACAACCCAAAAACGATTTACTCTTTTTCATTACACAAGAAAATCCAATTTCATTTTCCTTTGTTTTCGTATGCTCACTAGAAAACACAGTAGCAAAAGCTAGTTAGACTGTAACAAATCGGGCAGATCTTGGTAATTATACAATAACTTCTTCTCTAACACAAAATTAGAAGATGGTTCAAATGGTAAAATTGAAAAGCTTGAAAATTGTTCTCCCAAATGCACCTCGAAAAGCACCGTTCAATCAAGCAAAATTGCAAATCTTCGGAGGTATCAATCCTGAATCCATGGCAACCCCATTGGCTCCTTCCATCAAAAATTTTATAGTTCAAAGTCTATCAAGTACTGAGCTCTTGATTTTACTCGAAGGTTTCAAAAACTTTAGATTGAGATCACAAAGAAGAGTGATTCTATTGAGACTTGTGAGTGTGACGACTATGGCGAGGATGAGTTTAGCGATGGTTATTGCAGCAACTAAGCTTTCGATGATGATAGTACTGAGCTTTGACATCGAGGATGACCAATGTGTGAATTGGTGATGGTGGGTGAGTGAGAGGGAAAGTGGGGTTTATGTTGGTGAGTGAGAATGGGGGAGATTAAAGGAGATACAAATGGGGAAGAGAATCGTGAGGAACTAGACTAAAAAAAAAAAAAAAAAAAAGAAAAAGAGGAAAAAAAAAAAGAGAGGGAACAAGGAAAAAAGAAAAAAAAATCTTTAGTTCCATGTGTTTGGCTGATGTGTCAATTTTTTATAACGTAGCATCTAGCTAGCTAGCTGAGTCAATAGGTTTCTCTTATGTGGCATGTCACATTAGTTTCTCAGGCTAGATTTTTAGTCAATGACTTTTATGTGAAAATTTTTTAAAATTTTTGGTATTTTTTAATAAAAAAAATTTTTTTAGTGATCACATCAAAAAATTACTAATATTTAGTGATTTTTGAAACTATTTATCCTTAGCTATTTCAAGATTTTTATTTACATTTTTATGTTAGATTATTATCAAGTTAATACCTTATTATGCATAAGCAAAGTAGGTCTATTGATTATCTTTTGTCAATTAGCATTAGAGTTATTTCTATAATTAAAAAATTTGGAGTTTGGATCCCTTTCAAATCAAATTTAAAAAAGAAAAAAAAGTAAAATGGGCTGCTAAAAAAAACCAAATTTTAAAATGAAAGCATGCTTTTCTACTCTTTATACGGAGGAGATCTCATATTTTGATTGGGAAAAAAAAAAGCAAGGAAAAAAGAAAATGAAAGAAAAAGTAGATTTTTTTTTTTTTTTGTCATTTCCTTACAGTGGAAAATGGAAATTCTTTTTTACTTATTTTTTCACTATTTTCTTTTTATTTTTCCTTCTTACATTATCTTTTAAACTAATTGAATTCAGAAAAAATCTGTATTTATTTTCTTTTATTTATTTTCTCTTTTTAAATTAAAAAATCACTTTTTTCAAGTATTTTTCATTTTTTATTTCATTGAACGAGTATGAGGAAGATCTCATATTTTGATTGTGAAAAAAAAAGCAAGGAAAAAAGAAAATGAAAGAAAAAGTAGATTTTTTTGGGTCATTTACTTAGAGTGGAAAATGGAAATTCTTTTTACTTATTTTTTCACTGTTTTCTTTTTATTTTTCCTCTTTATATTATCTTTTAAACTAGTTGAATTCGGAAAAAAAATCTGTATTTATTTGCTCTCATTTCTTTTTTTTTGCTCTTTTTAAATTAAAAAAATCACCTTCTTCAAGTATTTTTCATGTTTTATATTATCGAACTAGTATGATGAAGATCTCATATTTTGATTGAGAAAAAAAAAAAAAAAGCAAGGAAAAAAGAAAATGAAAGAAAAAGTAGATTTTTTTTATCATTTTCTTAGAGTGGAAAATGGAAATTCTTTTTTACTTATTTTTTCACTATTTTCTTTTTATTTTTCCTCCTTACATTATCTTTTAAGCTAGTTAAATTCAGAAAAAATATGTATTTATTTTCTCTCATTTCTTTTTTTTTTTCTCTTTTTAAATTGAAAATCACTTTCTTCAAGTATTTTTCATGTTTTATGTCATCAAACTAGTATGATGAAGATCTCATATTTTGATTGGGAGGAAAAAAAAAAGCAAGGAAAAAAGAAAATGAAAGAAAAAGTAGATTTTTTTTGTCATTTCCTTAGAGTGGAAAATGGAAATTCTTTTTTACTTATTTTTTCACTATTTTCTTTTTATTTTTCCTCCTTACATTATCTTTTAAACTAGTTGAATTCGAAAAAATCTGTATTTATTTTCTCTCATTTCTTTTTTTTTCCTCTTTTTAAATTAAAAAATCACTTTCTTCAAGTATTTTTCATGTTTTATGTCATCAAACTAGTATGATGAAGATCTCATATTTTGATTGGGATAAAAAAAAAAAGCAAGGAAAAAAGAAAATGAAAGAAAAAGTAGATTTTTTTTTGTCATTTCCTTAGAGTGGAAAATGAAAATTCTTTTTTACTTATTTTTTCACTATTTTCTTTTTATTTTTTCTCCTTACATTATCTTTTAAACTAGTTGAATTCAGAAAAAATCTGTATTTATTTTCTCTCATTTCTCTTTTTTTTCTCTTTTTAAATTGAAAATCACTTTCTTCATGTATTTTTCATGTTTTATGTCATCAAACTAGTATGATGAAGATCTCATATTTTGATTGGGAGGAAAAAAAAAAAAAAAGCAAGGAAAAAAGAAAATGAAAGAAAAAGTAGATTTTTTTTGTCATTTCCTTAGAGTGGAAAATGGAAATTCTTTTTTACTTATTTTTTCACTATTTTCTTTTTATTTTTCCTCCTTACATTATCTTTTAAGCTAGTTGAATTTGAAAAAATCTGTATTTATTTTCTCTCATTTCTTTTTTTTCCTCTTTTTAAATTAAAAAAATCACTTTCTTCAAGTATTTTTCATGTTTTATGTCATCAAACTAGTATAATGAAGATCGCATATTTTGATTGGGATAAAATAAAAAAAAGCAAGGAAAAAAGAAAATGAAAGAAAAGTAGATTTTTTTTGTCATTTCCTTAGAGTGGAAAATGGAAATTCTTTTTTACTTATTTTTTTCACTATTTTCTTCTTATTTTTCCTCCTCACATTATCTTTTAAGTTAGTTGAATTCGCAAAAAATCTGTATTTATTTTCTCTCATTTCTTTTTTTTTTCTCCTTTTAAATTAAAAAATCACTTTCTTCAAGTATTTTTCATGTTTTATAACATCGAACTAGTATGATGAAGACTTCCTTCAATTAAAAGGTTAAATGATATAGTAGAAAACAATATATATATATATATATATATATATATATATATATATATATATATATATATATATATATATATATATATATATATATTTATATATATATATATATATATATATATATATATATATATATATATATATATATATATAGCAATTTGTTTTGATCATATAATTATAATTCTACATTCCTTTAAAAATTTTTCAAGATAATAAATGAGAAAAATAAAAATTACTCATGTAATCTACCATTATGAAATTCTCACAAATTATAATTTTTTTTTATCAATATAATTTAAGGGCCAAATTTTTTCAATTTAAAATGAAGTACCTATTAACTTTATTTACATTTAAATGAGAAAAATTATAATTAAGCTAAGTTAATTTTATATTTATTTATTTTAAAAAAAAGTATATTATGGAATTTTTATTAAATATGTTTATTTTAATTAACTTAATAAAACAAACACAAATAAATTTTAATTTTTATATATAAGCTATGGCCTATGAGCGAAGAGATCCCACGTTATCATCCTTAACTCCTTATAAAGGGTTATGTCCTTTGTATAGGGAGAGGTCATAGCCTTTAGTCAATTCAAGGACTAATCTGTCTCATGTATAGTGTTAAAGGTTGTGCTCAACACCATTGTGTAGGGTATCCTTTTTTTTTTTTTTTTTTGTCGAATTGTGTAGGGTACCCTTCAATCTTTATCTTTGTATATTCCAAGTAGGATTTGCCACAAAACGAATATGAATTTATTACTATATTAATTAATTAATAATAAACCATAGCCCCACTCAATCTCTAAATAGGTTCTTTTCCTCTGTGACAGGCCAGCAACCTCAAAATCATCTGTCATCATTATTATCATTATTATTATTATTATTACATTATTATTATTATTAAAGGAAATCTGTCATCATTATTACATTATCACTCGTCGAAATTGAAAGCCATATAAATGTGTTATTTTTTAAATTTATTAATATTTTATTTTTTAAATTATTTTATCTAATGTAAAATATAATTTTAAAATGCTGTGTACAATAATGTGTGCATATATAACGAAAAGGAAAAAATAAAAAGACATTTTTAGATATATTATTCGTAAGCTAAACTTATTTATTAAAATAAATTATTAAAATAATATGGAGACCATATATATATATATATATATAATCTTTAAATATTACATGATCAATAGTTTATGATTGTGGATCTCCTAATTTATTTCTAAAATATAACTTAAATTATTTTATTTAGTGAATTAATTTTAAAAAAATTAAAATTTTTAAATGAATATAAAAATTAGATAATTATTAAAATTAACAGCTTTTAAGACATATATGAAAAAATTAAATGCATAATATTTATATAAAAAAAATTGAAAGCATGATTTAAGAATAAAAGGTAATATATAATATAATTAACAAGTGCAACCTTAATAATTCTCTTATGCTCAGATTAATAATATCAGACACTAACAAATCGTTAATAATAAAATATAATAAACAAAATAATATATTTAAAAATTAAATACATTAAAGTTTAATTTAATTTTATAATTTATCAAGTTTAGATTTGTAATATATAAATTGAGCGGAAAAAATTATATTAGTTGAAACATTTTTTTATAAAAAATGATAAATTTTATGTTCAACTAAAATAAAATCATTGAAAATGTAAAAAAAAAAATTATTAAAAAAATCTTTTAATTTCAAAATCATTTGAATATGTTAAAGTGACCAAAACACTATAGTATATAATAACTATATTTCCTGAAATTATTTTATCTTCCTAATCATAAGTGGAAACAAAAAATAAATTAGTAATACTAAATTTTATATTTCCTTCATAATTTCTAATTATGTAACATATAACATAGTTGTTAAAACAACTTTAACGTAGTAATAATTTTACAATGATTTATTTAGATATATTTGAATTTTCTTTTAATATTATGTATGTATTAATTTTTAAAATATATTTATATATTTATATAGAATCTATATATACAAAATGATAACAATTAGCAACGGGCGGACCCGAAAGGCTTAGCCCAAGTCAGCATTCTAAAATTGTTTTGAGAAAATTATATATTCTATCTAATTTTTTGAAATATTAACATATATATGCTTCTTTTAAAATATTTAATTTCTTGCTAATTATTTTTAAATTTTTTATGCTTTTCAATCTATTCCAATTTTTTTTTATGTTATTTTTCTTTCTCTCTATGTTATTTTTCTTTTTTTTTTTTTCACGTTTCTCATCTCTCTTTCTTATGATAGCTTATGGTTTGATATTTCCTTTTTCTTTATAATATGCCTATTGTTAAATCAGCAGTGGTTGCTTAAGTTGATGAAGTTGTTCGACGGTTATTAAGCTTTAAGGTGAAGGAAATTTGTTTTTAGAAAGTAAGTATGAAATAATATTGTATTAAAAATTTGTTTTGATAATATGTTGTTTAATTTTTTTTGATTTCTTTCTCATTAGTTTTGATGATTGGTTGTCTTTTACTTGGATTATAAATAGAAATTAAAATTGAACACAATTCTTACGCAACCAAAGAAACTAAGCACTTATACTGTGATCGACGAAATTATCCAAAGAAACACAAAAGAGAGAGAGGCAAAAAAATAAATGATGAAATTTTTTATGTTGTGCGAAAGGCCATTGATTTTTATGCTAGAGCTTATGTAAACAAGAGTCCAATTGATCTATTTCATGTTGAAATTGTTGGTAATATTATTAACAAAAGGAGAATTAAAGGAGTAGAGAGACAACTGTTAATAAAGAGACAAAAGCTTGAAAAAAGAAAATACGTTTCTCTGTTATTGAATTTTAAGTCATATTCTTTTCATGGACTAGCAAAGAACTTTAGAGTTTATCAAGGGAGAGTGTATCAATGTCTTTGGATTCTCCAATTGAACAAACAACATAATTGAATTTGGATACTATGGACTGCAATATCTTCTCAATAATGACAATATCTTCCATCTTTTTACCATGGAATTGTATTTTATTTGCCACAACCATGATCTTTGTAAAATAGCTAGTTACAGATTCACCATCCTTCATTTGTAGAATCTCAAATTCTTTTCTCAAGGCTTGAAGCTGTGCATGCTTTGTTCTAGATGAGCCTTAATATTTTTTCTTCATTGAATCCTAAATATCCTTGGAAGTTTCTTTGCAAAGAATAGTTTCCAGGATAGACCGATCAATAGCCTAAAACAAGTAATTTTCTGCCTTCAAATCTTTCAATTTCAGTCTCTCCAACTCCTTTTGTTGTAAGTTTGTGAGTTCCATTTCAACTATTGGTGTTGCTACACCAATTTCAACAACATGCTAGTACTCTTTCGACCATAAGAAATTATCCATCAACATGCTCCAGTGGTGATAATGACCATCAAAATGTGGAATGGCGAGCTGAACAAAATTTTTAGAAGGCATTAGCTGCAAACAAATGATGAATTTGAACAACAAAAGTTTCTGCTATTTTGCCTAAATTTTTCACTCTTTTTTCTTTTGGGTTTAGTGGCTCTAATACCACTGTTAACAAAAGGAGAATTAAAGGAGTAGAGAGACAACTAATAAAGAGACAAAAATTTGAAAGGAGAAAATACGTTTCTTTGCTATTTCATTTAGAAATCTTGAAGCTATTAAATAGGCAAATTCTTAATAGCAATAACATGAAAATAGGACTCTAAACAAAACTATGTTCTACATATTGTAACCAAATTCCTAAAGATTAGGACAGCCTTGATTGAATGAAATAATAGAGAAACTTGTTTTCTCCTTTCAAGCTTTTGTCTCTTTATTAACAGTTGTCTCTCTACTCCTTTAATTCTTCTTTTATTAACAAACTTACCAAGCAAGTTTAATAAGTAATTTTCTATTTTTGTTTATTTTTATATTATTATATACGTTATTAATTTTTCTATTATTAATTTATTTTATTTTTATATTTTGTAATGGTTGTGGTATTTTTGTATGTTTCTATATTGAGTTTTTACTTCCAGAAAAGAAACACCTGTTCATAGTTTCAGCTTTGAGAAACATTGAAGGAGGCTTGTGATTGTATTATTCTCTATTATGCGAAGTCCAAAGAAGATGAAGATTTTGATAGTGATTCTAAATCATGTGACAAGTTTAAGAAGGTGGATAGGCCAAAGAAGATATGGAAAAGAAATTTGATGTGATTATTATGTAGTTTATTTTCTTGATATTATTAATGATAGACAAGTAGTATTATAATTTGATGCTAAGTGGATTTCATTTTCTCTTAGATGTATTCCAAATTGTAAACTTTCTTTCTTTGAATTTTTTTCAAATGATTTGTATATATGTAGAAAGTTTGTTGTTTTAGTTTAAATGTATAAGTCTTTTTGTTAATCAAAAGCATGTTTAAATATAAGTATGTTTGAAAACAAATTTAGTATACTTAGAATATACTAAGAGGATGCCCTTTGTATACTCGCAATAAATTTAAATTAAACCATTTCCTGTTACTTCTATTTATGCACTTCTTTTATGCATTTAATGTTGCATTTTTATATATTGCTTAAGGCATACATAAGTTGTATTTATGTCATAAAAAATTATTTTAATAATATAACAACTTGATAATTTCATTTAATTATATTTGACAAATAGTGATAGCTTTTTTATTTTTATCTCCAATTATAGTTTCGATTTCATGCTTTAATTTTTTGAATTCTTTGAATTCTTACTTGTGTAACTAGAGAAATTTTATAATTAGTTGATGGCTATTATAAGTGGACAAAATCATTCATTAGATTCTATAGTATATATGCAACAAATTTATAACATTTCAAAACTTCATAAATAGTAGCAAATACACCTTATATACTTTGAATATGCTATATACTGTTAATTTTACTTAAGAATATATTAAACTAGAACATAGAAAAATTTTACAAATTGAAAATATTACATTGATAATTATATTTAATGCAATATTTTTACAAATTTTGAAATAATATATTAACTATTGGGTTATTTTTGTAGTCGATTTTTCATGTCTTTCTATTGTGCCCTAGTTACCTACATCTCTCACATTAATTTGATTTTTATTCTCCCATGCTACCTTCAATTTTCTTTTCTTAGGTCTTTTTTTTATTTGACTTTGTCTTTTAGTCGGAGTACTTTTATCATTTTGATCTCATTTGGTATATTCTATGTGCTCGCATTCCCAGTTGAGTATACCATTGAGGCATATGTAACAATCATCATCTTTTTGATGTAGTATTCTAAACAATATCTCATCAGGATTTTAGTTCATCTCCTTCACTATTATCATTACATGTGGATATGGCAACTCATCTATTCGAAACCTGTTGCATGTGCATTTTTTCTCTTTTAAGTTTACCACTTTTGATTTTTCATTTTTAAATACTTGAAACAATTATTCTTTTGTTGGTTTGACTTGAAAAATAGAACTCAAAATAGGCACATGCATAGTACAAAAATTTTAGATATTAATGAACATATGCTACAATATACTTAAAATATATGCATATTATACTCAAAATATACTTATTATATACTTAAAATATATTATTTAATGTGAATCCAAAAAACATTTGTTATTTTTTTTAGAATATAATGTTTTCTATCTATATTTTTGTAATATTTAATATCCAAAAATTTTCAAACATATGTATCAAATAAGTACAATATAAACACAAGTTAATCAAATTTAATAAAATGTATACCTATGATATACCTATATATATTCTATATATATTATTTTTTGGGTTTGCTGAAAAATATTTATGTTTCATTGGTTTTTGAGAAATACTGATTGTACTTTCATTAGTAAATTTACTGATAAATTGCTTTAGCTGTCGTTACATAATTATTGACCATTATTTTATTGATGGATTTTAGCTATCCTTAATCTTTTAGTAAAGTCAATTATTGACGGATTTTTTTTATTTACTGATGGAAATATCTGTCGGTAAATTGTCTGTTTTTTGTATTGACCCTCAACCTCCTTCTTTGAAGAAGAAGTATGAACATTTTTCTTTTTTTACTGAAAATCATCATCATTCTTCAAAAATTTAGAACTTTCGACTTTCTTTTTCAAAATTTCAGAATGCTTTTTAGTAGATCTAAAATCTTTTTTTTACTCATTTTTTCTTATCATCAACTCTCAAATTATTCTTAGGAGAGAACGAGGAATAGTTAAATCTCTAAAAATTTGAGAATTAGATTAGAGATTAGGAGAAGAAAAAGAATAGGTTTGCGCCATAGTATTTAAAAACAATAAGAAAGGAAAAGTGAAAGTTAAAAAAAAAGAAAAAAAAAAAAAAAGAGAAGCTTGCATGCAATAGATAAGACTGAATATGAAGCAAAAGTGGAAAATAACTGAAATGTAAATACAATGTATTAAAATTCAAGCAATAACTGATGCAAAAATTTAAAAATAAAAAAGAGTAAAAAAAAAGCCAAAATCATAGACTTTAAAATTTCAAAACAAAGGGAAAAAAAAAAGAAGAAAAGAAAGAGAAATAAAGAGCAAAGTATCTTCAAGTCGACCCTTCAACAAAATAAAAGAAATAAACACAACAAGACAAAAAAAAAAAAGTATAAACGTAAAAAATAAATAGTTTAACAAAATAAAAGAAATAAACACAACAAGACAAAAAAAATTATAAAAGTAAAAAATAGAGGGCAAATTTGTAAGTTTTTTATACTGGGTATCTAAATGTAAAAAGGAGGAAAAATTGGACAGAGAATGTAATTTTTTCTTAAATTTATTGTTGAAAATCAAACCCTAAATCAGACTATATATCTAATTATAAAGTAATTTCATAATACCATTAGATTAAAATATTATATTCAATCAAATTTTCTAATAAATTTAAGTAATTTAATATTTATTGATTTTAAATTATTATTAAGATATTATTTAAAAAATTCAATAAAATTAAAATTCACTGAAAATGGTTAAGTTAAAATTAAGACGTATAAATACTTTTAGAAAATGAAAAATCTTTTTTTAGTAGCTAAAGCAGTGGCTTCCAAGACCCTAGGCTGAAGCTTAATGTTTTGGTTCAGAACAGTTACAAACGAAACAATAAAGAAAAATCCTTCTCTCTCTTTTTCTTTAACGTGTGCTGAGTCTGCTGACTACTGAGTTGAAGCGTTGGAGCTGACTCTCTTGAACAACGTTTTTTTTTTTTTTTCCCCTTTAACTAAATCACCATGTATACTCTGTAGCAAAAAAATCTACAAAATCTCTTTGTATTTGGCAATGAAATAAATGGGATCTCCTTTTATAGACAATGAGCAATTTTTAACACTGTTACAAGTAAGAATACATTAAAAGGTAGCTGAGAGAGTGACCAACAATACATGATAACAAGACCCACGAACAAGAACTGGTTTTTTTCTTCTTTTGTGGTACCCAGTAAGCAATAGTATAGCTAAAGGCCTAATGCTGGTTGGTTGGTTGTCTCTCTCTTTCATCCTCTGACAGTACCAGCTGTTCTTTTTCAACTTTATCTGAGTCTCAGTGACCCTTCAAGCTAAATTCCAAAGCCAATTACTTCTTCAATTCTCATCTCTCTCCCTCTTTCTCCCTCTCAACTCTCAACCCACCCACTGCTACTCTGTTTCTATCAGTGACTCTGGTATAATTATAATTCTCTTAAGCTTTTCCTCTGTACTTTACAACTTTCTACTGTGGCTATCAAACCCAGCAAAACCCTCCTCCATTTTAGCAAAACCTCATCATAGTTTCACAAACAAGACAAAGGACATTTTTTTTTTTTTTGGGTAGAAAGAGACATGGGTTGTGGTCTTTCAAAGCAAGAAGAAGAAGATGATGTTGTGTCTTTGTGTAGAGAAAGGAAAAAATTGCTCAAATTGGTTGTGGAGAAAAGGTATGCTTTTGCTGATGCTCAGTTTAAGTATAATCAGTCTCTTTATGCAGTAGCTATGGCTTTGAGGTTGTTTGTTGCTAGACATTCTTCTCCATCTTCTCCTTTTCTCATCACTTTCCCTTCTGTTGATACCAATGAGCCCTTGCCTGCCAACCCAATGTTCCTTAAGCAAAGACCAACTGAACCCATTCGTGAAACTTTTGCATGTCAGCCTTCTGATTCTAAAGTTTCTTTCCCTTCTTCTAAGTTAGAGACTAAAGTAGAAGAAACCCATCAAAATAATAACAATGGTAATGATGATCATGACGAAGACGGGGAGGAATCTTGGGAAGAAGAAGAGGAAAGTGAAAGTGAAATTGAAGGACTTTGTGAGCACTTTTATGGTGAGGAGGATTCACCAGTACCATCAACACAGAGGCAAGTTGGGTGGGATTTCTTTTACCCTTTTGATGAAATGAGGTCAGAGGTTTTAAATGGGCTTATTCAAAACTCTGATGAGGATTTGGAGGCTGTGCGAAAGAAAGAAGGTATTCCAGAATTGGAAGAGGAAGGAGAGAAATTAATGAGGGAGAGTGAAGTTGTGAATGTGAAAAATGGTGATTTGGGTCATAAGGAAAATGGAATTACAGAAGTGAGAAGTGGAGATTTTGCAAATGTAGGACAAGATGAGAATAAGGGATTGAGAGTAATTGATACACCCACAAATGGGAGGGAATTGTTGGAAGCACTGAAAGATATTGAAGACCATTTTTTCAGGGCCTATGATTCTGGTTTAGATATTTCAAGAATGCTAGAGGCCAATAGAGTACCATTGCAATCTGGTTTAGAAGAAATCAAAGGTGGGTTCTTTTATCTCATTTGGCTGCCCTTTGTGATTTGGCTGCAAACTTTAATTCATGATCTATATATAGTTAGGTAAGAATTTTTTTTTTTTTTGAAACTGTTTCCATGAATTAAAAATTGACTGACAAAATGAGTACCTGGCTCCATTTTTTTATAACATTGTAGGCCATGTCACTATTTGTTGGAAGAACTATTTATCACCTGAATTAGAATGTATAGCGATTGCATTTCTTGCCTATCTCACCGAAATATTAACATCCCAACTGTGAAAACAGAGAAAATGGGTAAATTTATAGTTTTCAGAAGTGTTCCTCAACTAGTTTTCCACTTGGCAATTGTTGTACTTAGGATTTGTTTTTTCCTTTCAAGTTGTTAAATTGTTAGAAAATGGAAATTCTCATAAACTATTGTACGATGCACATACATTGATTACCTTATCAGTTCATCTTGATGTTTGGATGCAGAGAGCTCAAATAAGCTCATCAGATCAATTACATGGAACCGATCCACTTCATCTCGGTCTTCCTCCTCTAAAAGTCTCCTTTCATCTAGTTCTGTGAATTCTTCAATGTGGACAGAACTCAAGACTGATCTATTTGATGACTTTGTAATGGAAGCAGGAAGCCATTCACTGACTCTAGCAAGGTTATATGCTTGGGAGAAGAAGCTCTACCAGGAAGTGAAGGTAAACTATGAATCCGTAATGTTGTCTCTCCCTCTCTATGTTTTTCCTTTATGCTGTCATGTTTGATATTTTACAATTTGTTAGTCCTTGAATCAATGGTACTGATATAAAGCTTAACATTTGTATCCAATTAGCATATCACTCAATTTATTGGATGTTGAGACATGAAACTCAATGTTCCTGCTTGGTGCTTTTTACTCGGTGATGTTGCATTTCAATGAATCATTGTCTTCTATTGTTATTGTATGCCATTAGTTTGATTTCTCTCATTACAATGAACCAAATTCCTTTAACAAGTCATAATCCTTGTGCTCAGGCTGGAGATCAGACCAGGAAAATTTATGAGCGAAAATGCTCGCATTTGAGACACCCAGATGCTACAGGAGATGACTTCTGCTCCTTGGATAAATCTACAGCTGAAGTAAAAGAATTATATTCCAGGATCTCGGTGGCAGTAAGAAGTGTGGAGTCAATCTCCAGCAGAATACAGAAATTGAGAGACGAAGAGTTGCAGCCACAACTTCTTGAGCTGCTGCATGGGTAAGAAACAAAATGTTAGAAATTTTTTGCGAGGATTAAGAAGGCCAAAGTTAAGATTTAGTTGTTTGATTCTTCCACTTCTCTGCAGCCTAATGAGAAACTGGAAGATAATGTTGGAATCACATGAAACTCAAAGCCAAGTGATGCTTGAAGTGAAATTCTTCAATTGCCCAGCTTATGGAAAGTTCTGTAATGACTCTCACCGTCTTGCAACTCTTCAGCTTGAGGCAGAGCTTGATAATTGGCGTGCCTGCTTTGCTGCATATGTATCATCACAGAAGGCCTACATTGAATCTCTTGGAGGTTGGCTATCCAAGTTCATTGCTCCTGAAGTTGAATTCTACTCTGGGGGAAAGTCTTCAATCCCACCATGTGGAATTGGTGGGCCGCCATTACTACTAACCTGTCATGTTTGGTTAGCTTGGCTGGATAAGCTGCCAGATAAGGCTGTAACATGTGCAATGAAAACCTTTGGGAAGGATATCCATGCCTTGTGGAGTCAACAAGGAAAAGAGCAACAGCAAAAGAGGAAGGTTGATGGCCTAGCCAAAGAACTTGACAGGAGGGCTCTGTCGTACCAAAAAGCAGAAAGGAGGATTCTTGGAACAAAGATTTCTGAGCAGGAATCAGAAGCTAGTGTGCGAAATCGCATTGAATACTTGGCAGAAGGGAAAAAACTATTGGATATGTTCAGGAGCGGGCTCGATGAAGAGAAGGGAAAGCACCTTACTAGCATGCAGGAGACTCAGCGGATCACTGTAAGCGGATTTCAGACAGGATTTTCATCAGTTTTTAAGTCATTAGCTAAGTTTTCTAATGCATCTGTGAAAATGTATGCTGATCTTGTAACATACAGTGCAAATGCAAAGCCAATAGAGAAAAATGATAACAACCAATCCTATATGGATGGGATGTTCTCTTAGTTTCCAAGTTGAAAAAAAAAAAAAAAAAAAAAAAAAGTGAAAATGGAAACTAGGTAAGGGTTTGAGAAGCTGGTTAAGTGTTCTAAAAGATAAACAGTATGTATAGAGATTATGTCAAAGCATTTATAGCATGCTCTTGTTCATATATTTCTTTTCAATTGCCAAAACATTTTTGCTTTGTTTCTTTATCAAAACTAGAAGGAATTATTTGTTGTAACTATATATTATCCCTTTATTTAATGGTGAAAATTTAAGTAAATGTCAAAATTTTGCATAATTATAAAAACATATTTTTGCAGTATCTGACTGAGATTAATCAAAATAAATAATTCTTTTTCCTAATTTTAATGAAAAATTCACACAAAATCTCATGAAAAATTTATAAATACAAATATATATAGATAATCACATATGTTCAATGCTGATATCTTCTTTGCCTGTTTCCTCACTAATCCCTCTCAAATTGTTATTATCAATATCAATGATCACACTATTGAAGCTATTGACCTCAAAACGCCTTAAGCTTGCTATACTTTGAAAAGAGAGGCTATCCATTTCTATATGAAACCTTTGAAAACCAACCCCATCAATGCTAACAAAGCTCTGTGAAGACTCACATTCTGTTGATCTTCGAGGTCCATGATCTGCCGATCGATGAGAGCTGGCTGGTGATGCCCTAGAACTTCTTGAAGGTTCTTTGTGAGTGAACCTATCAGCTGTATATAAAGCCTCCTCTAGCTCTTGCCATACCTGAGTCATTGTAGGCCTGTCTTTAGGATTTTCCACTACACATCTTAGACCAAGTAGCCCCATCTTCAGCATTATTTCCATATTGCATGGCTCTGTAAGAAGATTTGCATCTAATATTTCTGCAACGTCACCCCTCTCTAAGCTAGGCCTTGCCTGCATTTTTACCAACATACATATTATCTTCCATTGTTGTTAATAGTGCAGAGTCGACTCTTACAGCTTTATGAGAACATGTCAATGTTTCAAAACGCTAACAAACTCAGAATCAAGTTGAATCTCATTTTCAATATTGAAATCAATTCGATTTTATGAGTTCAGAAGATGAAGGGATGAAGCAATATCCTCTCAAAAAAAAAAAAAAAAGAGTGATTCTAGGTGCGTTAGTCACTACTCCTATCTGGTCCAGGGCCAACAATGTAGGTGTTGACGTCCCTATTTAAGTTACCCTAATAGGGCACACCAACCACCTGAGCTAGGTGGCAAACTTCTTGCTGGATCAGCAATTACTGATCCTTATTCCCTACACGCAGAGTCCGGTCTAAGCAACAAAGTCAATATTTAGACATCATGTGTAACAGGCTGTGCGGAAGAGGATTGAACCTGTAATCAAGACATACGAGAGAGACGTGTCTTAACCATCTAAAACACCAACTCAAATGGTAAGTGATATCCTCTAATTGGAGGTGGAAAGTTTAGATTTTATTATTGAAAATTTTAGAGGATCCTTAGATTGCTTACCCATTCAATTATATGATAATTGGATTGACTCCTGCTTGAATCAACTGCAGGCCTAGCAGAAACAAGTTGCAAGAGTATAACTCCAAAACTGTATACATCACTAAAAGGACTCAAATGAAAGCTAGAACAATAAGCAGGATCAAGATATCCTGGTGTTCCTTTAATCTGGCTGCTAACATGAGATTGATCTCCAATAGGTCCCATTTTTACTAGTCCAAAATCTGAAACTTTGGCTTCAAAATCCTCTCCTACTAGGATATTACTTGGTTTTATATCACGATGAATTATACTAGGCGTGACACCGTCATGCAAGTGAGCTATTCCTGCAAAATTTTGCAGAAACTAAATGAAGATTAGTTTATTTGCTTGTATTAATTTCCAGAGATTATTGCAGACATGAAATGCAAACCTTTGGCTGCTCCAATAGCTATGTTTACTCTTTGCCTCCAAGTTAGGCTTCTCCCTCTTCTTCCTATATGGTAATAATCCAAAATATGAATCAAGCATTGCTTATCTAAGAACTTAAATAAGATACTTAAATTGACTGAGCCTTAGTCTTATTTTTATTACTATTGTAATTATCATTAAGCAACAATTAGGAGAGGTTACCAATAATGTATTCAAGCAGAGAACCATTTGGAACATACTCATAGACCAGTACTTTTGCCCTTTTGCCTCCTCCTGTTTGAAGAACCAACGTTGAACATATCTTTAAAATTTTTGCTACATAAAATAAAGGGCACCATTGGCATAGCTATGTACATACCATTTTCTTCACAAAATCCCACCAAACTTACAAGGTTACTGTGCTTAACTTGGGAAAGTAGCTTCACTTCTGTTTCAAGAAAACAGTAAAAATGGATTACTAAAAAATAATGATAATTTTTCTTTTCTTTCTTTCTTCTTTTCATGTGTTTGTGCTCACTTGTGTATGTGTATTACTAAACTTGATACTTTTTTATTATTATTATTAGCTAGACTTCAATTTTACAGTCATTGGGCCAAAATTCATCAATGAATTTAAACTAAACAGGTTGAGTGTTTAAATTCACCATTTTATAGTTCTAAAACCGATTGTAGTATCATTGAGTCAAAATTCATCAATGAATTCAAACTCAACAAACTCAGTATTCAAATTCACGATCTTACAGTTTTAAGAATGACTGTAGTATTATTGAATCATAATTCATCAATAAATTCAAACACAACAAATTTGATTTTTGAACTTAATCTATACATTTGAAGTGAGAAGATTATTACCATTTCTAAATTCTTCAACACTTTGGAATGAGTCAGCATGGGCTCTTTTGATTGCCAGAGTACCTTCTACTTCAAATATCCCTTTGTAAACATTACCAAATGCACCAGAACCCACTAAGCAATCTTCACTGAAATTATGGGTAGCCCTTTCTAATTCCTCTAATTGGAATTGCCTTAATGACAATCCCTCACCTTTTAAAATTTCTAACAAGATTATCAATAAACAAAATAAATTTCACTTAATACACATAATATTCTAGAAAAAAATAAAAATGAACTATAATTCAGACACACAGTCAAAAATTCAATTTTTATTTTTTATTTTTTATTTAAGTAATATCTGAGTAAGAATATTATTTAAAACTAACCTTTTCGCCTAAAAAGTGGAAAGATCCTTCTCCTGAAAAATAAGCATATTGAAGAAACCATAGAAAACATTACAATGCCAATTATAAGAGCTCCCCAGATATGTTTATTCTTAGGAGGTGGCAATGGTGAATTAGCCACCACTAATATTGGTGGTTCCGCCGCCAAATGGTGTAGGTTTGTCATCTTAGCAATGACAGCATAAATTTCCTTCACATTATTTCCCTTTTCTAGCATTTTTTTTACCCCCTCTCTAAGTTATAGGCTCTAGGTCTTGCATGAAATTTTCTTGATAGGAAGAGAGGATAGGGAATATTGGAAAGAAGATAAATTTTTAGTCACTAAAAATTGAAACAAAAATCATTGCCGGCAGACCATTTTTTCATAAATAGCCAAATCTTCTTTTGTCACACAACTTTGACTTTGTCTTCTCTTTGGCCGGCACAAAGGCCATGGAAGTTTGCATGTATTATGTATACTTGCATAGATTCTCAGAATCAGAAAATAATTTTTAAATATATAATATTTTCTGAGTGCATAAATCGAGTATAAGAGTGTGCTGTCAAACTCTTTAAAAAATATTTACTTTCAGTTAACTCTTAACTCGTAAACTGATAAAAAGATATTATCATTGATTAAAAAAAAAAAAATTGGATTGACACAAATTAATTAGAGGATACTTGACCTTTGGAGAAAGAAAAAAGAATTGTGCTTCTATTTCATTCCTACCTTTAGGTTATACAATCTTCTTTCTTCTTTATAGAATGCAGTGAAATCTTAGGCTATTCAACATGCATTTTGTTGATCCAAATTGGTTACCTAGTTTAGTCAATTTTAATTTTGATCTTGACAATCAAATTGAATTACTTTAATAGTTATATTAAGATATTGTTTAGTATTACATGGTGCACTCTCCTAAAAGTACACTTTTCAAGAAGTAGATTTCTTAGAAAATTATTTCCCAGGAAGTATAAATAATTATGTGTTTAGTTTGCATATAACTAGTAGACTTTTTTGTTTGATTTTATTTTGTCATTTTTAGAAAATTAATAATGTAAAAGACAATAATACCCTTATAACCAATTTACTTGATTTAATTTTCTCATAAATATTCTAAAAATGCAAATTTTAAATCCCTTTTCATTAAGAATATTTGGCGTATTTTTTCCACCTAATTGAGAAGCTCAATTTTCATAATAAAATTTTAAAATTAAATAAAAATTAATTATGTAAAATATCTTGGATGGAATAGAAAAAAAAAGAAAAAAAATTGGGTGGTTTTTTTTATTTTTAATTAAGAGTAAATATGTAAATTTATATTTATCTTAACTAAAAAAGTTAAACTTCCTTAGCTCCCCCTAAGGAAGTTAAAGTATATTTCTCCAAACTCAGGAAGAAGACATTGTACTTTTTAGGAACTTTTTTCAATAATGGATATCAAACAAGATAAAATTTTCTACTTCTCGGAAAGTTTTACTTCCTTAGCTTATTTACCTTATATCAAACAATACCTAAGTGTCTATTTTGCAGGTAAGATACTTAGAAAATGTTGCAAATCAAGAATTTTAAGAAATTTACTAAGTTGTGAAATTGGCCTGTAAATCGCGTCAGCAACAAGCAATCATGACCGCAACTCAGTTACTGTGACCGTAAATTAATTTAAGCAAAAAAGCTTGAATTTCAGTGGAGACACAGTGAAGTTCAAGTCCACAGTTGCGACTGCTATTTCGAGAGCGATAAGCAAATCGTGACTGCGATTACTAAGTTGCGACTGTGACATTTACAAGGCAGGAAAGAGCTCCAGTGGATATTTGATCAAGCAACACAAACTTGCCATGTGGAACTAGCCATTTGAGACATTTGAATATCGTGATTGCATTTCTTCAATCTCGACTATGAAAAGGGAATTTCAATCATGATTCTTGTCTGACAACACATAAAATGCAAGATTTCTAGCTATTAGGAATAGATTTGATCAGGGGTTCTTTTGTAATGGCTTTTTGTTGGTGGGAAGTTATAAATACTCCCTTTAAAGGCTTTAAATATAGATGAACTACTTTCCTAAGTGACCAAACCCTTATAATTTTATTTCTTGAGCCTTAAAACTTTTAATTTATCTTTGCATTTATTGTTAAAGTTTTGAATGCTCAAAGGGTTGAGTGTTAGCCATAAAACACTTGTTAGATTTGAGAGTGAGTCTTAAAAAACTCTTGTATAGATTTTAGAGTGAGCCTTGAAAAAACTTTTGTAAGGATTGAGCATGAGCTCTAGGAAAACTCTAGTTAAGATTTGAATGTGAATCTTGGTAAAACACTTGTAAAGTATGATGTGAGCCTAAACACTAAGTTGAGAGTGAACTTGGTAAAACTTCATTAATAGTGAAAATACCCAATTGAGATTATAGAGTGGACGTAGGATTGGTTATAATATGAACCACCAAAACTAGCCAAAACACCAAAGGGCATCATCCTTCTCTCCTCTCACATTTTTACATTGCAAAATATGTTGGAGACCTTACCCCCTCAAAACAAAGCATTTCTTACAACTTGTCTCAACCTTCTTCCAATATGCTTGATTTGGAGTACATGATTTCACTCCAAATGCATTAGAGAGAAAAATGACTCATATGAATACATTTTTGGTGAGGTTGGAGTTTTAGAAAAACAAAAAAAAGAGACTAACAGTGGTGGTCCAAGGAGAAGCTACCCAACAAGAGCAACTCTAAGAAGCTCAACTAAAGGAACAAGCTACTCAAACTCAACCTTCTAAATCTTCCATGGACATAGACAAGATTTTTAGCAAAATCATGAAGAATATAAGTCTTTAGGTCACATTCATAATGATATTACATTCAAAAGAAAATGGGGCTTCCCTAATGCTACTTGGAGGATTGGGACAGAAGTGAGGAGGAGGAAAAACAAGAAGAAAGACCTTAAACCTTGGGGCCCTAGGAATTTTATCTTTTCTTTTTCACCTTTTTTCATCTTTTCATTATTCATTCATCTTTTAACACATTATTGTCTTGATCATATATGTAATTGCCTTTTTTTTAAATGAATGCAACCTTTTGTTGTTTATTGATTTCTTTGGTTATTTGTCTTATTTTAATTGTTAATCATAATCCTCCACTTCAATCTATGATTCCCTTAAAATCCCCCTTTTTGATCTTGACAAAGGGGGAGAGATGGCAAGAAACTGAATTGATTTTGCGACAAAGAGGAGTAAAGATTAAGTTACTTAAATTAAGATTACTTAAAAAAATTTCAAGAACTTATTTAATTTTTAAGGTTCATTGATTGAGGGGGAGACCTTACCCCCTCAAAACAAAGCATTTCTTACAACTTGTCTCAACCTTCTTCCAATATGCTTGATTTGGAGTACATGATTTCACTCCAAATGCATTAGAGAGAAAAATAGCTCATATGAATACATTTTTGGTGAGGTTGGAGTTTTAGAAAAACAAAAAAAAGAGACTAACAGTGGTGGTCCAAGGAGAAGCTACCCAACAAGAGCAACTCTAAGAAGCTCAACTAAGGGAACAAGCTACTCAAACTCAACCTTCTAAATCTTCCATGGACATAGACAAGATTTTTAGCAAAATCATGAAGAATATAAGTCTTTAGGTCACATTCATAATGATATTACATTCAAAAGAAAATGGGGCTTCCCTAATGCTACTTGGAGGATTGGGACAGAAGTGAGGAGGAGGAAAAACAAGAAGAAAGACCTTAAACCTTGGGGCCCTAGGAATTTTATCTTTTCTTTTTCACCTTTTTTCATCTTTTCATTATTCATTCATCTTTTAACACATTATTGTCTTGATCATATATGTAATTGCCTTTTTTTTAAATGAATGCAACCTTTTGTTGTTTATTGATTTCTTTGGTTATTTGTCTTATTTTAATTGTTAATCATAATCCTCCACTTCAATCTATGATTCCCTTAAAATCCCCCTTTTTGATCTTGACAAAGGGGGAGAGATGACAAGAAACTGAATTGATTTTGCGACAAAGAGGAGTAAAGATTAAGTTACTTAAATTAAGATTACTTAAAAAAATTTCAAGAACTTATTTAATTTTTAAGGTTCATTGATTGAGGGGGAGGTTCATAACTTATGAACTTTACTTGAATTCCTTTCAAATTCAATTTAATTATCAAAATAAAAAAAGGGAGATAATTGACCTAAATTGGATAATAAATTTAGTCAATCTCAATTTTAATCTTGACAATCAAATCGAATTGCTCTAATAGTTGTATTAAGTGTCTATTTTATAAGTAAGCTACTATTTGGAAGAGGTTGCAAATCAAGAATCTTAAGAAATTTACTAAGTTGTGAAATTGGCCTGTAAATCGAGCCCATAACAAGCAAGTGGTGACCGCAACTCAATTATCATGATCATGAATTAATTCAAGCAAAAAATCTTGAACTTCAATAGAGACACAGTGAAGTTTGCGCCCACAGTTGCAACAGCAATTTAGAGCACAATAGGCAAATGGCAACTACGATTACTAAGTTGCGATTGTGACATTCATAAGGCAGGAAAGAATTCCAATGGATACTTAATCATCCAACGCAAATTTGCCACGTGGAACTAGCCATTTGAGACATTTAAAGATTGCGACTGTGATTCTTCAATCTCAACCACGAAAAGGAAATTGCGACTGTGAAAAAAGTTTCGATAGCGATTCTTATATAATAGCATATTAAATGCAAGATTTCCAACTATTAGGAATAGATTTGGCCATAGGTTCATTTGTAACAGCTCTTTGGTGGTGGGAAGCTATAAATATTTCCACCAAACATCTTAAATGTAGATGGACAACTTTCCCAAGTAGCCAAATCATTGTAATTTTAATTTTTGAGTCTTAAAACTTTTAATTCATCTTTGTATTTATTGCTAGAGCTTTGAATGCTTAAATGGTTGAGTGTTAGCCATACAACACTTGTTAGGTTTGAGAGTAAACATTAGAAAACTCTTGTACAGATTTTAGAGTGAGTCTTGAGAAAATTCTTGTAAGAGTTAAGTGTGAGTTTTGGAAAAACACTAATTATGGTTTGAGTGTGAGTTTTAGGAAAATAATTATAAAATTTAGTATGAGCCAAAATGCTAACTTAGGAGTAAACTTGGTAAAACTCCATTGATAATAAAAATATCCAATCAAGATTGGAGAGTAAACGTAGAATTGATTATAATATGAATCACTATAAATTTTTGTGTTTTCTTTTTTCTACCATTTTATTTTTTTATTTTCTACCAATTCGACTTCTTCTTGGTGCTTATTGGGCATTTGCTAAAAAGATATTGCACCTATAAATAGTATCCATTTACATATTTTTGGAATAATTTTTGAACTAATTAATCAGCAATAGTTTTTACAATTTGAGTTTTATGGGTCTAAAATCAATTTTTTTAAAAAAAAAGTTAAAATATATTAATTTTTTCAAAATCAACTTTAGATCTATAAAATTAAAATTAAGTTTAATATTGTAACAAGTGAGTAGAAAAATAATGAGTGTAGTAGTTTTCACCACAATAAGAAATTAAGGTGGTGTTTGGTATAATATAAAATTAAATACTGAAAATTTAAAATTATATTTAAAGTGTTGAAAATAATTGTGATATAAATTTTAAATTATATAAATACTTAAAAATCTAATCACTTATTATATTCATTCTAAATTTTAAATTAACATATCATTTTAAGTGATTTTTAATTTAACTAAAACTTTTTATTTCGAATAAAAGTTAATTGATACTTTTAAGACAATTAAATAATATTATTTTCTTCAAATTAGGGTATTATATAGACTACTTTAAAAAGTTGAGTATAATTGCAAATTCGTGATAAGATTTGAATTTTTTCTTTTTTTATCAATATAAGGCTATCATAATATTTGTAAATTTAATACATTAATGCTTATTAACATTGACCTATACCTTAAGTTAATGCAATTAAAAAAATGCGTTTGCAATAATAATAATAATAGAATAGAAATAATATAACAAAGCTTTCACAAAGTCTGTTGTGACTAAATCACATCATTTTTCTATACAATATATTTCAAAATTGCGAGGTCTTATTGTGCCTGATTCCTTAACATAATATAATGTTTTTGTAAAGCAACATAATTAGTATTATTTCTTCGTTTGGGGCCACTTGATGATTAAAAAATATATATATATTCCTATTTTACATAGTATATACATCCAAAACTTTGAATTAATTATTATAATTTATTGGAAATTAAGATACTGAAAATTTAGATATATCTTAATTAATTGATGATTAAGAAACCCACAATAATTAGGAAGGCTTATACTATTAATTAATTTTATGATTGTGATTGCAAATATATATATATATATATATATATATATATATATATATATGATGTCCATTAGCAGTTGTTTTGATCTCTATTTTAACTTAATCATCAAACAATTTTAATTAATAAACAATTAATTATAAAAACCATAATATAAAATTTTAATTAATGGTCTTATGTGGATTATTTTGCGTATACTTGTGAGATTCAAACAATATCAGTTAGGTTCAAAGTTTGGATGTAATAAAAAAAATGTGTCATTTACCGAATTTGTATTCACCTAGTTTTCTATTATCATTCATACAATAGCTGAAAGACGCTATACAATAAGAATTCGTTTAATATATCATAATGAGATGTAATGTAATATAATATAATGTAATTAAATTAATTTCTAAAATAAATTTATATTAAAAATTCTATCTCAATATAATGTAATTAAATAAATTTTTAAAATAAATTTATATTAGCAATTCATTTGATTAAATTACATTACGTCCTATTACATCTTACCAAATATATTCCAAAGATAATCATCAAATTAGTGATAACTCTTTGTAATTTAGAAGACTTGAACATAAGATTTCTCATTTTCTATATCTTTAAAGAGAATAAAAAGATCAATTAGACCGCACTTCATTGACTCTAGTTGTCTATTATCATTATTTTTTAATTAGGGTATGCTTGATTTTATATAATTGTGGCTAAAAATGAATATCTTAAAATTGCTTAAATGTTGTTAAAAATTTGTATTAATTTTAGATAGCAATGAGTTTGAATTTAATAGTAGGTTTAATTAGAAAAAAAATATATAATTTATCATAACTTTTTTTTTTATTTTAGTAATTTAATGCAATATTTTTTAAATTTTTATAATTTTATCCCAATTTGGGGTTCTACCATTAGATACGAAATTGTTAATATTATAGATTTAAACGAAAATAAAAAGGAAAATACTATGCCCGTTCCTCCAATTTGTAGGTGGAGGGTAATTAAGGTAAAGGGAACTTTTTAGATACACGTGCCTCTAAACTCCTCATTTAGAGCCTGTAGCACTATTTGTTGACCGCTTGTGGTGCAAACCGATCTTCTTTATCATCCTTATCTGCAATTTTTCCAATTTTTGGGAAAAATATAAATATAAATAATTAGTGTTTAATCAATTTTTTTTTTTTTTTTTTTGTCTTCGCAGCAGGATTATTCATTTTAATTAATTATTTAGTGATATACAGTTTAATTATTTAAAATGAAATAATGTCCCGTAAATATTTATATATATGATTTTAGAACAAACTCATATTTGAATTCTCTTTTTTTTTTTTTAAATTCTCCTTTTTACCATAAATTCACTCAGCAACTCAAATTGCTGAAATCTTACTCAAATTGAGATATGAACATAGTTATAGTTAAGAGTTTTTTTTTTTTTTTTTCCAAATATAGTTAGATTAAGGTTTTGAATGCAATTTGCAATATGAGAGCATTAAGCCACTAAAAAAACAAGTGCCATTAATTGGAAAAAAAATACAAAATTAGAACCTTGGATTTTGGAGCAAATTTCAATTAAGTTTTTTAGTAAGAAAAATTTTTTTTTGACCCTAATTGTTCTCGACTTACAAGTTGGAGGACTCGGTTGACATTTGTTAAGAGTGTGACTCAAAATACTAATGAAATTTAGAAAAAAACATTTTCCTATTTTGTATGTAAGAAATATTTTTTCAATGGAATTGATGATTATTTTCTTTATGGAGTAGAATTCTTAATTTAATGTTATTCCTATTTTGATGATAATCCTTATTAAATTATGATTAATAGTGATTAACATTATAAATATAAGTATTATAAGGGGGTTCTTTGACTTTTGCCTAAGGTTCAAGGATGTGAGACTTTTTGCAAAATAATTGAGTTGGAGATTTTTATCCATTGATTGAGTGTGACACAAAGTATATAGGTAGAGTGCCTTTATAATGGGTGATGAGATTGTGATAGGGTTTGCAATTTTATCCGTTTAAAAATTGTAATATGTTAATTTGATGATTTAGTGGATTATTTTTTCGAGGGACCGTGGATATAGGTCTAGTGAGGGACCAAACCACATAAAATTCATTTGTGTTATTTTTCTCTTTTCTTATCACTGCACTTATAACTCTGTTTTTCCTAACAAGTGGTATCAAAACTATTGGTTCTTGTTCCAAGGGTTCAAGAGTTATTTTAAGAAAAGAGAAAAATATTGAAGATTGAGAAGATGATGAAGGGTGAAGGCACATCAAAGAAGATTGGGAGTTAAGTGTTAGCAAGGTGGAGTATCATTGTTCGAAATTGGAAGAAGACTCGAAGAGTTCAAAGAAGATGAAGGATGCAAGAGAAGATGAAGAGCAAGCTGGAAATTGATGTGTTAGGATGATGATTTGCACTTGTATGAGACATTTTGACTGAGGTGGAGTCTAATATGAAGATTTGATGATCAAAGAATCTGAAGATTGCAAGACTGAAATATTTTGAAGCAAAGTGGGGATTGTTGAAATTGTTGAAGATTACTTGAATGCAAGATTTTGAATTAAGATGGAAATTGTTAGGATTGTGACTAAAAATCCTAATTGAATTTGGAAGAAAACCTTTTCCTATTTTGTATTTGAGAAATATTCATTCAATAGAGTGGAGAATTATTTTTTTTATAGAGTAGAATTCTTATTTTTTCCTATTTAGATGAAAATCCTTATTAAGTTGTGATTGATAATGGGTAACATTATAAATAGGAGTATTATAGAAGAGGTTTTTTGACTTTTGCCCAGGGTTCAAAGATATGAGACTTTTTACCAAATAGTTGAGTTGAAAGTTTTACCCATTGATTGAGTGTGACACAAAGTGCATGGGTAGAGTGCATTTGTGATGGGTGATGATATTGTGAGGGAGCTTATAATTTTGTCCGTTCAAAAATTCTAATATATTGATCTAATGATTTAGTGAATTATCCCTTCAAAAGACCGTGGATGTAGATCTAGTAAGAGACCGGACCACGTAAAATTTGTTTTTGTTATTTTTCTCTTTTCTCAATGTTGTGTTTATAACTCTATTTTTTCCTAACAACATTTTTGCTATTTCTTTTTCTTTATTAAGATTTAATAATATACGAGCCATTTTTTTAGAGTACAAAAAAAAGAATCAAATTTAGATCTATTGTCCAGACCGATAATTTGATATTATAAATTCAATTTGATACAAGTTTTAATAATTTGATAATCTGATAAGAGAATCTTTTATTAATTGAACCTAGAACTTTGATATTATAGATTCAAATTCAAATTTAAGTGAAATCGTAAACCTGATCTTAATCTGATGGAGATTTTAAAGCTATTTGCAATGTGCAGAGCAACTATCTTTCATTTTTCTTTTCTAGTGGTAGCTATTTATTTATATGAATGTCGAATTGTCACAAAATATATAAACATGCTTGGGTTGAGGATTTTAAATTCCACAAATTTATACAATTTCATTTATTTTTAGCTTAGAAAATAAAATGCATGAACTTGAATGATATTTTTATAATAAAAAATTAATTCACAAAATCATTCATTCAGTAAAATTTTCTAAAATCTCTCATCCTATGTGAAATTTCAAAAATTCTCGAAATAAAAAATTGTGATGGAGAATGAATTTTAAATAATCATGTATGTTTTTTAACATTGGAAATGGAAGAATCGATTTTGAATCTATTATCGAGAAATATGCACTTACTGCTAGGTTATTTCTAGATCACGTACTTAATTGGAATTTTATCTGAATTACAAGGGGCTATACAATTTAAATTTAAATAATTATGTAAATCCGATAAATTGAACAGGAATGAGCATTTGACTCAATAAATGATACTAACAAATATATTAACCTGGTATCCTACAAACATGTAATTAGTGTTCATCCTGATGCATTATGTCATAGAAGCAAACAAGTCATATAAGCAAACAATGATAGAATACAGTTCACAGTACCACACTAAATCTCAATATAGAGAGTCGATCCCCCTATCATGGCTCTCTTAATCCAAATACAGTCTTTTATAACCAATACAAAGGGCCATAGCCGTCACTGGCCAAAGCCACGCAGTGCCTTGGTCGCAGCGAGGCGATGAGCAGACTTTCAGCCATCAACCATAATCCTAACTCATCTTATCTCAATTATTATTATCAGATTCACATTCCTAAATAGTACTGTGTCATCTTGATCCCATTCGTCAATCACAGCTAATTATGCATCAACCATTACTAATTCATCAATCACAATCAAATAATGATATGCTTCTATACAATAATAATGGTGTGTGTGTGTGTGTGTGTATATATATATATATATATACTAGATTTTTGTTTTATAACGTGTTTCGTACGTTAATTTTCATTACGACTCATTAAAACTCATTAGAAATATAAATATTTATTTTAAACTTTTACTTTTTCTTATTAAAATTTTAATGATCAGTATTTTATTACTTAAGTATAAAATGATATGAAAATTTTCAAATAAATATCACGAGACCGAAATCTTATTGGTCGATTTTTAAGATTATCATGGAGCAATATTTATATAACTTGATTATTAAATTCACTTTAGTTGTTGAATCCAAATTAAATTAAATTTTCATATGAAAAATATAAAAATATAATGAAAATATAATTATACACAATAAATATTATCTAAGTTGTATAATCGTGCATGTTTAATATAATTAAAATGATAACACAAAATAATTATAGATTCTATATAAATATATTAATGCATTTTAAAAGGCAATACCTATATAATATTGAAAGAAGATTCAAGCATATCTAAATAAATTATTTTTTACAATTTTAAATGATATTCTTATATTCAACAATTTGTTAGAGAAAAGAAAGTAAATGAATTGATAGATACATTTTATTATAATTTTCTAATTTTTTTTGTTATTTTTATGTTAACTAATTATTAATTATAGGTTGATTTTCATATTAATATTTGGCACATCTATTGTTTTCTTATAATTTCAATATAAACTATATGTTTTTATTAATTTTGATAAACTTTGATTTTTTTGACATATTGTAACTTAATTTCTATTTTCTCAGAAAATCAATAACAATCTTTCTAACATGCTTTTATAAATTTAATATCAATATTAATTCAATATTAATTATATATAATTGATTTATCATGTGACATAATATTATATCATATAATATCATATTATATCGTAAGCCTAAAAAATCTATTTAATTATTATATTAGATGAATACTTATGAATATTTTAAATTTGATATTATAAATAATAACAATAACATATAATCACTAAATTAAAAATTTTATAATTTTGATTTGCTATTTAATTAATTTTTAAGAATGATTAATTAATCTCTTTTGTAATGAAAATTTTAAGTAAACTTAAATGTTTATAAAATCACAAACAAATTTATTTTTTAAGAAGAATATACAATTATAAATAGAAATTTTGATATTTAATAATAAAATAATATGATTTTGCTAATTATTGTTGAATAAACTTTCAATTAGTATATCTTCTTTTTTCTGTTACGTCTTCTTATAAAATCAAAAGTAATTTTTATAATATACAAATTATTACTAATAGTTACAACTAATTTTAAAATTTATAATGGGATAAAGTAATAATTTACATAATGAAAATCAAATTATAATTTTTCTAACTTATTAATATTCAAATAATTAAAGTCAAAAGAATTTTTCTAAACTTCTAAATATTTAAAAAAATGATTTTGCTCATTGTTGTTAAATAAACTCTCGATTAGTACATCTTCTTTTTCTACTGGGCCTTTTTATAGAATTAAAAGTAAATTTTCTAATTTAAAAATTATTATTAATAGTTAAAACAACAAATTTTAAAATTTATGATGGGATGAAATAATAATTTATAAAATAAAAGTCAAATTAGACGTCATCTTATAGAATCAAAAGTAATTTTCCTAATTTACAAATTATTACTAACAGTTAAATTAACTAATTTTAAAATTTATAATAGGACAAAGTAATAATTTACGAAATAAAAGTCAAATTAGAATTTTTCTAACTTATTAATATTCAAATAATCAAAGTCAAAAAAAATTCTCTAAAGTCAAAAAAATTTCTCTAACTTATAAATATTTAAAAAAAATTAAAAAATATAAAGTATTCTAATTGAATTCTTTTTTATTTGAATTAAATATAATTAACTATATATTAAATAATAATTATTTTATTCTCTCCTTATTCTAATTAAATTTATTTTTTATTTAAATCTACAAATTATTACTAATAGTTAAAGTAAGTAATTTTAAAATTTATAATAGGATAAAATAATAATTTACAAAATAAAAATCAAATTAAACGTCTTCTTATAGAATCAAAAGTAATTTTTCTAATCTATAAATTATTACTAATAGTTAAAACAACTAATTTTAAAATTTATAATGGGATAAAGTAATAATTTACAAACTAAAAGTCAAATTAGAATTTCTCTAATTTGTTAATATTCGAATAATCAAAATCAAAAAAATTTCTCTAACTTCTAAATATTTAAAAAAATTAAAAAATATAAATTATTCTAATTGAATTCTTTTTTATTTGAATTAAATATAATTAATTATATATTAAATAATAATTATTTTATTCTATCCTTATTCTAATTAAATTTATTTTTTATTTAAATTTACAAATTATTACTAATAGTTAAAACAACTAATTTTAAAATTTATGATGGGATAAAATAATAATTTATAAAATAAAAGTCAAATTAAACGTCTTTTTATAGAATCAAAAGTAATTTTTTTAATTTATAAATTATTATTAATAGTTAAAATAACTAATTTTAAAATTTATAGTGGGACAAAATAATAATTTACAAACTGAAAATCAAATGAGAATTTCTCTAATTAATTAATATTCGAATAATCAAAGTTAAAAAAATTTCTGTAACTTTTAAATATTTAAAAAAATTAAAAAATAAAAATTATTCTAATTGAATTCTTTTTTTTTTGAATTAAATATAATTAACTATATATTAAATAATAATTATTTTATTCTCTCCCGGTTCTAATTAAATTCATTTTTTATTTAAATTAAATTAGATAATTAAATTATTAAATTATAATAACTATATAATTATAAATTTGTAATTTAAAAAATTATATATTAATTAATAATTATTTTATTCTTTTGTTATTCTAATTGAATTCATTATTTTTCTTATTTAAATTAAATATAATTAGATATTAAATAAAATTAGTTATATATTAAATAATAATTATTTTATTCTTTCCTTATTCTAATTGAATTCACTTCTCCTTATTTAAATTAATTATAATTAGATGTTAAATATAATTAATTATATATTAAATAATAATTATTTTATAATTTTCTTATTTTAATTGAATTCATCATTTATTATAGAGATTAAACATTATTAGATAATTATAGTATTTAATGAATAAATGACCATATTGCCTATCATAAATATATAATTAACAAGAACTTAGTGAGAAACTCTAATATAAATATGTTTTCCCCTTTCTCTCTGTATGTGTGTGTGTGTATATATATATATATATATATATATATATATATATATATATATATATATATATATATATATATATAAAATTAAAAAGAACTTAGTGAGAAGCTTTTATATAAATGTGTTTTCTCCTTTCCGTATATATATATATAAGATAGGAAAATATATTAGAAAGTATCACTCACAAATTTGACGACACGTCTAACAAACTTTCCTTTTGAAATGTGACCTCTTGTGACAGAAGAACGTATGAGACCTCATCACTGATTAATAGACAAAATTATTAGAAAGAGAATGACTGTTAACATTCTGCCAAAACTTTGGCAAAGCTTTTCCTAAAACTATAACTTTACTTAATTGCGATAGAGAAACAACACTTCCAATTTCTCAATGAATTCTCATATACTCGACTACAACTACACCACCATCACTAGTCTCTAACCCAACAACATTGCCACAATATTAGATTATCATTTTAACCAAGACCAATCTATTCAAATGTATATGTAACTATAAACCTTTTTAAATTTTACTTTAATTTAATTATTAATAATTCATATAATTTTGTAAACTGTATAATATTTATATAATGATCATTCAATTTTTAATAACATTAATGTAAGTTATTTTCTTAAAATCAATTTAATTAATTCACAAATGCAAACTAATCAATTTTATCATTGAAATAGACATCGAAAACTAATGTAAAACTGTCAGTAAAGCTCACCAAAAAGGTCACTGAAAAACTTGCCGGAAAATGTCAACGGCGACCAATTATAATAAAACTAACATTGACAGACTCATCTTGACGTGAGGAGCACGAAAACATTCAATACTTTCCCTCATTCGCCGGAGACTTGTCGGAATTGACTTCAGCAACCTGGAAGTTCGCCGATTTTTGGTCAAAATAAAATATTAACCAAAATTCACAAATTATATGTCAAATTGAAACACAGAAGAAAAGGAATCCATTGGTACTTGAATCTTCGTGAACGGAAGTCGAAATTCACCGAAATGAGCTCATAAAGCCCACTGCCTGAGACTTGGTTGGGTGGCACATGCGACGGCACGAGGTGACGAACGGTTTCAAAATTTCTCCCACCAGCTTAATGATGCCTGGTCGTCCACCCTTGCCGGTGCGTATCACCAAGTGATGACTGGACGGTAGCAATCTGGCTAACAGTCCCTTCCTCTCTCTCTCTCTCTCTCTCTCCTAATTAAATCTTTAGGGGGGCAAGGGGTGAGGGGCGTGGTAGCTGATTGGTTTATTTGACCAATCAATGGCCACCTGTGTGTGTGTGTAATACCTAAGGTCTCCATAGCTCATCAGAGTTATAATAATACCATAAAATATAAATTTTATGGGTATAGTATCAATGACATAGTGATAGAATGACAGAGACTCTTATTGGTGCTAAGTGCTTGAGTGTATATTTTTATGAAATATGAATATTTATTGTATATTTTATTGAATTAATTTTAGGCAATATGGCTTAGTTAAGCTTATTATGATATGGAAAGGTAAGATTTAAAATGCCAAGTGAAAGGGAAGGGAAAAAGTTATGAAAAATTTTTACGTTCGGGAAACGTTTTTCGGGTGGACTTGTTGATGGGCTTTTGGACTCAAAGCCCAAGCCCATGGAGTGGCCAGCCCTAAGGCCTCTAATTTTGGTGGAGCTTGATCAAATTATGGTTAGAACAAGTTAATAAGGGGTTAGGATAAGAAGGAGTTAGATTAGCCATATTTGTTGACTTATTTCAACTTTAACACCTAAGCTTCCCACTTTTCCATCACCATGTGTATGTTCATTTTGGTGATGATGGGATTCATTATTATGATGCTTAGTCACCATACACCTAAGGGTCATCTCAACCATCCACCTTGATCAATCTTAGCCCTCCATTTTAAGCAAAAATATGGCCATCGATCTTGTAGGATTAAATCACCACCATTGATTCTATTTGTATATAAAATGAAAATGTGTTAAACCATTTCATTTGTAACCTACACTAAAAATTTCACCCTTACCAAAGAGTAAAAACCTCTCAACTTGTTCTTCAACTTAGAGCTAAATTTGGAGAATCTCAAGGTGAGATTTATTACTTAAGTGATTTCTTTCTTTTCTTAGCCTAAGTGTGATAGATTGTTAGTAACTATTTCTTTTCTTTTAATTTCTATGATTGGATTTTGGTGGAATGATTTAAAGAAGAGTTAGTTTGGCATGTTAAGTGATGAAATATGAGAATAGGAGTTAAGGATTTGGGATTTAATAGATGAATAATAACAAAGGAAGCATGAAAAATCAATAAGGAAGAATATTAGATAGGGTTCGGCCAAACTAGGATTTTTAGGGGAAGTGTCCAAAATTTTTTTTAACACTATCTAAGGTTATTTGGGATGTTGAAAAGTGTTTTAAAAATGTAAAATTTGAATTTAGAGATTTTATTCAAAAATTGAAATTCTTGAAGGCATAATGCATGATATAAGGGAAGTGTATAATGTAAGGTGTATTTTGATGTTTGATTGTTGTTGTAGACTTTGCATGACATTAATTTCATCTTTGAAAGATCAATTTGAGATTTGATTGAGAAATTTTGGATTTTCCCCAAATCATTCCAATTTGGTAAAGTTAGGGTTTATGGGAATTGAAAGAGATTAATTTCAATTGGTGTATAAATGTTGATTGTTTGAGTATTAATTTGATAAATCCATGTTTAATTTGAAGTTTGAAAATGAATTTGATAATTTTCCTAAATCTTGGAGTTTTGAGTTACATTGGAAGTTTCAAGATTTAAACTTGAACTTTAAGATTTATTGGTTAAATAAGCTTGTAATTGATTCAATTTGATGTTTATGAAGTCAATTTGAAATGTGGTTGATGAAAATGATTTTTCAACTCTAATTGGAATGTGTTTTGGTGACTAATAGTAGGAAGTTGATGTTAAGTTGAGTTTAGAATTAGATTAGCAAGTTAAAGGAGTAGAAATTAATGTACGATTGTTTGGGTGTATTTGTAGAATCGAAAGGCAAAGGCATTGCTCGGGATACCGAGGAGCCTCGTTATAATCTACCTTAGAACTATTGGTATAGGAGCTAAGGAGCAAGAAGTGAGTACCTAATAATATTATATTCCTTGTGCTTTAAATATAAGCATGAATGTTGAATCACTTTCCCTAATTAAAATGCATTGCAATTATTTGGTATGCATGATATGCTTTACCGATTATTGAATTAAATATTCTTCATGGCACTTGGCCAATTGAGCCTTATTGCTTAATCTCATAATATGATCAATGATAGGGATTTTGATTATTTATTGATATATTATCTATTGAATCATTTCATGGATAGAGAAATAAAATGTTATAATGATATCATGATAAACAAAATACCCCTTTGATGTGGGGCAATACATCAAACCTTGTACACAATAGTAATGAACCCACGGATAGGGTAAAGATTATCCAAACCTTAGCTGAGAAGGGTTTAAGGTCATCAATACGTACAGCCTGATCAGTTATACGTGTGACTAGGAATGGGGGAGTGAGCAAGGCGTAGGCTGCCACTCGATTGATTATAGGGGAAATACCCCATTTCTAAGAAAGGAAATGTTCTGCTAAAAAAAAAATACAATATTTATTACATCTGGAAAAGTATTCCATAAGAATAACTCTTGATCCGTTTTATTTTATTGCTATAAGAAACCATCATGAGACCCCATACCATTTGTTACTTTATATAGTATTATTTTGTACTCACTGAGCTTTGTCACCCCATAGTTGTTATTTATTTTCAGAACCAGTTGATGGTTCGGCAAGGTGAATTCCAAGTTCTACGTCTTCGCTTGGAAATTGCATTGCTAGTTTTGGTATCATCATGTACATATTATGTTGTATTTTGGAAGTTTCACTCTAGAGCTCCATGTTTTGTTAAAGTCTGTAATAATGGTATTAGTTAGAATATTATTAGTATGTGTGGTTGGATATTACCTTAGTACAATTCATATACATAAGTAATATTCACTTGAGTCACAATTAAATTACTGAAAAATGGAGTTCAAAAGCGATAAGCATGAAAATAAATTTAAACGATAAATGACTATTACATAGGTAATTAACACGGTGATCGGTAATAAAGAATAATAATTATGGCTACGATCTTTGGTTAAGCATAACGTGATAGTAACAGCTTATAAGTTATAAGTTGTTTTACGGGTTTAGGTGACCTTATGTCTCCCTATACCCTAGGACAGTTATGACTCAAAGATGGGTCGTGACAGTGTGTGTGTGTCTATATATATATATATATATATATATATATATATATATAATATTAACAATAAGAACAGTATTAACAAAAGTAATCTAGTTTTTTAGTTTAATTTAAACTTTTGACTCTCAATTTAATATCAAATCATATACTCCAAAATATTTATTTAAAATTTAGAAAAATTTAAGATTTTTATAATAATTATACTAATATTATTTTTAAAAATTTAAGATTTCCATACAAAATAAGATTTTATAAAAATAAATAGAAATTCAGGTTATTATAGGTTGAGGATTTTAAATTCCATAAATTTATATAATTTCATTTATTTTATCTTAAAAACAAAATGTATGAACTCGAGTGATATTTTTGTGATAAAAAAAAATCACAAAATCATTCATTCAATAAAGATTTTCTAAAATCTCTCATCCTACGTGAAATTTTAAAGTTCTCAAAATAAGAAATTGTGATGGAGAATGAATTTTAAATAATCTTTTTTTTTTTTTAGAGCATTGGAGTGCAGAAAAATATGTACTTACCCGAGGTCATGTCTCGATCATGTACTTAATTGGACTTTTATCGGAATTACAAGAGGCTATATAATTTAAATTTAAATAAATATATAAATCAAGTTTTATTCATTAATAAGAGATTTAAACGGTTGAAGAATGAAAAATATGTGTGATGTCATTTTCTTTTCCAAATTGGAAAGGCAAGCGTGGAGAGACATCATTAATTAATTGAAGCATTTTAAAGATTACAACCGTAGACTTTGAGCTTTGATTTGAACTTCACAGTTGCCCTAAAGAGAAAGGCATATTTCTTAAATCATTCAGTGAGATGGAACATGTGATGTTTATCACATGAATGAGATTTTTTGGAGAGAAAAAGAAAGCAATTGTTGTTAGAAAGTACACTTTTATTTTTATTTATTTATTTATTTAATGTAAGCAAGTACTTGAAATTCAATAAGCATCCTTTTATAAAAGAAAAACAATATTCAAGAAGAATCTATTGATTTCTTGCCACTTGAAAGGAAGACAAAGATTAAGATTAATTTTAATATTTTTTTTTATGTGATGCAAAATGCTTGTGGCATAAAATTTTTAATGTATATATGAGCTCAATTGTGATGGGGCATAACTCACAAGAAGTAAAATGCTTTTGTCATGTGTCACAAATATTAATATAAAGAATTTTTATGTGGTGTTTATGTGTGCTACAAAATAAAGAATTTTTATTACGATGAACTTTACTATTAGTACATAATATATTTTTTCTCATATATATGAAAAAATCTATCAAAGCTAGAATGAGAATTGCATGCAATACCTTTAGATCCTTCCACTGCCATTCCAATTAGGATTTAGAATCAATTTGACATTGCTGTAAAGTATTCTGTTTTTAAAAATTTTTAAATTTATTTTTTGTTTTTTTACCTATTTTTAGAGAAAATATGATTTATGCTATTTCGTTCAAAAGTTGAATACCAAAAGTAGTTATAGAGGGAAAAAAAAAGAAAATGAGAAAAAAAATCAAAAATCAAAAGCTGGTGGGGAATTTAGAAAAATGGGCAAAATTATTTCCAATGCAATATCACCTATCACAAATGATGATATCAATCTAATTGATCAAGCATATTAATATGACATGCCTTATAAAGAGGCCAAAAATTTAACATTAAAGAGGTTGTATTTATATATGTATACATAGGCTAGTGCTTTCGGGAAAAAAAAAAAAAAAAAACATAGGCTAGTGTCTGTTGCAGCTTTTAAAATTCATCTACTTAAACAACCTTATACTACAATTGCTCCTTCTTTATTATTGCATTAATTATAATTTTAAAATTTATCTACTAAACAACCTTATAGTACAATTGCTTCTTCTTTATTATTGCATTAATTATAATACTTTTGCAACTCAACGGGTGAAACGCACTAAAAATACTAAATTTTTGTTAATTTTTTATTTTGCTCATTAAAAATTAATTTATTGCAAAAGTATCATTAACTTTTTATTTTTTTTACTAATAGTTACTAAACCAATTTAGATGAAAAACTCATTGAAAAGTTGACGTTGCATTCTACGTCACTTTAAAATGCTAATTAAGCTGAACTCATCAGCTTGTCATGTCAGATTATTAAAATTACATACAAAATTACTAAACTTTATACTGTATTCTAATTTGAGTATAAACTTTTAATTTTTTACAATTTGATTATTGAGATTTAATTTTTTTCACAGGTGGGTTAAAAAGACAAATCTGATGAAAAATCATTACTGAAATTGACTTTAATCAGCTTATCTCAACATTAAGAATGCAAAAATATGAGTCACTTTCTCTCATTCTCCTCTTTTTCACCAAAAAAAAAGACCAAAAACTTCAATGGTTTCATTTTCTGATCCACATCACTGTTCAATCTCAAGTTATGAAATAGGTATTAAAATGAAGCTTTAGATATCGAGAGTCGAATCATACTAAGAACTCTGAAAATCGTAGCAAAAAATGATAGACATCATGTTTGACTATGTTGGATTTGTCTTCGTAACCCTTCTGTGAAAAAAAATTAAAATTTAGCGATTAAATTATAAGAAATTGAAAGTTAGTGACCAAATTAAAAAATAGTATAAAATTTAATGACTTTTTATGTAATTTTAATAATATGACATAGCAAGCTTAATCATTATTTGCAGGTGATGTATAATGCCACATTAGTTTTCTAGTGAGTTTTTCATCGAAATTGACTTAGTGACTTCACGATGAGAAAAAAATTAAAAGTTAGTGATATTTCTGTAATAAATTAATTTTTAGTCAGCAAAATAAAAAATACCAAAAATTTTGTGATTTTTGGTACGTTTTACTCCAATTGAACTAATTTTTTTATAAAAAGAATTCTTATTTTATCATGTTTTGCCTATTAAACCCTTAATTTTTTTTTCATATTAAAATTTTTTAATTTTGTCATTATTATTATTATTATTATTTTTACATTGAGAATTTTTTATAATAAAAATAAAATTGATGAGAAATTTTGTAATATATATCAATTTAAAAAAATTAAAATATTTATATAATTTTTTTTTCAGGAAAATGACTGAAGTTTATATATATATATATATATATATATATATATATATATATATATATATATATATATATATATATATATATATATAGAAATTGTATGCATTAAATAGTATAATTTTTAAAACTAATGTAACAATTTAGTAATTTACATACGTGGCTGCATAATTTTTCATTATTTTTTATTCGAAAAATCTTCAATGCAAAAAGAAAAAAAATTTGTAGAAACTTGCATATTAGAGTATCTATTTATTTATTTTGCTATTGACATTGGTTTATTTGTAATAATTGTAGGACATGCATATTAGTAGTAATTTATACATTTTTTTCACATATATTGAAAATTTCAAGGACGAAATTTTAATAAGGAAGTTATAATGTGAAATACCTTATTTTCATATTAAAAACATTTGTATGATAATTAATTAAGTGGAGAATAAGTGTATAAGGAAATAGTTATATATATAAATTAGAGTTTATTTTAATTATAAGTATATATGTCCTTTAATCTAAATATATATATATATATATATATATATATATATATACACGTGTACAGGTGTGCGGTGTGGAGTGTGAGATTAGTAGAGATGTAGGGTTACTAGAGGGGTTTAAATACTATAGTTACAATTTGGGGATTAGAAATTTTCAGCACCAAGGAAAGAAGAGAACAAGGAAAATTTTAGCATCTTTGAAGTTTCTAAAAGATATTTTTCAAGTTTTCTTCTAAAAAATTGTGTATTTCTTTTGAGATAAGTCATTACACTAGTGTCTTTTTATTTTGTAAGGATTTATTCATATATTTGATTATTCATTAAATTGAAGATTGCAAAAGGAAAATGTTAGAATTAGATTATGAATTGAAATTGGGTAAGATGTATACATTTTATTTGACAGGTGAAATTGAAAATTTATGATTTAAAATTGAGTTTAAATTTAACGATTGAATTTTGATATTATTATCCTCTAGATGTTAATTTTATCACATTTAAATTTAGAGATGATCCCACGGTTTGATCGAATTGAATTAGGGACAATATGATGACTATCTAGTTAATATTCTCAACATGTTGGTTTAGCAAAATAATTATTTAGAGGTCCAAATGATGTCTCATTGTTATGAAATTTTAATGATATCTAATTTAAATGTTAAGAATGTCTAGAAAAAAAATTATAATTTTTAGAGAACATTGAGATAGGTTTGTAGGACCTTAATTTCTTTCACTAGAACTTGGTGAGTTTTTCTGGACAGCTGTATTGGGGAATTTCTTTTTTTTTTTTTTTTAAGGCCTTAATTAAGTCCAAATTAAATGTTTTTTGATGGGTAAATTTGTTATGTTACCTAGTTGTGATTAAAATTTAGTCTTATTTAGAGTATTTTTAGGGAGTCTAGAGCAGTTTGAATCACTGCTTCAATAATAGATATTAAAGGATGAAAATTGGGTTTGTGGTGTTGTGTTCATAACATTTGCATTTCATATATCATATAATATTCAAATGCCTTTGATTCATACTTTCATTAGAAAATTTAGGCCAGTAATTAATATAAAATGTATGTGTTCATGTGGTGGTTTGGCTAATCAGCAAAACCAATAGGTTAGGTGCTAGTGTTTGGTTGATTTGCAAGAGATGTGCACATGTGTGTTAATTTGGTAAATTTTGATAAATAAATGGAGGTAAAAATTGATCCTTGTTATATTGCTTGTATTAGAAGTCAGGGAATAAAATATTTTGTATGAATATGTTTGAAATATTTTTATGAAATAATGGTATATGATTAAGTGACATGAACTGTTATTTGAAATGAGTTATGTTTGCAATATTCTATTTATTATGTTGTGCTGGGGTAAGACCATTACTTGGACTTTCCATGATGCACCTGAGTTATATGAGACTATTATTTGATTTGGGCAAATACCTTATATGTTTCATGTGTACCGAACCTGTTTATAGTGCTTCATTCCTTATTGGTACTTAGGTTTAAAGTCATATATATTGTTTGATAAGTTTAGCAAGATCTTTCCCAATGTGTGTTGTTTTTGCTATATTTCCTGAATACTCGTTGTGGTTGTAAAAATGCTAAAGTTGATATGTGAATTTTAGAATTATTATTGAAAGTGTTATGTGAGATATAACTTAAATATATTCTCTAAATAAATAATTGTTATGTGAAATTTTGTATTTATTTTGTTGCTATATGAAAAGGTTGAACACTATTTAGAATGAGTTATTGAATTAATATAAATAATTTGTTAGAAAGCTACTTGCTATATGTGTTCTTATTGAGCAAGTGATATACCTCTACAGATTTCTATTTTGCAGATATTAGGTAGTTGGTAAGGCTTTTTTTTTTTTTTGTTTTCCCTTCGTGAAGCCATGCCAGGTCAAGAAATATACCAATTGATGCCCTATTCTAGATGATTTCCAAACTATTAGGATGATGGTAGTTTGTTTAGATTTGTTGAAAGTAATTAAGTTAATCACTGGTTGCTTAGAGCTTCACAAGCATGATGTTATTTATTTAGCTATTCACTTAAAATTTTCATATTTTCTTAAGTAATACTTGGACTATGGTATAAGAATTTTTAATAAATTCGTAAGTTGAATTTCTTTTGTTTGGAGTTTATAAATTTGTTACCTTTAACATCAGTGTTAAGCTGGTGTAATTAGATCCCGATCTATCTGCATGTCAGTCACGAATTCTGATTTTATGTCGTAACAAATTTAAAGGTTCTATATAATAAAATAAAATATTAAAATTTCAATAGAAAAAATCATATAAAATTTAAGAATAAAATTTCGTTGGAAATTTTTTTTTTTATATTAATGGATTGTATATTGACTGACCTTTCAATCTCCTTTACTTGAGTTCTCTTCAAATTAAGTTACTAATTTTTATTTTATGAAAAAGAAAAGAAAGCATTACTTGGATCACTTTAAGTTAAAAAAAAAACATTAATATTATATTATGGCTCAGTTTGTGCTTTCTTGAATTTTTTAAATCTTCATTATGTATTATAAATTTTTTTTAAAAAAATGTATATTCATAGCAAATATAAATCACAAATTCAAAAATCATTTAAATTATGTGAAATCGGCATGCTAATTTGCTAAATAAGAAGAAAATTACTTAGAAAAAGTAGTATCTTTGAACCAAAAAAGGTTTATCCTTTTCACTTTTATAAATTTATCAATTAAGCATGATTTGTAGTACAATATTTAATATTATACATAAAAATATTCTAAAAAAAAATATTATACATAAAAATTTATTTGTAATTATACCTATTTGTTATAGACTATAGTCAAGTCACGAATCTCAATTTATGAAAGAAAATGAACATAGAGTCATAAATTGAGACTTATGATTAAACTTCTAAAAATTTTGATATTTTTTAAATTCAGACTCGATTAATAAATAAATCTATCTATAATGCCATTTGATTTTAGAAGAAAGAAAAAAGATAAGTATTATATACCACATTTTTAGCAAAAATCTTGCAAGTGGTGTTTTAAAAATCAGATCAATGATCAAATAAGTCAGATCACCAGTTAGCAGTTCAATTGGTCCTACTGATTGAATCGGCAATCAAATTAATTAGAGAAAATCTCTTAATTTTTTTTTTAATTTTTAGTCTAGTTCCTATTAATTAAAGTCTAACCAGCTAAAAAGGACTAAAAACCAATCAAAATAGGTCAAAGGGTAATTTAATGGAAAATATGATTTTTAAGTGAACCAAATTGAATTAACTAATAATTTCCATTTCAATCGGTCAAATCAACTTGTCTGATTTTTTAAAATATTGCTCGCAGGCAATAGACAATAGACACATATTTAAGCTTTCATTCTCTCAATGCTATAAAAAAAAAATGGTAAATTCAAAAAAAAAAAAATTCCTAGCTAAAAACTTGGACTTGACTTGGTTGCTTTGCGGCAATTAACTAATTAAGATTGTAGACTAAGTAGGAAGACATTTCCAAGTTCTCTATCTGTCTCTATTTATTAATTTGGTGTGTTAATGGCAAGAAAAGAAGGAGTAATTAATAGGATTAAAATTCAAATTAACTCTTAATTTGTTGGGTCGTATTCAATCAAATTCAAAATAAACTTTAGAGTCAAATTAGCTCTTAATATTTAAAAATTAATCTAATCAAATCCAAAAATTAACTTTAGGACCAATTCAAATCCCAATTTTTTATTTTTCAGGTCAATCAAATTCAATTTTTATAGGGTAATTAAATTCAATTTATTAAAAAAGAATAAAAATATAATTTTTATATTTTAAATAATAAAAGTAATTTAAAATATAAACATTAATTTTAATAAAGAATAAAAATATTTATATATTTCAAAAATTATAAAAACTTCACAAATTATTTTTTCTCAATTTTCCCTCCTAACGAAAAAAATTTTATTTTATTTTTTCAAAATTTCTAAATATTAAACATTTACATTCATTGATTTTTATCTTCTAATTTTAAAATAACTGTTATTTTCTAATTTTAAAATTAATATTTTTGCTTTTTTTATTTTTTAAAATATATATAAATTATTTTTTTTTTTACTTTTTTAACAAAAAAAAAAATTGAAACCAATCAATCTGAAAAATAAAATTCATGGATTAATTTGCTCTAAATCCAATTCTACGTGTCAAATAATTCTTTCATAAACTGGACTTATATGAAGCTATCTCGGTTCTCTATATTATTGTATTTTTATAAGTTTCAATTATATATATATATATATATATATATATATATATATATATATAGCACTATGTTAACAAGTGTCCCCTCAGCATTTATTAAGTAATTCCTCCAATTCATAATAATAGTCGTTTTAAAATGTTACACATATATTAAGCAAACTATTGAATAATTTTAATTTTTATTGAAATAGACAAATATATATGAAACACCCGGACTTTCATTTATTTTATAAAATTCTATTTTCGTACGGAAACGTATTATTTTATTATTTTTCTCATTAAAGTAAAAATTGAATTTATATTTTATTAAATTATAAATATTCATACTATTTGAAAATGTATTATTAATGGTAATTTTATTATAATATTATATATGTATATTATTATGAAAATGTTAATGTGAATTTTAAGGGAATTGTATTTTGGATTGTATTTTGATATTTGAGTATTAATAAAGGTATTAATTAATATTATAAGTTTGATTATAATATTTTTATCGGATGTTTGGATTTCCGTTATAATTACTATTATTACCGTCTATAGTATTATTGTTATATATATATATATATATATATATATATATATATATATATATATATATATATATATATATATATATATATATATATAAGTTTATGTTGTAAATTATTATTATTAATATGTAAATTATGAATTATTGTTATTATTATTATTATCGTTTCTATTATTATTATTATTATTATAATTATAAGATTAGTATATATATATATATATATATATATATATATATATATATATATATATATATATATATATATATATATATATATATATATAACTGTGTTTAAGTGTTTTAAGTAAAATTAAAAGAAGAAGAGGAGGATGTGATTGGTTGGTGAAGAGTGAAACGGGGACGTTTTGGAAGGAAACAGAAACGGGGAAGGAAGAGAGGAAGGAGGAGAGAGAAAGGGAGAGGCCGAGAGAGAGAGAGGGTTACTGGGTGAGTTCTGGTGGGATGTGGCGAGCACCGCCACCACCGCTGGGTAGAGGATGGTCGGCGACCTCGAGGGAGGTGGCAGCACCCTGATCGGACGGTGCACGGCGGCGTACGCCAGGAGAGAAGGACCGCCGGCCACCGAGACTTCAACTTGATTTTCCGGCAAATTCCGGCAGCGAAATCCAATGATTTTGGTGTCATTCAACTCCTGAGGATGAGAGCTTCATTTTAGTACCTACCTTGCCCCCTGAGGATCACCGGAGGAGGAGATCAAAAAATGCAAAACTGTACCTTGGGAGGCGTTTTCCAGCGGCTGGAGGGCGAGTGACAGCGAGTGGTGACTATTTTCATGATCCTAGAGTCGAGGTGAACCTGCTGGTGTGGAGCTTCCCCAGATCCGCTACCAGCAGCGGTGGCGCGTGGGGCAGTGTAGCACTTCTGTTTCGACGTTCCAGCGCGATTTCAACATCCATATAACCGAAATTTGTGAAGGTTAACCCGAAACTCTTGTCATTCAGTTGTTAAATAAGTTATTTTATGTTTAGCAGTTTTTAGAGTAATCGTTAGGTTGTCGAGTCTGTCATTGGATTCTGTCGAGACCTCGATCAAAATCTTAGTAATCTTCAAATTGTATCTAGTTAAGTGTGATTCTTATCTTGATGATGTCCGTTATTGCGAGGTGTCGGCGTCTGGCATCTTCCTGGTTCCAAGGCTGCACTTCCGAGGGAAGCCAATCAGAAGCGTCGTCAGCTAGGTGAGTGATACTCACTAATGTATTATCTTGTTTTCATTTCATATGCATTGCTGTGTGTATATATGTGTATATTATGCACTACTACTGCATATATAAGCATATAACATTTGACTGTGAATGATAACCCAATATTCTGTATTTTGTGCTGTATTGTGGTTGTTATTGTGGTTGTGATTGACGGATGGAGGTCGGGAGGATGTAATACCACTTAGAAACTTTTGAGATGAATATGGTTATGGATACTAATATGATTATGATTCTTTTGAGATTTAGAAGATGAGCTATGACTGATGAATGCTGGCTGGGCCTGCTCATCACCAGGGTCGCTGTCAGTCGGGTCAGGGCTGCGTGGCATAGACAAGTGATGGCCAGGCCTCTTGGATATAAAAGACAGATTATTAGATTCAGAGAGTCAGGATAGGGGGATCGGCTCCCCATATTGAGATTAGAGTGGTACTGTGGACCGTATCTCGTCCTTGTTTGGTGATATGAATTGTCTGTCTCTATGACATAGTGCATAGCATGTGCATTAGAAATCTATCTGTAGAATACCAGTTTAATATATTAGCTAGTATCATTCACTGAGTTGAACGCTCATTCCTGTTCATTTCGTTGTTTTCAGGTCAGGGAATGAGCTTGAGAAGGAAATGTAATTAAGTAAACTGTCAATTTTCCTTTAGCAGTAGTTTGTATCTTTATGTATTAAGAATTATATGTAATATATGCATAATTGTAATTATAACTCTAGAACTCCGCAATGTTACACTTTGTACTTGTACATTATTTATTATTCAGTTATGTGTTTTAAAAAGTTGTAATCTATTGTTAAGTAAAACTTTTTTGTAATTTTACTGCATCTATGAGATAAGTAAGTTTGGGCCAATTTGATATTTATTCTATGTTGTGATTCTTTTGGATCTGCTTAACTTAATTGGGCCCATAGCCCTTTTCAGTTTTAGGCTTTCAGTTGTATGTTTTGGGTTAGACTTACTACGGGTACTGGTAGCCACGTATATTTTCCGTATCCTAGTGCCGGTCACATACCCTTGGGTTTGGGGCATGACAATATACTTATTTTATCATTAAGTATAATAAATGTTACATACAAAGTGAAAGAGAAATGGAGCTGGAGATGGAAATGAGGGTAAAATTAGAAAAAAAAAAAAAAGATAATAAATACTACATAGAACTCTGAAAACAATAATTAATTTAAAACAATTTTTTTTCTAAAATGACTATTATTATGAAACGGACAAAGTATTTAATATAATTATTTGGGTTATGTCAACAAGTACCCCCTAGACACTTGTATACACTTAATAAAATTTCTTGTTTTCAATATCAAATTTAATTAGAGAATTCTTTCTCTCTTTTTAGTATATCTTAATGAAGCCAAAAAAAAAAAAAAAAAAAAAGAAATTTGCAATGTTTCTACTAAAGAAATTCCCTCCATTTTATATACTCCCCACATCCTAAACAAATTATCCATTATTCCTTTTTAGAATGTCCCAAAATATTTACTCACTCTAAAAATAATATAAATTGTTAGATTATCCCACATTGATTACATACAAAAATGTTAGGTGATTAATATAGAAATGGACACTCTAATCTTAACAAACTAGCTTTTAAGGTTGGTTTTTTCAAATATTATATATTAAAAATTTAACATAGTATCAGAGCGAGATAATCATGTTTAATCAAATATCCAAGTAAATCAAGTGCAGTAAATCAAGTACCAAGTATCCTATTCAATCAAATACCCAAGTAAATCATGTACCAAGTAATTAGTTACCTTACTGGCTAATTGTTTCAAATGATAATTTTGAATATCCCATTATCACTTGAGGAGGAGTGTTAGAACATTTCACATTGATTACATACAAAAATATTAAGTGATTAATATAGAAATAGATACCCTATCCTTAATAAGCTAGCTTTAAGGTTGGTTCTCTCAAATTTATATTAAAAATTTAACATAAATATTTGTTCATTTTATCTTTATTAATTGAAAGGTGTGTATTTTCAAAATTAACAATAAATATAGTAATAAATGAGTATATGCAAGGATATAAGTGAAAAAATATAATAAAATTTATGAGTTGATAAGTAATTAATAATATTTTCTTAAATTGTGTGAAAAAAGAAAGTGGACAACCTTTTTAAAACGAAGAAAGTATTTTTAATATATACTGTATATAATTTTTTATTGTTGCTTATTGATCCATTTTTGTGCAAAAATATTCAATGATTATAGATCAATAATCTTTAATGGAACAATTTAAGATATAAAAATTGATAATTTAAATGTAACTTACACGGGTAAAGAATTTTGTGAAAAAAAAATGGAGGGAATTTTTTTTTAGTGAAAAAATGGTGCAATTTCTTTTTTTTTTTTCTTCATTAATTAAAAATAAAGAGGAAGATTCAAATCTAAATTTATTATTAAAGCGAAAAATTTGAATCTAAATTTATTGTCTCAATTGCATATATACTTACTATTAGCTTGCTGACTACTTGGCTTTGCGGCCACCTAAATGGGAATTAGATTTTCGCTCACTGCTTTTATGCATTGCTGACTTCTTGTACGCAGTAAATTGCGCCAACAAGAAGTATCTCCAAATGCAATCCTTACATAGAAAAGGATATATATGTCTGTTTAACATATTGAAATTTAATTTAATTCAGCAGATTTTGTTGGGAAAAAAAAATAAAAACTACTACTTTTTGGAGTTTTAAGGCGTCAATTTATAAAATTTTTCTTTAAATTGGCTTTTTAGGCTTTATTTGGAAGTACGAATAAAAATAAAAAAAAATTATAAAATAGAGTATTAGGAACTATTCTTTATTTAGAAGTTCAATAACTTTACAATTTCCCATTAAAATAAATAAAAGAATCCCACTGCTTTATGTATGTATGAATTATCCATTCTGATTGTCAATTCTTAGGTCTATTCCTAGCTTAGTTCTTATTCTTAAGATCTTGATTAACTGAGCCCTCTATCCTTTTTCTTTTCTCTAATTTTTTCTTGAATCTTCTCTTCTTATTGACGGTTATTTCATTATTTTCTACTAAATTTGATTGATATGAATAATTTTATCCCTATTATTCTTGCCACATCAATCACTGACTTTACTCATTCATTCTCTACTATTATTCGATATTTTTTCTATTCGATCTCATTCTATCTTCTTACTTCCACATTGACCTCTATATTTTCATTTTTACCATATATTTATAAGTGAATTTGTGCTTATTACTAATAGGATGATATGTCTATGCATTATTGCATTTCAAATATTTGCAAAGAAAGCGATGATTTGTCATGTTATTCCCTTATTATAGTGATAATTTTTCGAAACCAGCCATATGACAATGAATGATCTGTTGAACATTTACGATGTGAATTAATTTGCTCTTGTTAAGATATTTGATTTTATGTCATATTCTTTTTTTATTGAAATTTGTATTCAACCATTGAAATTTAAATTTATTTCCAAAAAAATAAAAAAAAAAGATCTCGAATAATTGCAAAGAAAAAGGCTTAATGCCAAGAAAAGCAATTAAAGCTACCATAACTCAAAAATTTTTATACATATCACTAGTCTATAGTATAAAGATGGTGGCATACCCAAGCTACCAAGGCAACAGGACAAGTACTCATCTAGCCATAAGAATGAACAAAACAGAGAAAGCCCTGAAAGGTAATGCCAATATAAATGACAAAATATAACCATTTCTCTTCTTGTGATTTACAGGGGAAAAAATAAAGAACAAAAAAACAAACACATCACAGATCCCTTCTGCATAATGGGCAAGATGCATGCCTGAGAAGCCACTTATCTATGCAAGGTAGATGAAACATGTGATGGCATTGAGGCAAGCTTCTAACCGTCTCTCCGAGCTGAAAGTCCTGCATATATGCAGCAGATTGCAAAATGTTAATTACACAAGATTCTTTACGAATTTGGAGGATTCACACTTCCAAGTCACTTATTAGTCATGAAGATTTAATTGCCAGAAAATATCAACGGGACCAAACCTGAAGGCAAACAGAACAAGCAACTCTCTCCCCTGAGGCATCTCCATTGTTATTGTTAGTGATTTTGATCTTGGGGATCTTTTCAACAGAATCTCCAGGCAATCCTTTAGCACCACCAGTGTCAAAGATGTTCTGGACCTCCTCAAAGGTTGTTTCAACAGCACCCATCTAATAGAAAATATCGAACATGTAAGGAAAGGATAATGAGTAGTACAGATACATGTTCATATTAATCCATTCAACAAGTTTTGCTCTGACAGCAAATTATTACCTGGCTTTGTACTGCACTTAACATGGCTGGACCAATTCGCTCGCGAACAAGTCTCCCACTTAGGAGGCTTGCAATAACATCAATCTGCCACAATGAAGAGATTTAATTACTTTCATAATTACCAGGGTACTAAATTTGATGTTAAACAAACTCAATCAAGAATTGAACATCAAATTCATAAATTATCATTATTAGAGATAAGTATGCATTAATTTTTTACTTCTCATGAACTTATATTGAACATCTTATCAAACTAACAAGGAAATAGAAGCTGTTAAATTGCTTACCAAGTAAAGGAGGCACCCAATTCCGGATTCATCTGACTGCCAAAGAAGAAGAGAAGATTCAAAGACTTCGATTGAGAAAACAGCTCCTGATATAGCTCCTACTGCAGCACCTCTAACAAAACCACTCTCAGTTTCTTGGCCTATCAAAGCTCCAGTCATGGCTCCTAATAAGGTGCCCACTGCAGAAAATAATGCCAATTCCTTTAGCAAAAACTCCCAAATATAGCAAACGCATCTTAATTAATTAAACAGGAAAAAGAAAAATGAGGGGAAAAGAAAAGCAAAATTTTTTTAGAAATGGAAGTTATTGAAATCTTTGATTCCAAGTAACCAAAACAAGATCACTTATAATATAATACATGTTTCTTGAAGATGGATAGAAAAAACAAGATATAGATAATGATCCCAATTCCATTTTGTCTAATATGGAAACCTTGACACATGTATTTGCAACCCTACAAAAACAATTATATCCATATCATTATCACCATAAAGTTCATTTGTCTCCTTAAAAAAGCTTTACAAAGATCTTATCCTTGTATTAAAACTAATAATGGATCATAATTATACATCAAATCCCATATAAATAATTAAAGAGAAACCCCAAAACCAAAACCCACATCAGAGAACACAAAACAGATCCAAGCATCAAATTCCATTCAATCAAGAAATGCCTAAATTTTTACATTACCATCAAGAATTCAAAAAAATACGTTAAAGAAAACAAGAAAGATACAAAAACAAACCTAAAGCAAAGAAGAAGGTGAAGATCGCAGAGAATATGTTCCCAAGAATGGCAGAAACAGCAAAATTGCAAACTTCCTTAACTTTTTCAACAACATCTCCAAAGTAAGGCAACGCAGACATTGAAAACCGAGATGGGTATGGATAAAATTCCATTTTTTTGGATTCCAAATGTAAAAGATTAAAGATTTATGAAAAAGGAAACGTTTGATCAACAGAAAATGGATTTAAACCAAAAATTTATATATACCCAAAAGAAGAGGAAGTGGTGGGTTTATTGGGTATGCTTAGGCCTTAAGAGAAATGAAAAGAAGAGAGAGAAGAGAACCCATCATCATTCATCAACTACCTCGCATTTAAAGCTCCTTATATTTTTCTCTGAGACAACTTTCCCTATCTACCTGTTTTCTTTGAAACAGCAGCTCTCTCTCTCTCTCTTTTTCTTTTCTCGTGTGAAATATATATATATATATATATATATATATATATATGGTCAAAGAGAAACTTCAATTTTGAAAATTGGAGATGGGTAATTTATTTGAAATGTCTTGGATTTTATTAAATTATTTATTTAATTTTAATTTTGATTTTCTCTTAATTTTCTTAAATTTAAAAATTATTTTAAGGAATTATATAGTATGCATTATTATTTATTAAGGCATCTGATCTTCTTATGAATGAAATTTCATTACCTGATAAGGTGTTTTCTATGTTACCTTGTTTTAAAATAAAATAACTTATTTTGTCTAAAAAAATAATTTTTTTTATGAAAAATTATAATTTTATTTATATTTTTCGTAAAGTATATTATTTTTTCATAATTTCACTTAATTACTAAAAATATTTTAATTTTATGAAAAAATAATTTATTTTATATAAATTAATAATTTTACGAGAAAAATAATTTTGTAATTACAAAAAAAGATATTTTTTTTAAAAAAATCACAATTTTTTTATAAATGGAGACACAAAGGCAAATACTTAAATTACTTTATTTTAAAATAAATTATAAAATTTTATTTTCTATGACCAATAGAATAGTAATTAATAATGAATATTATTAAAATATATAAAATATTGTAATTAAATTAATTTGCTATTATATTTCACTAATTAAAAAAGAGAAATGTTAGAATAATTGATATAGTATTTTAAATTTATATATCTATAATTTTATAAACAAATAGTTTAATTTATGAAAAATATAAAAAAAATTGTGATTTTTCATAAAAGAGTCATTTTTTCATAATTACAAAATTATTTTTCTTTTCATAAATTTATTGTTTTACAAAAAATAAATTAATATTTTTGTAAAATTAAATTTTTTTTTCAATTAAAAATAATTACTAAATAATAATTTAATTTATAAAAAATATAAATAAAATTATAATTTTTATAAAAATTTATTTTTTTTATAAATAAAATAAAATATTTTATTTTTAAACAAAATAATCATATAAAATACCTCTTGATAATTGTATATTAACTGTGATTGCCAAATGAAATTGGAATGACGTGGAAATCACCAAGGTGATGATGGTCTTTGATGGTAGATGGATATATGTTTGCTCAAGGGTAGATTGCGCTGTACGATTATGAGTTGATAGCAATCTCTCTTTAGGGTTTGCAATGCACGATCATGAGGTCACAACAAACCACTTTATGGATTAGAGTTCTACTGAATTAAAAGAGCAATTACAAAGATTGACTCCCCCATATGAGGTTTAGTATGATTTTCATGGAATAATTTATATTATTGGTTGATTATATAATAATGATTTTATTCTTACCACATGCATGATCACTATTAGATCAGGGCATGATTCTAAGCATCAAGATTATATATTGATTAATATCATATTTTGAGTGGAGAACTTCACTTACGTTCTGTTTATTTTTAGGTTATAAGTTTAATTCCAAAGAAAATATTTTTTAAAGTCCTACTTTCTGTTTCTGTAGTGGCTAATTATCCTCTTTTATGTATAATTATTACTTTATATATATTATTATCTCTCCATGTATTGTAAATGTATAATTTAGAATTTTTACAATTATAGTAGTTGTATGACGTATTGATATTTTAGATGATAGAGGATAGCTGAGCTCCCTCTGTATGATTATATTATTCACTATCAAGCATGTATCCTAATGACTTTTAGATTGTTGATATAAATTTGCGATATTAATATATATATATATATATATATATATATATATATATATATATATAGGTAGATTGAGATGAGATATTATATATTTAGGTTTTGCTTGATTGGTAGACTCATATCTATAGGTAAGTATAGGATGTAGCGATCTCAATTCGAATTAAATTTTTAAATTAGAAAAAAGGAAGAAAATTCTCGAGACCAAAAAAAACCAATTGTGTAAATGTATTAGGACGGGACTGAAAATGTATTGATCTCCGTACCGAAAACCAACCTAATCATACCGAAATTGGAACTAAATCCCTAAGTCTCCAAACGGATTAATTACTATATATATATATATATATATATATATATATATATATATATATATATATATATATATATATATATATATATATATATATATATATTTAATATATATAGTATATCAACTATTACTTATACATGTATTTATATTTATATAATTATAAATTTATAATATTTTTATATATATTATAAATGTATACCCGAATCATTGAACAAAACTGAATTATACTCGTATTGAAACCAAATTCTTGAATCACTGAATCGTGCCAAATAATTTTATAATATTTGATATGATTATTATTTAATTACACATATATTATTTACTTTTATTAATTTAAGTTTTTATTTTTATTTTTAAATTATAAAATTAAAATTATTTATTTTCATAAATTTAACAAAAAAAAACATAAAAACTGAATGGAATGATTAAGTAGTCTGATGAAATCAAAACTGAGAAACTAATTAGTTAATTTATCAAAAAATAGAGATCAATTAGTTAATTAGATCAAATCATAAAGAGTAAATAGTAATTTATCCTAAAATGAATAACAAAAAAGGCAATTCATAAATATATTTATTACCAAAATTTAATTTGTAAGTAGTGTGATCCATACATTGCCATTAGAGGAGGAAGAAAAAAATCCAATACAAATTTATTTTTTTCATCATGAATATTAGTCATAACACAAATTATTGCTAAAAAAAAAAATCCAATTTAAGTAAATTATGACTATTTCCCCTTTATCCTTAACTTTTGTTTCAAAACATAATAGCTTTACTTTAACAAAATTTGACTAACTCTTTCTAATTCATGGAGTTAATTAAATGTTTAGTTATAAATAAATTAATTTAAAAATATAAATTAAATTAATTTTTTTTTTGAAATGGATGTATATACTGAAACAAATTAGAGATAAGACACACTCATTCATAAAATCATAGCGATTAAATATAAATTAAATTAAATTATAAATTAATTCTCAATATAGTCTATTGAACTAGTTGGTTTATATGAATCTTGAATTATATAAGCATCATGGTTCAACATAATTAAATTCAAAATGCTTGCTATAATTGATTAGGTGAGTATTTAATATTTATGCATTTTTATTTCTTTTTGGACATGAAAATATCTCTTAAGTTAATGAAGCACATTGATGATTTTATGGCCTTGTGGGCTAAATGGTAATGGATGGAGATGGAACACAAAAAATTTTTCCACTTGGACCCCATTTCTTGAAGCATTAGTTTCTTGTCAGTCCTCTCTCTAATATCATTTCTTTTTTCTTTTTTTCCTTCCGCCCATTGCATTGATCTTTGACCATGTAAGCATTGAATAAATTAATTAATCCTTCAAGTTTTTATTTTAATTTTTTATGTATTCTTAATCAATAAGGAATGAACATTGTTTTGATGAAACTAGATATCTTAATATTATATTCATTTCTGCAAGTGATGTGATTTAATTGAATATTTAATATTTCTCAATATAAATCCCATAAAATAATTTTCATTTTTCATGGATTTTTTAAATTATTGATGGCTTTTGAACCTACAAATAAAATTTCAATTTTTAGTATAGTATAGTATAGTATAGTGTATATATATATATATATATATATATATATATATATATATATATATATATATATATATATATATATATATATATATATATATATATATATATATATATATTATAAGTTATTAAAAATTTGAATCATAAAATATACATTTTTACTATTTATTTAACTTAATCAAATAAAAAATTTAATTGATAAAATTTTTATTATATGAAAAATGGACACATAAAATGTATAATTAAATCATAAATAACTTGTGTTTTCTAATTTTTGATATTTTTATATTCTGTTTATGTAAATTTTATGTTAATGAATTAAAATGAAATTAAATTCATAGTAAATCCACCCCCCATAAAATTAATGAGATTACAATCTTCTTATTTATGAAAATATCATTGGTATAAAAATGTAATTTTCCCATACTTTTTACACTATAGTATTTTACTTATTTGAAGTATTGTATCACTTAGAATTAGAACTCATTTCAATAAGCGGTTGGGAGCTATTATTTAGCAATTGCATTTTCAATCAATTGCTGCTATGGGATATTTGGTAAAATGATTTTTTATAGAAAAATAAATATTCATTAGTTGATAAAATAGAATAATATAGAATTATAAAATGTAAAAAAAATTGTAATTTGACAAAACTAATATCAAAACAAATTAGAAATATAAATACAAATAGCAACGATTTCCGCTTGAAATTTTGGATTATAATCTGCAGTAAATAATAGTCATTTTTTAGTCTTCTAATGATATTTTTATGAATTTGATATAGACACTAATAAATGTAGATTCAATAATAAAAAATAAGAATTGTAATTAAGATTAGACTATTGATTAAGTAATAATTTAATAAAAAAAGAAAGATCCATCTTAAAAGAGATAAAAAAATAAACAAACTACTAAAAAGAGAATAAACATAAAAAAAAAAATTATTTAAAAAAATAAATTTGAACACTATTGAATAATAAAATTAAAACTAGAATGAGAAATAGAATAGAATGGTTCATCTGTGACATAAAAAAGACTAACAGTGACATGAGAAAGAATGGGGAGTTTTTTCTTCTTAGCCCTGTTAAAATGATTGGTTCGATTCAAAATCAAACCGAATCGAAAAATTAAAAAACTAAAATTATATTTTATAATAACCGAATCGAAACCAAATTTCATATAAATCTGAACCGAACCGAAAAAGTTCGATTCTGTTAATGGATTTAGATTTTTTTTATTATATATATTTATTATTTATAGAATAATTATATATACAATATTTACCAATAATATTATATATATATATATATATATATATATATATATATATATATATATATATATATCAAATTTATTATATTATTATATATATACATAATAATATATAATATATTATTTTATATTATATATAAAATATTGTTTATATATATAATAATATTTACATAAATATATTAAACTTCGATTGATTTAATTCAAACCACAATTTTTTGGCTAAAATCCAGCTGAACTGAAATTTAATTTAGTTTTTTATTTTAAAAACCAAACTAAACCAAAATCCTTAAAAATCAAACTGAACCAAACCAAATCAGTCGGTTCAGTTTGATTTTTTGATTTCAGTTCGGTTTTGTTCACCTCTATTTCTTCCTATAACTCTAAAAAAAAAAAAAAAAAAAAGAACCCGCTAAAAATTTAGATTTAAAGTAATTTTTCAAAATTTAATAATCGATGGTTGAAAATTATAATTGAAACGACAAAAATTAAATATTTGAAGTAAAAGCCCTTTTAGTCAATAATTTTTTTTTTTTAATTTGTATTTATTAATTTTTTTTAAATAATTCTTAGCAACATATTATTTGTTCAAAGCAAGCACCATTCTATTATAAGGGAACATCTCAACTATTAAAACTTGAGATCTTTATTATTAGATTTTGAGTTCATATCCTCGATGAGTTGAAAGGGTTTATGAGAAAGAAAATTATTCCTATAATATAATTTATTTAAATTTTGATGTAAAAGAAAATTTTATGCCATTCCACTCCTTTTTTTTTTTTTTAATAAAAGATTTGGCTATTTTAACGTTGGTATAATTTATAAATGTATTGATTATATTTAAAGAGTAAATTATTATTTAAAAGTTTGTCTTAATTTGTATTTTATTCTTTATTATTTAAAAGTTAGCACTTTTAGTCCCGAAATAAACTTAAATAAACTTGAGACTTAGTTCAAGTAACAAGAGTATCTACTATTGAAATTGAGAAGTTTTGGATTTGAAATCTCTCTTTTGTACTGTGTGAGATTTCACTTTTATAATAAATGTTAGGGATGAGTATCTTTTATTATGTAGTCATGGTCCAATGGGCCTCCCATGAATAAAAAAAAACTTAAATGAAAAGTATAAAACTTAAGAAATTAAAATATTTTATAATATAGTAGTTACTGTAAATTAAATGAAAAGTATGAGATTTTGAGACACTAAAATATTTCAATAAGTTTCAAAAAAATATTTCAATATAAAATATTTTTAAAAGAATTAAAATATATTATATATTTTAAATTTTGAGAATGAAAGTGTTATATAAATTACAATATCCATAACTAAAGTTTAGTAAATAGTTTTTTAATTTTATATACAAGAACTAAAATATTAATTATTAACAAATATTAGAGATTAAAAATGCTAATTTTTAAACAATAAGAACTAAAGTGCAAATTAAAATAAATCTCAAGGGTGCTGTAGTAATATAATCTTATTTAAATAGTCTCAATTTTGAAATCCATTTATTGTAATGTTATTTTTTTATATAATTTTTAACTTTAAAAATGGAAATCTAAATTAAATTTTAGATTCAAAATTTTTTTATATAATATTTTGGTAATACATGTATAGCGGTGTTTTTTTATTATTTTATTAATAATAATAATAATAATAATAATAATAATAATAATAATAATAATAATAATAATAATAATAATTTAGAATAATAAAAATTAATATGGGCAATTTTCAATTTTAATTAATTTTGCAGTCTTAAAAAATTTTAGTAAAATTTAATATATATATATATATATATATATATATATATATATATATATATATATATATATATATATATATATTCTTTTCTTAATATCATAAATTATTTTTTTTATCTCCATTACCAATATAAAAATTTTGAATCAAATCAATTTATTAGTATTTGATGAAGAATTAAGTAACTAAAAATAATTATGCTATAGAAAATTTTTGTTTTTAATATTCATTCCTAATATGCATATATATTAACTTGCTAATTACTGTGAACAGTATTCTAATATTACATTGTTATAAATCAATTTAAATTTAATTGATAGAAATTTTTAAGTGATACTCTAATATAAATTGATTGTATGTTTTAGATAATAATAATAATAATAGTAATAATAACAATAATAATTTAGATCTTATTAAAACAATAGTAATAGATGTATAGCTTAAAGAATATAAAAAAGAAATTGAAGCTATATCTTCTATTAATATGATTTAATCTACATTGAAAATTTTATTAAAACAGTATTTTTATAAATTGATTCAATAGAATCCCATAAAAAAAAAAAAAAAAAAAACCTCCAAGAATTTAAATGAAAAAGGATATATAAAAAAATTCAACAAACTTTTAAATTTTGATAGAGGAGTTCTTTTTACAGGAATTTATAATAGAATTTAAATCCTATAATAATAAAATTTCATTATATAATAATAATAATAATAATAATAATAATAATAATAATATCTAAATTCTACTATTATAATAAGACCGAATATTAAAATATAAGATAACATATAATACCTATAAATTATTGACTTAAAATCTCCTTAATTTTGTGGAATTTATCAACTTGAAATCTTAAGAATTCTTAATTTATTAAAAAAATTGTTTTTATAAGAATAAATAAATTTTAATTCTTTTATAATATGTAGATATATTTATCTATCAATATGTGCAATATACTGGAATTAATGTATAGATAGAAAAAATTTTAGTAGAATAACTTAGAAATTAATAATAGTAATTAAGGACGTTTTTTATCAATCAACATATTCTCCTTTTTCGTACTTTTATATATATTATAGGCAGTTAAATTAATATAATCTAATAATCAAATATTCATTGTTATAGTTAATCCATTTTAATAGTATGTGGATTATGCTAATAAAAGTGAAAAATATTGATATTAATAGAAATTAGCAACAAATTAACACTATCACTTTTTTTTTTTTTATTTTAATATGGGAAAATAGTATATTACATTACAAAGAAAATACAGAAATCTGAATGATTGACATTTAATAACGATATTATAAGTTTATATATTTTGTTAATTTTAAATTTTAACAATATATATCAAATGATATTAAATTAATATTATTAACTTCAATATTTATTATAATGATTTATCAAATATAAAAAATTAGATATTAATTCATAATAAATTCACAGATTTAATGTTTGCTTTAAATATATAACTAGGTATTATAATGCAAAAATTTTGAAAAAGAAGTCTTAATTTGAGAAATCTATTAAGAATTAATTATACTTAAACTTTTAATTACTAAATTATCTGTTCAACTATATAATAAGTGTATATGCAGTTTGAAAATACCAAAACATAACTTAATAATAAATATCTATGCAGCCTGATAATAAATTTAGATTCAATTCTCTTATTCTTATGTAAAAAAAAACTATATATAGTTATTTTTTAATCTAATAATCTTACTTGCTATGCTAGTCTTGATATATATGTAAAATTTAAGATTATGTGAAGACCATTGTATTAAAAATTTAAAAGCAATGTTGAAATCTTATCTCATTAGTGTATATAAATTTGGTTGGTTCAAAGGGTTAAAAAGAAAAAGACAGAAGAGAATCAAAATGTACCAACTAAAGATTTTGTTATTTCATGATGCTAAATTTCTAATTGATTTTGGAAAATGCTACTTTTGACATGGAAAAATTGAAGCCTATGAGATGAGAGAAGATCCTTTTATTATTATTTTTTTATTATTACTTTTTAATTGGTGGGTAAGCTACATAAGAACCCATCCATGTCATGTTTCACAAGTCTTGTAAAATAAAAAAAAAAAAAAAAAATACTAATTGCAATATTTTCTATTTGGAATAATTTCTCTTTGATTTACCTTTAAATTATTATTTGGTCTTTTTTTTTTTTTTTTTGCCATTGAAATTATATTTTGGTTACATTCATGGATGAGAGGAGACAAAATAATAAAGTTCTTCTTGAGTACTCATGTGATACCATACTTTTAATAAATCAAAACCATTCAATTTTTAAATAATTAATTGACATGGTCCATTGACTAAATTTACTTGTCACTTAAATAAATAATGATGAAGAAAATTAAAACCAAAATATAATTAATTACCATCCATTAATTGATTTTTTAGGGAAATCCATTATTTAATTTTAATTTTTCTATTAACTATTACAACACAATTACCCTTTCTTATCTAACATCAAAAGATAGATTATTGACATTAGTTTCATACAATATTTCAAAACTTCAATCTATATAAAAAATTATTTTCATAACAACTATTTTTCATTTTCAATTTTATGTCAAAAAACAAACCTAACAGAAAAGAAAATTAATAAGTCTCACAAATTTTTCAAGCAATAAATAAAAGTTGAAAGTAAAGATACCTAAAAGAATTAACAAAAGCAAAATAAGAATGAAGAATCAAAGGCAAACATAATTGGAAAGTCTCATAGATTTTCTTAAATTTTCAAATAAAAGATAAATTTTATTTAAAATTTCACAAAAAAAGCTACCCATTAAATCCTTTAAAACTAAAAAATTAATTTTAATTAATTAAAATACAAAATAATTTATAAAATTTAATCAACCTCGAACACTATATTTGATGTTAATAAAATAAATATTAACCTACATAATTAAATCTACTCTAACTATATCTCTTTTTAAACTTATTATAACATAATATGTGAGAAATATTTGAATCACTCCCATTCAATTTTACATAGTCTATATACTATTATTATTATTATTTTATTATTGTTTTATATTTGTGATTATTTGTTGATTTTTTTTGTTTAATTCGTATTTGGTAATATTTTCTCTAAAAAGTGAGATTTGGATTTAATTTTCTTTTTTTTCCTATTGATTTCACCTTATGTTAAAAATTAAATTCATTTTATTTTTTGAAATATTTTTAACGATCTTAATTGATATGCGGAGTTTGAAACTGTTGGTGGCAAATAGACTCAAAGAAGAAGAGCTAATAGTTAAAGCGTTAAGATTTGCATTCTGAACATAATTATTGAAATAGTCATTGTTATTTTACTTTCGTTTGTAATGACCAATTACTAATAGCTTAATAATGCATTTATTTTAGTTCCAATTTGTTGAATTATAATTATTTCCAATTTTTATAATTTTTTTTGAAAATTCCTTATGAGATAGTACTTTATTTATATTCTTATCTTTATAATCATTGACACTCTATCTATATCCCCGTATTTGTAACCATTGACACCTACAAATAAGTGTTCCAATCAATGAAATTAAACACACAAAAATTATCATTTCTTTTATTCTTTTTTTATTTTTCTCTATTCTTTTCCTTCTATTTTATAACACGTTATCAGTATGATTTTGTTCAACCATTCTTTATAGTTATTTAGTAAGTTGTTATGTGTTTTACACATTTTATGTTATTAACACGACGTTTTTACTTGATTTAATTATGGTTGTTTTTGCTTGATTTAATTATGATGTTCTAAATTTATTTAGTAAATTCATTTGAATACCACATGAATTTAAAAACTTATTAATTATTTTTTTAGATTCAATTTTTTTTAAAGAGAGTGATTTTTTTTTTATAATTATAATTTTATACAAATCGTTGCATATATATATAAAATGTGATGGGTAACAGGTTAAATAATTTAACATCATTACTTTTTAGATTCCCATCTTCCAATTGTTATATATATGTTTCTAACTAGCAAGATGCAATGATTTTTTTTTTTATTTTTATGCTCATTTATGGAGATATTATTTGATTCTATTTAATTTTAATTAGTTAATTACAAATCTTGAAGAATTTGTATTCTAAATTCTTGTAGAGTGAAATAAATTAATATAGTTTCTGAAAAATTAATAATATCTACAGTTCCTAAAAAACTAATAATCTTTACAGTTCGTCGAGAACTAATAATTTTTACAATTCCTGAATAACTAATAATCTTTATAATTTCTGAAGCACTAATAATCTTTACAGTTTCTGAAAAATTAATGTTCTATACAGTTCTTAAAAAACTAATTAAATAAATAAATAAAATATAAAATTCATAAAGACTTGGTGCCTTATGTTTCTAAAGAACTAAATATTCTAAATTCCTAAAAAGCTAGTATCCTAATTTGTTAAATAATTGACATCCAATGTTTCTGACGAACTAAATGAATTGTCTATAAATTTTTGAAAGACTGATTTAATTATGATTCTATTTAACATATTATTATTATTATTACTATTTCTCAAAAATCTGGTTTATTGTCAATTTACTTATTACTTGGTTGATATTGATTTGTTCGTGGACACAAGACCATGTCTATATTATTCATATTATTGAATATATGTTACTTCTATCGTGGTGTCTATATTATTTATATTATTGAATATTTGTTACTTCTATTGTGGCCTTCTTGCGGAGATATATATAATAATTGACTATTGAATGTCTTGTATACATACAGTAATATGTATAACTCTGTATATAAGCTCTCGAGAGTTATATATGCATAAAATTACAAAAGGCCTAACTTATGATTGATTAATAATAAGCATCTTGGCATATATCTTTACATTCGAAATTTTTCTTTTATGATTTGGTAATTTTGCGTTCATGAGATCACAAATATTAAATATAAAAAGTTTTGTTATTTTTATTATATCGATTTTTCTTGAATTTAATTAAGAAATTAAATTAAATTATTTATATTTTGTAATTAAAATATAATAAGAATTGATCTATGTGTTTAGATATCAATTGCACTTAGTCTAGTAATAATGATTTATTTTGCGGAAATATAATTCATAGCTAAGATTAAATAAGTGTGTGTCCTAAATTCTTATGAACATGTGAATTACCTATTACGCATTATGTTGGTGAGTTTATTAAATTAACAAGTGAATTGTTATAATACTTGATATGTATTTGAGTTTTTTAGATACTTGCACATATGCAAAAAGCATTTATGAGTATTGTACGATTGCTACAAAGAGGAATTTAATTTGCTTAAATTTTGAATTAGGTCTTAGATTGAGATATACTTGTCTATAATATTTCAAATTTGTATGATTATCACAATCACTTGATTAATATATTTTTTTAAGCATATTTCAGAATATAATTCAGTTAAGTTTAAAATCACTTTACAGCTGAAATTGTATGGTAATAAAGTTACAGAACATAATATATCATAGAAGACATATACTATTTTTATGCCTATAATATGCTCCTGTAGCAGCAGTAAAGAGAGCGAAAATTTACAAAATATTTGAACTTATTGCTTATCTTCTAGTAGCTAAAAAGAATAATAAATTGCTAATGAGAAATCATTAAATAAGGCTCACTAGTACAATTGCATTTCTTAAAGTAAATGCTATAAATTGTTTGGTAGACCATAAGAACTCTAGAAGAGTAACAACTTATATAAAGGATACAAATCAATTCAATATTGGTGATTTTATGTAAACTTCCTGAAGGAGTAATTGGTAAGGATTTTACATTTTTATTATTTTCGATTTTGCCTTTAATGTCTTTACATTTTAATTGGATTATATTTTATCAATAAGTTGTGCATTATGATTTATGAGTCATTTCCCCAATATACATATACAACATATTCCATTGAATCTGTAGTTCAAATATTGAACTTATAGTTCAATAATTAAACTTTGAAGGTTTGGCATGAAAGCCATTATGTATATTATACATACTCTCCTTTGAAATTTATACAAGGACGTAAGCCTAATATTTTTTGTCACGCCCCGAACCTGAGGGCACGTGACCGGCACTAGGACACGGGACATGCACGTGGCTACCAGTGCCCGTAGTAAGCCTAACCCAAACCACAAAACAAAAAGCCCACAATACACAACTGAAAAGCCCAACTAGGAAGGGCTATGGGCCCAAACAAGGTAAGCAGAACCAAAAGATTCACAACATAACACAACTATCAAATTGGCCCAACATCATTTATTCCATAATTGCCAGAAAATAATAAATTACAGAAAGGTTCTGCTTAACCCCAAAGATTACATAACTGAAAATAATATAAAAAACTCAATTACAAAGTGTAACATTGCGGAGTTCTAGAGTTACAATTACAAATGTACGTCTATTACATGTATTCTTAATATCCCAATAATACAAATCACTACCGAAGGAAAATTAGCAGTCTACTCAATTACAATTCCTTCTCAGCTCATTTCCTGACCTGAAAGCAACAAGATGAACAGGAATGAGTGTTCGACTCAGTGAATGATACCAGCTAATATATTAAACTGGTATCCAATAGATAGAATCTAATGCACATGATATGCACCGTGTCATAGAGACAAACAAATCATCAAATCAAGCAAGGATGGGGTATGGTCCACAGTACCACACTGATACTCAGTACTCAATATGGGGAGCCGATCCCCCTACTCTGGCTCTTTGAATCCAAATAATCTGTCTCTTATATCCAAGGGGCCCGGCCGTCACTAGTCTGTACCACGCAGCCCTGACCCGACTGACAGCAGTCCTGGCGATGAGCAGGCCCGGCCGACATCCATCAGTCATAGCTCATCTTCTGAATCTCATCATAATCCATAACCATCCCATAATCCTAAGTGGTACTGTATCCTCCCGACCTCCATCCATCAATCACAACCATAACATGGCACATAATATAGAATATCAATTCATCACTCACAGTCAAATGTCACATGCTTATAGATGCAATAGTAATGCATAATATACGTATATATAGACACACAGCAATGCATATGAAATGGAAATAGAATAATATATCAGTGAGTATCACTCACCTAACTGTCGACGCTTCCGACTGGCTTCCCTCAGAAGAGTAGCCTTGGAACCAGGAAGACGCCAGACACCGACACCTCGCAACAGAGAACATGAACACAATAAGAATTACACTCAACCCCAGAACAGACTCGATAACCTAACAATTATTCTAAAAACCACTAAACATAGATTAACTCATAAACCAACTAAAATACAAGGGTTTCGGGATCACCTTCACAAATTCTGAACATACGGACGTCGAGGATCATGCCAGAACGTCGAAATAGAATTACTGCACCTCCCCACGCGCCGCCGCCGGTGGTGGCAGATCAGGGGAAACTCCATACCAGCAGATTCACTTCAACCCCAGGAGCCCAAAAACAGTCACCACTCGCCGGCACTTGCCCTCCAGCCACTGGAAAATGCCTCCAAAGCCACGGTTTGGTATTTTTCGATCTCCTCCTCCGGTGGTCCTCAGGGGGGCAAGGCAGGTACCAAAATGAAGCTCTTATCTCCAGGAGTAAAACGGCACCAAGATCGCTGGATTCCACTGTCGGAATCGGCCGAAAAATTGAGTTGAAGTTGCGATGGCCGGCGGTACTTCTCTCCTCGCGTACGCCGCCGCCGATCACCGAGCTGCCACCTCCCTCGAGGTCGCCGGTCCTTCTTCTACCCAGCGGTGGTGGCGGTGCTTGCCACCGCCCGCCGGAACACGGCCCACTCTCTCTCTCTCTCTCTCGGCCTCTCCCTTTCTCTTTCCTCTCTCCCCTCTGCTGCCTACCCGTTCCTGCTATTCCAAAACTCACCGTTTCACTCCTTCCAACCAATCACAGCCTTCCATTTCTTCTTCTTTTAACTTCAAACAGATTTGTTATATATATATACACTAAACCATATAATATATACATATATTTATATACACATAATCCTATATATATATAATAATAATAATACTAATAATAAGAATAATAATAACAATAATAATAATAATAATAATAATAATAATAATAATAATAATAATAATAATAATAATAATAATAATAATAATTAACAATAATTCATAATTTTCATATTAATAATAATTTACAACATATACTCATGAATATATATCAATATCATTATTTACGATAATTATAGTAATTATATCGGAAATCTAAACTTTTGATAAAATACTATAATCACACTTATAATATAATTAATACCTTTATTAATACTCAAATATCAAAATATAATCCAAAATGCAATTCTCCAAAAATCTACATTAACATTATCGTAATAATATAATATTATAATATTGTATCAAAATTGCCATAATTAATACATATTCAAATAATATGAATATTTATAATTTAATAAAATATAATTCAAATCTTATTTTAATAAGGAAAATGATAAAATAATATATTTCTGTACGAAAATAGAATTTTATAAAATAATTGAAAATTCGGGTTGTTTCAATCTTCCCTCCTTCAGAAAATTCGTCCTCGAATTTTCAAACACAGCAGTTTACAACTAAACTTCTCCACCACACTTCCACTGCGCACTCTGAAACACAACTGAACCCAAAGGCAAGATAACAAAACAAACAACTTCAACAAGACATCAACTTACACACTTAAACCTCCAATAAAATTCTTCTAATACTCATATCCAATCTATTTTCTTAAACCTCATAGCAATTAACTAATTATTCCATATTCCTATACCTTTGATTTAATCACAGCTCACACTAACACAACCCTTGATTTCACATCAATTAATTATAACCTTAAACTTATCTTATCTTTAAGCACTTATGAATACTAAAGCTAATATTAATGCCTAACTTCTTACTTCCATGTATTAGTCATTACATCAACCAGATAAAACTTCAACAAATAATTCTAAGCTAATAAAACTCTTAATATTTCTCAATGCATTTCCAGACGAATAATTATCACTTAATCTCTAATAACCTCGATAAATATTCTTATGTCTAATATCTCATCAAACTTGTAATTTCCATTAAATTTCATTGTGAGAATAAGTCCCATAGGAATTTCCATAATCATTTTCTCGAATAAAACACATCAATACTAAATAATTTACTTTCCACTCTTACTTGCTTTAACTAATTTCCTCAATATATATATATTTATAAAAAAAATTTATTTCATCAATTTGAAATCAGCATATATGCCTACACACCAATTGATATACAAAACTAGAAATTTTACCCTTTATCTTAGCATTCCTTATAATAACAGAGTCATCAAGAAATTCTATTAACTCCACACATATTTTACACCATAAGTAGGATACTAACCAATAATTCACAATTTATTTTAGACTTATTCTCTATAAAATATTTTAATATCATCACTTAGACAACTATTGTCTCACAACCATGCACATTTAACCCATATCATTATCTTATTTTGAAATTTCCATCAACAACTTATGATCTTTCATATTCCTAATCTTTCTATTTATCCACATAAAATTAATAAATTCAGTACTCTTACAGACACTTAATAAAAATCTCCATACAGGATTTACATCTTTCTTAACCTACGCCATTCCATTGTTATCTCAACTTAACATATATACCTCATGAATATGCCCAAATAATAACTCTATTATATGCTATAATAAAATTCCTTTCCTTAATAAACTCAATACTTGATCCTTAATTCTTTCCACAATATAATATAGAATCTAGTACCTCAAAATATTATCTTATTCCGAGAACTTCAATCCACTGCAGGTATATCCAAATTTATTTAAATGTGCAAAACTATTTAAAATCATTCATAAAAATTAAAACATTTTTCACTTTTATTTTAGAGCTCAAGGTATTGTGTCCAGGGATGCTACACAATATGCAACCTTAATGCAATGATCCATGAAGGAGATGATGAATGAATAATGACTTAGAACTTTATGATGCCTGACTCAATGAATGCGAATGAATGCGGACAGACATATACACTGGACATAAGTACAGAGTTCTAAAATAATAAATTCTCAAAACTAGTATTAAAATCATACTTTAAAATCAATTATCCTCTTTAAATTCATTTAAAACATTTCCTTCCCAAATCATTTACAATTATGAATAAAATCATTTTATACCCTTCTGGATTAAGTTCTCGGAGATCCTCGAATTTCCAAATCATACAGACTTAATATTCTATCCCTTATAAGATTCCAAATCATACCCTCTAATCATATTCTACTCACCCAAGAACCTTTATCTCCACAACATTCTACTAACATCACAAGGTTAAGAAAATCATAAAAATTCATCATAACACCACGTTAACGCTGAATTGGAAGCAAAGGAAACTCAAGGCGACAATTGGAAATTCTATACTCCGCATGTTACAGAAACAAGGACCCACAACACTGAAAACATAAAAGGCCATAAAATCTTTGCTCTGATACCACTTTGTCAGGGGCATCCACCCCACCGGGCAGCCAAAAGGGGTACCTATCAGAGCACTCAGCGGAGGGAAAAACTGAGCTCCGAGGCGGAGAGTCACACTTCGCTGTTGATCATGCGCGAGAGTTCCTCAGAATTGGGTACCCCGAAACCCTCTGCTCTGATACCACTTTGTCAGGCCCCGAACCTGAGGGCACGTGACCGGCACTAGGACACGGGACATGCACGTGGCTACCAGTGCCCGTAGTAAGCCTAACCCAAACCACAAAACAAAAAGCCCACAATACACAACTGAAAAGCCCAACTGGGAAGCGCTATAGGCCCAAACAAGGTAAGCAGAACCAAAAGATTCACAACATAACACAACTATCAAATTGGCCCAACATCATTTATTCCATAATTGCCAGAAAATAATAAATTACAGAAAGGTTCTGCTTAACCCCAAAGATTACATAATTGAAAATAATATAAAAAGCTCAATTACAAAGTGTAACATTGCGGAGTTCTAGAGTTACAATTACAAATGTACGTCTATTACATGTATTCTTAATATCCCAATAATACAAATCACTGTCAAAGAAAAATTGGCAGTCTACTTAATTACAATTCCTTCCCAGCTCATTTCCTGACCTGAAAGCAACAAGATGAACAGGAATGAGCGTTCGACTCAGTGAATGATACCAGCTGATATATTAAACTGGTATTCAATAGATAGAATCTAATGCACATGATATGCACCGTGTCATAGAGACAAACAAATCATCAAATCAAGCAAGGATGGGGTATGGTCCACAGTACCACACTGATACTCAGTTTCAATATGGGGAGCCGATCCCCCTACTCTGGCTCTCTGAATCCAAATAATCTGTCTCTTATATCCAAGGGGCCCGGCCGTCACTGGTCTGTACCACGCAGCCCTGACCCGATTGACAGCAGCCTTGGCGATGAGCAGGCCCGACCGACATCCATCAGTCATAGCTCATCTTCTGAATCTCATCATAATCCATAACCATCCCATAATCCTAAGTGGTACTGTATCCTCCCGACCTCCATCCATCAATCACAACCATAACATGGCACATAATACAGAATATCAATTCATCACTCACAGTCAAATGTCACATGCTTATAGATGCAATAGTAATGCATAATATACGTATATATACACACACAGCAATGCATATGAAATGGAAATAGAATAATATATCAGTGAGTATCACTCACCTAACTGTCGACGCTTCCGACTGGCTTCCCTCAGAAGAGTAGCCTTGGAACCAGAAAGACGCCAGACACCGACACCTCGCAACAGAGAATATGAACACAATAAGAATTACACTCAACCCCAGAACAGACTCGATAACCTAACAATTATTCTAAAAACCACTAAACATAGATTAACTCATAAACCAACTGAAATACAAGGGTTTCGGGATCACCTTCACAAATTTCGAACATATGGACGTCGAGGATCGTGCCAGAACATCGAAATAGAATTACTGCACCTCCCCACGCGCCGGCACCACGTGCCGCCGCCGGCCGGCCACGCGCCGCCGCCGGTGGTGGCGGATCAGGGGAAACTCCATACCAGCAGATTCACCTCAACCCCAGGAGCCAAAAAACAGTCACCACTCGCCGGCACTCGCCCTCTAGCCACTGGAAAATGCCTCCAAAGCCACGGTTTGGTATTTTTCGATCTCCTCCTCCGGTGGTCCTCAGGGGGCAAGGCAGGTACCAAAATGAAGCTCTCATCTCCAGGAGTAAAACGGCACCAAGATCGCCGGATTTCGCTGCCGAAATCGGCCGAAAAATGGAGTTGAAGTTGCGGTGGCCGGCGGTACTTCTCTCCTCAGGTACGTCGCTGTGCCGCCGCCGATCACCGAGCTGCCACCTCCCTCGAGGTCGCCGGTCCTCCTTCTACCCAGCGGTGGTGGCAGTGCTTGCCACCGCCCACCGGAACGCGGCCCACTCTCTCTCTCTCTCTCTCGGCCTCTCCCTTTCTCTTTCCTCTCTCCCCTCTGCTGCCTACCCGTTCCTGCTATTCCAAAACTCACCGTTTCACTCCTTCCAACCAATCACAGCCTTCCATTTCTTCTTCTTTTAACTTAAAACAGATTTGTTATATATATATACACTAAACCATATAATATATACATATATTTATATACACATAATCCTATATATATATAATAATAATAATACTAATAATAAGAATAATAATAACAATAATAATAATAATAATAATAATAATAATAATAATAATAATAATAATAATAATACCAATAATAATAATAATAATAATAATAATAATAATAATAATAATTAACAATAATTCATAATTTTCATATTAATAATAATTTACAACATATACTCATGAATATATATCAATATCATTATTTACGATAATTATAGTAATTATATCGAAAATCTAAACTTTCGATAAAATACTATAATCACACTTATAATATAATTAATACCTTTATTAATACTCAAATATCAAAATATAATCCAAAATACAATTCTCCAAAAATCTACATTAACATTATCATAATAATATAATATTGTAATATTGTATCAAAATTGCCATAATTAATACATATTCAAATAATATGAATATTTATAATTTAATAAAATATAATTCAAATCTTATTTTAATAAGGAAAATGATAAAATAATATATTTCTGTACGAAAATAGAATTTTATAAAATAATTGAAAATTCGGGTTGTTTCATTTTTCATCTGCAACTTTTTAGTTGTGCCATGAATATATTAGTATCACTATCTTAATGTGTGAAAATTAGTCCACAGAAGAGACTAAGAATTTATTTTGATAAGATACATTTCTCGACATTAGGGGGAGCAAAAACACCTGCAATGCTAAAGAATGTCGAGAAATTTATTGGAAGAAAAATACTTTAAGAACTCTTCATCTAAGAATAGTCTAATGAGCTGCTTGTATTCGAGCTGGAGGATCTTTGCAAGAGATTCGAGTTGTTTGGAGCTTATATTCGAGTTGCTCTATCATCAAGCTACTTAGAGCTCGCAAGCCTGTTTGAGCCAAATTGGGGGCCTTAGTAGTTAAAGAGTTGAAGTTATAGGCCTATTTTTTCTGAAGACAGGATACTTCTTTCATAGGCTACTCCTATTTTAGCCCAATATGGGTCAGTTATTTTTATCAGTTATTTTTATCTTCCATCACCTCCATTAGTTGAACACTTTCTAACTAGTTTTTCAATATTGGTAAAGTGTTTTCTAAACTATAGTTTGGTCAATATGGCAATTAAAGAGAGGTAAATTAGGATACTTAAAAATAAAATTCAAATTTTTAGCAACTATAAATTTGTGTTCACAAGAAGGAAATGACAAAGCCAATTATTGCTATAAATATAGTTACAAACTTCTTTCCATTTTGTGTATAAGCTAGAAAGTGACCAAGTATCTTATTTTCCTCTCCAATTTTTAGGTAAACAATGCATTAGTTGTATGGTTTGAGGAACCATGATATTTACAGCACTCTTTTCCCTTGATCTCTTCTTTTGCAGGAATGTGATGGCCCACAGGAAGAGTGATGAAATCCTCTTTGAGCAGGAAGTCAAAGATTTCATCCATTTTGCTCACATAAAAAATGTACTGCATTATGTATGGAATTCTGATTCTTTTTCCAAGTATCCCTAGTCTTTGGCTGTGATCTCATCAAAAGTGGGCAGACTTGGGATCTAGAATTGGCTAGGTCAGCAACAACAGTTTCTTGGGTACCTATTTCTTGAAAGTAAGTTCCTACAGCCTTTTTTCTCATTTTATTGTCTTTCCTTAGCAACTCTTCATACTCTGCTACTTTTGCAGCGAGCTAGTAAAAGTCTCTGAATTTCATCCCTTAGAATTTCTTCCTAAGTTTGATGTCAAGTCTCCTTTGTGCCATCTTCACAAATTTAGTTTCCGTCAAGAAGACTTTACACCGACTTCTCATTTTCTTAAAGCGAGCTATGAAGAGATTGGCAGGCTTTCCACTTCTTTGAGTCATTCTTGATAGTTTAGCAATGCAGACCTTAGGCTCAGCTTTGAATAACTGAGTATGAAACTTCCTCTCCATTTCTTGCCAGGAATATATTGAGTCCCTTGGTAGTGTTAAGTACTAAGTAAATGCTTAGCTCGTCAAGGAATTTGGGAATAATGTTAGTTTATAAAAACTTAAGTTTTCATAATTTGATAACTCTCCACATTGAATTATGAATCTTGTAACATGTTCTAATGTGAGTTGTCCATCTTTCCTAGAGAACAAAGTGAAGTCTGGGATCCAATATCCCTAGGGATACGGGTTTTCTCTATCAATGGCTTAGGGATATGACTTATGGAATTCTAGCCTACCAATTTGACAAAGGTATGGACCATATAACTCCTTTACAGCATCTCTAATAGCCTCCAAATTCACTTAAGGTGCCGGAGGAGTAAAAGGAGTTGGAGGATGTTGAGCAGCCACCATACTAGGTATGTGAATTCCTGCACCCACCCTTTGGTTGCCCCTAAGTTTGAGGCTTGTGCATATGTTGTTTAATCCCCAGTGTATGTTGTAGGATTGGTCATTGAGGCGGTATGCCCTTAGAATTATTGTGGTACTTGTTGTAGAGGTAATGGTTATGGTACTGGTTGAGTAGGCCAGCCATTGAAAGGCTAGCCAGTGTTAATGGTAGTTTTGACAAACCTCGAGTCTCCTTAATTAGTTGTGGCGCAAGTTGGCGTTTCACTAAAGGTACACCATTAGACTCCACTAAATCCAAGGATTCTTCAGAAGCTTGTTGGGTAGACTGGTTGAGGCTAGAAGTAGCCCCATTAGACGTTAGAGTTTTCCCAGTCACCATTTACCCCAAAAGAGTCTTAATATTAGCCATGATTTTTCCCATAAGAGACGTGTTCTTGTCCATGGAATCTAGGTGTCCATCAATACCTTGAGAAGCATAAGGTGCTAGATTAGTTGTTTTCTTTAGGATATCACTAGCCTTGTAGGGGACTGTGACTCTTTTCAATTTGCTTAATCATTTGAGGTATGTATTCAAGCGCTGCTGTTGCAGCCACTTCCTTTGTATCTCGAAATACAGTTAGTTTGACATTTTCTTTATCCTTACTACTCTTTCTTGGCCTCATTGTGTGATAAGTCCCACAGGGCATGCTAAAAAATATTGTTAACAAAATAATTATTGTCGAAGGTTGCCCTTTTGATTGAAATGAATGCTAAGCGTGATTGTGTAAGAGACAAAGGGATAGTAGACTCTTAAAGAACTTGGATTCACTGATGCAGTTTTACTAATTCTTATGCAAAAGACCAAGAGAAAATATGAATTTGTAACTTTTGGTTTGTATTACTGTACTGTAAAGTATATTGAATACAGAATTTATAACTTTTTGGGTTTGTATTACTGCACTGTAGAGTACATTAAATACAAGGATTTTGAGTTGTAAATGCAAGTATTGTAAAAATAAGAAAAAGCCATTGAGGCTTGGATAATTTGAAAATGTAAAGTAAAAGCTGTAGAAGCTTGAAAGTTGATTATTGTTGTTTGATTGATTGATTGTTCGTGCTTTTCTTTGTGGAGTCTTCTTACTTTCATAGCATTTGGCAGGTAATGGGATCCTGAATTTTTGCTCCATTTTCTCCCCAAAGCCATTGTCTTCTTTTTTTTGGCCTCGATGCATTTTAGCTCCATGTTCTTCGTTGGTGGCAATTTTTACTCTCAGACTATTATTCCCACGTTTCAGCACTTCACATTCTTCTAGAAGTCTCCAGATTTTATTTAGAATTTGACTTGTTCTCCTAAAAGTTTGCTTAGTACTCTTTGGTATGGGCTCTAAATTCACAGTTTATGGGCCTAAATTAATTAACCATTATTTGGCCTAACAAATGTACAACTCATTACAATTATAGTGTCAACATACATATAATTAGTTTTTTGTAAATTAAAGTATTAGTTGTTATGGTCCACTACTTTAGAAAATAAAACTATTAAATATTTGTTGTTGTTGTTTGTTAATTTAAAATATCTATGTTAAATTAAAGTATATTAAATTTTGTAATACCTGCTACTTGTTTTTTAGTATTTTATATTATATTACTTGGTTTACTGGGTGACTATTTTGACTGTTAAATTAGTTATAAATCATGATGTAGTTTTATTAAGAGGAAAAAATGGCAGTATGTTGGGGCAAGTGTAAGCATTGTTAAGGAGTCACTAGATATTGATTTAATGTCATACCTTAATATTATGTCATATTAGACTTGGGATACAAAAAATATGTGGGTTATATTTTGATGATGGAACTAGATAATTTAAGTTAGTTAATGATGATGCATCATTGTCTAAATTATACTTGAGTGTAAATGAGAGTAACACTATAGTATTTTATATTGATCACATTGGCACATTGAATGCGAACAATATGATTAGTGGTTTTCAAAGTTAGCCTTGTGTAGAAATAGTACAACCTAATGGGTTTAGGGTTGACATTAATGGAGTTGATGGGTCAGGGGTTGGTAGTAGTGCCTTTGGTGAGTTAGAGGATGGAAGTGGTAGTGGTTTTGGTAGGTTAGGGGTTGGAGGTAGTTATTTTAATTATATAAGTGTTGGAAATAATGCTATTAGAGGTTCAGGAGCTAAAGGAGTGGATTTGGAGGTTTAGGGACTAGAGGTAGTGGGTTTGGAAGGTTAGGGACTGGTAGTAGTGGTTTAGATAAACTAAATGAAGAGGATAGTAGTAACTATGAGGAAGATGATAGGGATAATTAAGTAAATCATGAAACTTTTGATGATTTACTATTTGACGTTGATGTACTTTCTGATGATGGAGGATAAGGAATTACAAAACGCTAGGAAAAAAGTTAGAGAATATAAGAAGAATGTGACAAAGTATAAGATAGTAGATGGAAATGGGGAGTTTATTCCTAGTATTGTTGATAACACTAGGGAAGTTGACAATGAGACTTCAATAAATGAAGAAGTAGAAGAGGAAATAGATGAAAATGATGATGTATATAGGTTTGAAGATGATGGAAATAGCAGTCAATATTATGATAACTAAGATTATGGGAGCTATTATAGTGAGTCTGATGAGGAATGTGCTAATGATGCACTTTGATGGAAAAGTAATAAGGTGAAGTTTGATGCACAAGCCAAGATTCTTGTGTTATGCTTAGGTATGATTTTTGAAAATGTTGAATAATGTAGGGATGCTATTGCTAGATAGTTGATTTTAAAGTTCTTAGGAGTGTGTTATGTAATGAATAAGCCTAAAAGAGTGAGGGTGAGATATGCTCTAAACTATCCTTTGTTTTTTTATGCCAGTAATGAGTCCATTGATGATACATTAATTGTGAAAACCTATAACCCCTATAAAAAGTGTTGTAGAGTGATAAAAAACAAGTTTGCTAATAGTTCATTCCTTGCTAAGATGTATAAAAATAGAATTGCTAATGAACAAATATTACTTTGAGAGCTTTAAAGAATATGCTATATACACAACTAAGATTGTATGTGAACCTTAGCGTTCATAAGAACAAACACTAAGAAAAAGGTTATGAAACAACACATGGGTGTCCACAGGGCTGAATCAACAATTTTGTATAATTATATAGAGGAAATTAAGTTTAGCAATTCTAGTACTACATGTTGTGTTAAGGGCTCTAAAAAAAATGAGCATGAAATAATGAGTTTGTTAGGTCATATGTTCGTTTTGATGCAACAAAACAAGGCTAGTTGGCAAGTTGTAAGCCATCATAAGGTTAGATTGTTGTTTTCTAAAGGGTGTTTACAAAGGTCAGTTGTTATGCGTTGTGAGTAGGGATGGCAACAACCAAATGTTCGCATTGGCATGATGGGATATGTAAGTGGAGAACAAAAAGAATTAGACTTGGTTTCTAAAATGCCATGATCTGCATCTCAGAGATTATCAAGCCTCGAACCTGAGGGCACATGACTGGCACTAGGATACGGGTGATGCACGTGGCTACTAGTGCCATAGTAAGCCTAACATCATACTAAACAACAAAACCATCATATGATAAGGCTATGGGCCCATATGTTAAGCAAATCCAATTAAACGTCAATTCAAATCAAAGCCTCATTAGTTATCATCACAATTATCTCAAAATATCAAATACCATATAATTGGTTTCTGCTTAACAAACAACTTATTAACTTAAAAGATACATTAATGTACAACATATAATTAACCAAAATACAATTAACAGAGGTAACATTATGGAGTTTTAAAATACTAATATAAGCATACAAATATTATTTACATAATTCAATAATTAAATATAGAACATTGTCAGAGGATAAAAGACAGGAAAACTCAATTAAATGTGTTCATGAGCTCATTCTACAACCTGGAAAAAATAATTTGAATAAGAATGAGCATTCGACTCAGTGGATAATACTAGCTAATATACTAACCTCGTGTCCTATAGACAGATTTCTAATGTTCATGCTAAACATCATGTCATATATACAGACAAATCACACAAGCAAACAAGGATGAGATATAGTCCATAGTACCACACAAATTCTCAATATGGGGGGCTGATCCCCCTATCCCAGCTCTCTTAGTTCATACATTCTCTTAATCCATTATAAGGGCTGCATCCGTCCTACTAGCGCTAACTTGACTGGCCACAATGGGGTAATGAGCAGGCCCTCAGCCGTCAGTCACTAGTCTCAACTCATCTTATCCAATCATCATAATCCAATTTTCATTCCTAAGTGGCACTATATCATCCCAATCTCACTCAACAACCACAAATATTTTTCAATAACATTTATTAATGCATCAATCACAATCAAATGTTAACATGCATCTATGCAACAATAATGCATTATACACACACACACACACAAACACACACACACACACACACACACACAATAAATGTAGATGCATGAGAAGAAAGGACAATATATTAGGGAGTATCACTCACCTAGTTGACAAACTTCTAGCCGACTTTCCTTTGAAGTGCAACCCTTGATGATAGAAGGATGCCAGAAATATCAACTTTGAACAGCAAATGTAATAATTAGAAAAAAATGACTCGCTTATCTAAATATAACCAAATGACTCTTGAGATTCTTACTGGGATTTTGGTAGAATCTCCCCTAAACTATGACAATACCCAAAAACAACAAAGAAGACAAACACTTCTAAATAATCTCAACAACCCATATAACTCAATACATCAATGACCCCTCTTAGGTCCTCTCAAATCACAATCATCTCCACAGGCAATCTAAATCATCAAATTAACAATTACTAATAAAATCTAATAAACATAACTCAATGATAATTCAAATTTAAGAGATTCAGGTTTACCTTTGCACAATTCGATCAAATGAATATTGAGAATCGCATCAAAACGATAAAATGGAGAGGCTGTATCTATTCCACACGCTGCCGCCATAAGCTGCGTGGCTGGCTAGCAGTGCTCCAGTTGCAAAACAGGGTGATCTTTACTCCAATCTGCTCCCCTAGATGCCAGGAGCTCAAAAATCAACACTACTCACTGCCACTTACCACCATCACATTGGAAAACACTTCAAAACTTTCAGCCTCCATTTTTTTAATCTCCTCTTCTAGTGAGTTTTAGGGGACATGGCACGTACCGATCAAAAGCTCTCCCCACCAGGAGTTAAAGGGGACCAGAATCATCAGATTCCATAACCGGAATCAGCTGAAATTGAGGTTCAAAGGTTTAACGCCGGTAAAACTTTAACCCCTAAGTATGTCGTCATTCGTCACTGATTTCGATCACCGCCACCTCTGTTGAACTCGTCAAGCACCATTCTGCGCAATGGTGGTGGTGGTGTCAAAGGTCTTTAATCAGCACAACAATGCCACTCCCTCCCTTTCTCTCTCTCTCTCTCTCTCTCTCTCTCTCTCTCTATAATATGTTTCTTCTTCTCCAATTTCTAGCCATTTGATGGCTATTCTTTAGCCAATCAGATGGGCTAAACTTTCTTTTCTTTTTCTTTTTTTTTTTTTAACACACACACACATATATATAAATCAATAATAATAATAATAATAATAATAATAATAATAATAATAATAATAATAATAAACCTTAATTAATATAAAATTAATTCTTATAAAATTTTCGTAATTGTAAAATAAAATCCAATTAAGTATTTTCATAAGTAACTAAATAAATAAATAAATAAATAAGTAATTACTAAATAATAATAATACTATTATCATTTATCTCAATAAAATAAAAATATAAGATTTTATTTAATAACTTCTTTTTCTCAAATTAACCATTATAATAATTTTTTTTATAATTAAATAGACAAATACTTCTTTAATTATACACATATATCTAATATTTAAATTAATTTACAATTAATAATACAATTTCAAATCATAAAAATATATAAAATTAAATAAAAACGAAAATTTCAATTATGCTTTAGTAAGAAAATAATTAAATAATACATTTTCGTGCAAAATAAGATTTTATAAAATAAATGAAAAATCATGTTATTACAAAGATTTTTAATTATTACTTGCTTATTTCTACTGTTTTAAATTTTAAAATTTTCAATTATTATGTGGACAACTAATTAATACTGGCCTTTTTTTCTTTAGGGTTTGGAGAATGCTATAAAGGAATAGTTACTAGTAGTTGTGGATAGAAATGTGTGTAAGACACATCTATGCAAATTGGGCAAAAAAGTGGAGAGGGAAAGAAAGGAAGAAGGCTTTCTAGATATGTGCTAAGTCAACATTTGATGAGCAATTGAACCATAATTTAAAAGAGCTAGAGAAACTAGGTGAAGGCATTGTTGAAGATGTCTTGCATTATCCATTACCCAAATGGACAAAAGCCTTCTTCAACCTAACCACTGAGTATGATTTTGTGGATAACAATATTGCAGAGACATTTAATGATTGGATTTTGGATGCTAGGTACAAGTCAATCATCACAATGTTGGAAAAAATCAGAGTACAAGTAATAAGGAGGATAGTTGCTAAAAGTAGATTTGCTAGTACTTGGATTTTAGATGTTGCACCAAGGCTATTGTAAAGGTTGATAAAAATATAGAGTTATCATATTATTGGTTTGTAGACTGCAATGGAGATCAAGAATGTGAATGTGCTAATGTTTCCAATGTGGCTAGTAAGCATTGTATGGACTTGGCCAAGTGGACTTACACTTGTAAGGAGTGGGACTTAACAAATATCCCATGTCTTCATGCAATATGTGTAATCTATTATGAAGAAGATGTAATGGATAAATGGTTGCACATTGGTATAAGAAAAAGACATATTAAAGGCCTATCAATTTTCAATGAAGCTTGTGGGGAAAGAATATTTTGGCCATAGACAAATAAAGATGTTATAGAGTCTCCACATTCAAAGAAGATGCCAAGAAGGCCAAAAAGAAATAGATTGAAGGATAAAGAAGAGCTTAAGAAGGTTGAGAAGCTAAACAGGACTAAAAGACAAATGACTTGTAGCATATGAAAGTCAAATAGTCGTAATCCAAGAAGTTGTCCATAAAGAACTACTGGGACACATGTAATATTATACTTTTTGGTCTTTTAGTTAACCACATGTTGAATTCAATTTTATATTAATTGTTGGTTATATTTGGCAGCCTATTACTGTAAGTGTCAAAGGCAAACCAATCCTAATAAGTACTCGAAGTAAAAAAAGCAAAAGGGAGGTGTTAGTGTCAAAGAGATGGCCAATATAGCTAGTCAAGAGATTCTACATAAGTTCATGCCAAAGAAGAAAGCTAAAATACTATCTAAAAAACTATCTATACCCGATCTAGGCCCCACAATAATTGTAAAAATAGTTAAAATACCATATAATATCTAATCTAATAATAGAGGCACTGTTGAAAGTGAAACAACAGCCTTACCAAAATCTAGCATGCCACACTTAGTAGCACAATAATAGAAGAGTAGATCTGAAGCCTTATAGCATCATCCTGCATTTAGCGTAGCAAAGCTCAAGAGCTATTATTTTATTTATAAATGCTATTATATTGTTTTATTAATTATTAATTATTTTAAATATTTAATATTAGTAATGATATTTTATCTATTGATAAGTATCAAAAATTTAATTGACAAGAAATTTTCTATGCAAAAATTTTTAGACATTATAATTTATTATTATTAGTATTTTATTATTATTTATTAGTATAATTTAATATTATTAATTATAAAAAAAATTTCTATATAAGGCAGCAGTTGATTGGTTAACTAAACCAATCAGCTAGCTGTATGTGGGGCTAGGGTCATAGAGAGAGAGAGAGAGAGAGAGAGAGAGAGAAAGAGAGAGAGTACACAAAGGAGAGGGAAGGATAGAAAAAGAGAGAGGAGAGGGACAAAGATGTCTGCTTGCCCTATTTATTGCCTTCTAATGACAAAACTACCTCAAGTCCTGGACTAACTGAAGTGGGAGGCACTGATCTATTCGCCGGTAAAAGCTAACCCCAACTGACGCTAGAAGACACAGTACATTCCTCTAAGTCATTTATAGGTCAACAACTTATGAGCTATTTTTTGGCCACCTTCTAACCCGTTTTTTGGTTGATCCTAGTATGAACAAAATCCTTGTGATCCTAGCTTTCATTTGGTATATTATTTGTTAATTTTGGAATAACCAAAAATTTTGCTAGAATTCGGCGAAGCACGGGCTGCTGAAGTAGTTTTCTGGTGAACATCTAATGAGTGACAGAAATGATCGGTGATTCTAGATTCATCATTCTAAGATGAGTTCATTGATATTTGTTTCACTGAAGACTAACACCGATGATATTTAGGCAATTTTTCGACAATTATATGGTAAATATCGATTGATTGTTCAGATCTATTACTTGTGAGGCCTTACCCAATGTGAACTCTCAAATTTGCACCTTTATGATCCAGCTGCAGCTTGACACTTACTAAGAATAGTGCGCTACACATACAACGGTCCCCCCTAGCCGGTTAGCGGGCAGGAGTTAAGGGGGCAGCACCTTGTTGAAAAATAAATTTTCTAAATCTTTCACTTCTAGTCGACTAGTTTTTAGTTACAAACCCATAGAATCAAATCGGGCCTAAATCGGATCTGAAACAGACTAGAAACGGCCAAAAACGTGCTAAATTAGGTTAGACCAGTAGTTCTGCGGTGTGCCATCGTGTTGGGCGGCACGCCTAGCATGCCAATGATGGGGCGGCACTCCCAAAGTGCCGAAAGCATGGGTAGCACGCCTAACACGCCGCCCTGCAAGCCGGTGCAATCTGGGTGCCACCCGGTCGGCCGGTGCACTGCTGGTGCTGTTGTCAACATCCAGCGACACCCCTTCACCAGCTCTATAAATTAAGCTACTTTTCAGCTCATTTGAGGGAGAATTTCAATGCAGAAACTCTTTTATATTGCTCTAATAATTATGCTAAAATTCTGTTTGAAATTTGATACTAAAATCTGTCGTTTTAAATTCTTTTAATTTGCATTTATTATACTATTTTGCTAACCTTTCGTTGTTTAAGGTTCAACTTCAGGGTCCCAAATCCAAAGTAGAGTTTAGATCCGGAGTTAAGCTCGCCTCGTTCATCCGAAAATCAAGGAAAGCAAAGGTATAATTCCTTTTATGCATTTCCAAAATTCTAAACTTAGATTTATAATTCTCTTTAGGTCTAAAACAGAAAAGATATAAAATTTATTAATTTAAAAATTAAAATTAAATTAATAAACAAACCAACACTTTTTTCCAGAATTCCTCCTTCGCAAGAAGGAAGAATTACATGAGGTTTGATTCCTATTTAATAGGATATGCAGGCTGTCATTCTGAAAAGGCATCAACTCTAAAATCTTTTTATTAACAATTTTTTCCTTTTACTCTGATTTATTTATATTAATCCTTTATTTTTGATTCTATATTAGCTTAGTTGAGGAATATGTGCTATCCCTAGTACCCATAAGGGCTAAAAGAAAGATCCTCTTTATTTTAATTGTTTTGGCTTTGTAATAATTAAGTAGAATTTATTTTTGCTTATTTATCTATAATTATCACTCCATCTTGTCATTCATATTTGTTTCATTTTTGCTTGTTTATCTATAATTATCACTCCATCTTGTCATTCATATTTGTTTCATGCATCATTTTATTCCTGTTCATACATACATGAAAATTCCTTTTTAAGAGTTATTTTGCAATTTTTAGCTAAACTGAAGAAAATTACATTTTCTCAATTGTGTAATTACCAAAACTTGATCCCCAAGTCCTTTTTGTCACTTGTGGATTAGTGCTTTTTCGTTGGGATAAAAACAAAATATTTTTAGAGTTAATCAATTTGGGTTTTCTTTAATTTTTCCAATTAAAAATAAATAAATTGAAGTGGTGACTCACTTTCACAACTTCCAAATTACATAAATCAATTTTCTGAATTCACAGTGAGTTCCGATCATGGAATTTCTCCCGAAGAGCATTTTTATTTTTTGACGAATTGGACCGGTGCTCGGACGAGACCTCACAGTTGGCGACTCCATTGGGGACTTAAAATCTTTTTCAAATAAAAGATAAAGTGGATTACTTTTGGTAAAATACTGAGTTTGGCTTTAAACGCGAAATAACTCTATCATGCATCACTACATCAGACTCCTGGTCTACAAAAACCTAGCTTCTAAGAAAACAAAGGATATAAAATAACATCGAGTGGGCAACCTTCCTTAGGTCTGCTTGCCGCTAGTGAAATCATCTAGCCCATGATGTATTCTCTAATCCTTTTAGAGATGTAACGAGTATGCATGTACCATTTGACCTATGCGAGGCTCCTTGTCTCACATGTGGTTAGGTATATCGTATCTCTAGTGTGATGGATTCCCTTCAAACCACTTTAACCCTTTCATGTAATGACTCATAGAACCTTCCTTTAGGATTTTATGCACCATAATATTGAACTTGGCATATCATTATCATGAAACCTTTTCATTCATGCAAACATGCATCATAGCTTGAACCGTGTGAAGAGTAAAAAACCTATCCAAATACCTTCACAAGCAAAACCCATGGTCCACCTAAACCCATGGTCAAGACCTAAAGCCCATGGTCCATCTAAATTCACGGTCAAGACCCAAAGCTCATGACCTATGGTTCACCCAAACCCATGGTCAAAACTCAAAGCCCATGGTCCATCTAAACCTATAGTCAACACCCAAAGCTCATGACCCATGGTTCACCTAAACCTATGGTCAAAATCCAAAGCCTATGGTTCACCTAAACCTATGGTCAAAACCCAAAGCCCATGGTCCACCTAAACCCATGGTCAAAACCCAAAACCCATGGTTCACCTAAACTCATGGTCAACACCCAAAGCCCATGGTCCACCTAAACCCATGGTCAAAACCCAAAACTCATGGTTCACCTAAACTCATTGTCAACACCCAAAGCCTATGGTCCACCTAAACCCATGGTCAAAGCCTAAAACTCATGGTTCACCTAAAACCCATGGTCTAGTCCTATCCAAACCCATGTCAAACGCATGGTAAAAATAAACCCATCCATGGTACCCTCATCCTCATCCATAAACTCTATCCAAACTAAACACTGACCTAGCTTTCTACTTTCATAGTCTTTACCCAAGCTAAACACTGATCTAGCTTTATCATTAATAATCTTTACTAAAGCTAAATACTAACCTAGCTTTATTCTCATCTATAATCCTTACCTAAACTAAATGCTGACTTGGTTTCATCTTTTACATAATTATTCAAACCTATGGCCTATCTAAGCCCATGATCTAATCCAATCAAACCCATTATCTAACTATCACTAAACCTATGGTGCACCTAACATCCAAATCCATGGTACCTCCATAACCCAATCGAAAATCCCATGGTCACTCTATCCTTAAACCCATGGTAAAACATTCATAAATCATAATTCCAAGCTAAATTCTGACTTAGCCAGTCAAAGCTAAAATCTGATCTAGCCACCCAAAGCTAAAACTTGACCTAGCCACCCAAAGCTAAAATCTGACCTACCTTCTTTAGCTAAATATCTACCTAGCTAACATCATACACCTCTATCCTCATCTTTACCCATACAACGTCAACCTAACCATAAGACACTGTCATCCATTGTCATTAAATCTAAGGTCCTTTGGTTTGTCACACCTCCCCATAACCCTTTTTTCCAAAGCTTGATATTAACTCGGTTCCTTTTTTCCTTTTGAAGGTTGACAAAATGTCTGTTGCCGGAGATGAAGTCACTACTACTAAAGCTGATGAAATCTTTGACGAGCTTCTTGCTAAGCTCTCTAAACAACAAGAGGCCCTAGTGAAGAGGCAAGATGCCTATTTTCAAGACCTGTTCAAAGCCCAAAGGAGGGCCATTCTGGAAGATGTTTGCATCATGATGGAACAGACCTCCCTAGCCCAAAGCTCAACTGACCCAAAACTACTTAAACCAGACCCAAAGCCTTCTTTTTATCCTATTTTTGGATCTACTTCTAGAGCTGAATCTAAAGACAAGGAGCCTACAAACACTGACACTATCCCACCACTACCTATTCCATCACCTGAATTCCTCAGAAATAACTCATCTTTCCAACCTATGACAATTTAACCCCCAAATTTTACCCCTGCTCTCACTTTCCGATCCACTGATCCTTTCCAAGGGAAGGAAGTCAACTCTGAAATCAAAATTGTAATGGAAAAAGTTGAGCACATGAAAAAAATGCTAAAAAGTCTGAAGAAGAAAGAGGACCTGGTTGATACAGGCTCCCTAAGCTTATTTTCCAATGCAAAAGTTCCACCAAAGTTCAAGATGTCGAATTTGGACAAATTTGATGGTATTACTTGTCCCAAGATCCATTTAAAGATGTATGCAGGGCCAATGCATCCTTTTGGTATCAATAACGAGCTCCTTGCTCAACTCTTTCATCAAACCCTTATAGATACCGCCCTAAGATGGTTTATTAACTTGGATGACACCTAAAAATAGGCCTGGGAGGACATTTGTAAGGTATTTGTCAAACAATACCACTATAATATTGAAGTGGACATTACAAGAAGGGATTTGGAAACCACAAAGCAACTTCCAAATGAGTCCTTCTCCATGTTCTTTATTAGGTAAAGGGCTAAAGCTGCTCAAATGGTAAACAGACCAACCGAGCAAGAACAAGTAGATATCATTGTCAAGAATCTACTTCCTACCTATAGAGCCCACTTGTTAACTTAATACCTACCCACCTTCAGAGCTTTGATTGCAACTGCATCAAAAGTTGAATATTGCATCTAAAGTACATCATTTCAAGCTGTATTCCCCACCATTAACCTGAACAGTGATGAGGAATTTAGTTTTAACTCAACCCCACCTTACCTTAGCCCCAGAAGGCATATTATGGATAAGTTCAAGTTTAGCTAATATGACCTGTCTGAAATTGAATTCCAAGTCTAAACCTGAGTCAAAGTCTGAATCTCAAAGTCTGAGTCCAAATATGAGTCTGAGTCTATTATCTTATTTTTCTATATTCTCGTCGACCATAACAGTTCCTTTTATCATCTTGTAAAAAATTTTCCTTTATAGAAATGCACATACATTTTCTTCCTTGTTTAGTCTGACATGGATGAGCCATAAATAAAAAAATAAAAAAAAAGAGAAAAAGAAAAAGAGGCAAAAAAAAGAGATGGATGAGCGATCAATTAAACCCACCACAATCAGCATAGATCAGAATTTGAGGTGTTCTTATTCTTTCAACAATCGCTTCACCAACTCCTAATCAAAGAAGATTGAACTATTGAAGCATAAAGAGCAAATCAAATGAATTTACCTATTGCATATTAGGTAATCAAACAATGCACCTCAACAAGGGCAACAAGTTCAAAAAAGACCTTTGTAAAATCTAGAATTTAAAGGCCATAACCCCTCAAAGCAGCAGCCTAAATCATGGTGGAATATTTTCTCCTAAAATTCATTAATGCAAGCTCACTAATCTATAAACCCAAAAAGGGCAACTTACGCAAAAGTTAGAGCTCAGAAAGAGAGAGAGAGAGAGAGAGAAAGCTCATCCAAGTCATCTTCCCTTATGTCTGAAGTTGTTATATCATCTTTAATCAATCTGTCATCCTTCCTAACCAGAGGTTTATTCTCTAAGGATATACAATCTTCTATGCCCTTATCCTACAATAGGGGCATGTCTTCCTAGGTCATCATCTGTTGTCAATTCATCCCAAAGAGCTAAGGCACAATCCCTTATACATATCTCCAGTCTATCACATCCTTATCTCTCATTTGGAAGCATGATCCCTAATTTATCTTCTTCCACTAGCCCTTTAGCCATTCCTAAGAGCTCTTTGTTTCAACTAGTGCAATTTACAATTAAGTGTCACTCTAAGAGTCTCTTCAATCTCAAATAACAAGAAAAGCTTGACTTGCTCTTTTCCATGATTCATGCTATAAAAAGCAAAATCATACAGCCTCCATGATTCTTTTTAGAGGTTTCAGCTTACCTTTAAAATCATTCTTGAACTTTATGAAATCATACTTTTCCATCCTAAGCCTCATTGGTAAATCATACCAAAGCTCAAGCCACGTACCACCCTTTTCTTGGCAAAACCAGAAGACAAGGAATATCTCCCAAAAGCCTATCATCCTCAAGTCGATTAAAAAGAACTCAAACCAGTAAAGGCCCATCTCATGCCTCTTTGGCAAACATCTCATAAGATTAAGCCTCATTGGCAAAACACATAATCCCTGATCCTTAAAGCCTGCAAACCATTATGATGCAACCATATCAAAAGGGAAAACCCTTATCCATAAGCTCGTGGTATCTTGGTGACCAAAACCTGAAGCACCATACCTAAACCAAGAGCCTTCATCAAGAAGCCTAAATCTAAAAAGCCTTCGCCATAAAGCCCAAAACCAAAAGCCTTCTCCATGAAGCCCAGATCCAAAAGCCTTTGCCATGAAGCTCAAATCCAAAAGCCTTCACCATGAAGCTCAAAACCAAAAGCCTTCATCATAAAGCCTAAACCAAGAAGCCTTCACAATAAAGCCCACTCCTAAAAAGCCTTCATTTATGAAGCCCATGATCTCTTTTAAGGCAAAAGCAGACTAAGCCTTTCAAATGGATTTCCTAACCAAATCTACCCTCTTTAGCCAAGACCTTTCCTTATAAGGACTAATCCTTAACCGTAATTTTCAATGGGTAGATCGAGTCGAGCCACCCATGTTGACATTCCCATACCCCTATTCTTTCAGAAACATAACCTTCTCTAAATCTAACACCAAAGCTAAATAGATAGCTTTAATCCTAATCCTTCTAACACCAAAGTCGAACAGATAGCTTTGATCCTAGCTTTTCTAATATCAAGGCCGAATAAATAGCTTTGTTCCTAGTCCTCCTGACATCAAAGCCAAACAAATAGCTTTGATCCTATTCCTCCCAACACCAAAGCTGAACATATAGCTTTGATCCCAATCCTTCTAATACTAAAGCCAAACAGATAGTTTTGATCCTAACTTTCCTAACCAACAAGGTCAAACAAATAGTTTTGACCTTAATCCTCCCAACCACCAAAGCCAAACAGATAGCTTTGATCCCAATCTTCCTAAATATCAAAGCTAAACATATAACTTTGATCATAATCTTCCTAATAGTAGGGCCGAACAGGTGGCCTTACTAAACCAATTTGAATTCCCTAGGTGGACCAAATATCTAAATCTTAAAGTCTAGGCAGAACAGATAGCCTTGATTAAAATTCACCAAATCATCTTTACTTCCAACAATTAAGCTGGACATATAGCCTTAATTGAAGATCACCATGACCATTCTCACATCCAATGTCAAGGTCAAACTAATAGCCATTGACAAAACCTCATGGGCCTTCTCCTAAAAGGTTCATATCTTTATACCATGTTTGTCCTTTATAAGGTTCAGCTTGCACAAAGCATGAATGTCCTCATGCATGATAAGCACAAGCCCAGAGTCTGATATGGTATAGCCCAGGTTCTGACATGGCACAGCATAGAATCTGACATAGCAAAAGAACATATAAGCCAAAAAAATGATGTTGCAAAAGCACAAGCCCAAAGTCTGACATGGCATTTCTTCCCAGGGTTCACTGTCATCAGAATCGCTTTTGCTTAAAGCCAATTCTGATGAGGGGGCAGTTGTGAACCCTCAAATTTGCACCCTTATGATCCGGCTGCAGCTTGACACCTACTAAGAATAGTGCGTTATGCATACTAGTCGGTTAGCGGGTAAATGGTCAAAGGGGCAATGCCCCTTGCAAGGTGCACGGTAGCGTTCCGTTGAAAAATAAAATTCCTAAATCTTTCATTTCTAGTCGACTGCTTTTCAGTTAAAAACCCATAGAATCAAATTAGACCTAAATCAGATCTGAAACAGATAAGAAACGGCAAAAAATGTGCAAAATCATGTTAGACTAGCGGTTTTGCGGTGTGCCACCATGTTGGGCAGCACGCCTAGCATGCCAGCAATGGGGCGATGCTCCCAAAGTGCCAGCGGCACGAGCGGCGTGCCCAACACACCGCCTTGCAGGCCAACGTTATTTGGGTGTTGCCAGGCTGGCCAGTGCACTGCCAGTGTCATCGCCGGCATTCGGCAACACCCCTTTACCAGCTTTATAAATTAAGCTACTTTCCAACTCATTTAAAGAGGAATTCCAATGCAGAAACTCTCTTATATTGCTCTACTAATTATGCTAAAATTCTGTTCGAAATTTGATACTAAAATTTGTCATTTCAAATTATTTTAATTTGCATTTATTGTACTGTTTTGCTAACCTTTCGCTGTTTAAGGTTCAACTTTAGGGTCCTAAATCCAAAGTGGAGCTTAGATTCAGAGTTAAGCTCACCCCATTCATTTGAAAATCAACGAAAGCAAAGGTATAATTCCTTTTGTCCATTTCTAAAATTTTAAACTCAGATCTAGAATTCTCTTTAGGTCTAAAATATAAAGGATCTAAAATTTATTAATTTAAAAATCAGAATTAAATTAATAAACAAACCAACACTTTTTTCTAGAACCCCTCCTTCGCAAGAAAGAAGAACTGCGTGGGGTTTGATTTCTATTCAATAGGATACGGAGGCTGCCATTTTGAAAAGGCATCAACTCCAAAATCTTTTTATTAACATTTTTTCCCTTTTACTCTGATTTATTTGTATTAATCTTTTATTTCTGATTCTGTATTAGCTTAGTTGAGGAATGTGTGCTTTTCCTAGCACCCACAAGGGCTAGAGGAAAGATCCTCTTTATTTTAATTATTTTGGCTTTGTAATAATTAAGTAGGATTTATTTTTGCTTATTTATCTACAATTGTCACTCCATCTTGTCATTCATATTTGTTTTATGCATCATTTATTCCTAGTTATACATACACGAAAATTTCTTTTTAAGAGTTATTTTGTAATTTTTAGCCAAACTAAAGAAAATTAAATTTTCTCAATTGTGTAATTACCAAAACCTGATCTTTGAGTCCTTTTTGGTCATTCGTGGATTAGTGCTTTTCTGTTGGAATAAAAATAAAACATTTTTAGAGTCAATCAATTTGGATTTTCTTTAATTTTCCCAATTAAAAATAAATAAATTGAAGTGGCGACTCACTTTCACAACTTCTAAATTACATAAATCAAATTTCTGAACTCACAGCGATTTCTGATCGTGAAGTTTCTCCCGAAGAGCATTTTGATTCCTTGGCGAATCGGACCAGTGCCAGGGCAGCACCTCACACGCAAGCATCAGTCTGATATGCTAAATGGGTATCAAAATGCTCATTTAGATTTGAACTCACATTGGAGTCCTTGGACTCAGATAGGTTGATTTTGGAAAAGCATATTAGAGTCACCACTCTAGTTATCACTCCTTCAGTGTCATCTTCCTTCTTATTATCCTTTAATTCAAGCCCTTATCCCTTATTAAGGGTGGATCCTCAAAATTTGTCAAATCATCTTCTATTGATCCATCTCGTCTTATGTCCTCTAAAGTCATCCTTCCTTATTAGGCGCTCGTCCTCAAAAATTGCACCGTCACTCTATCCTTTATTCTTGTTCCTATATTAGGGTCATATCTTCTTATCTTGTCATCTTTTGTCCTTTATATCATCTATTATTAATCCATCTTGCCACTTAGCTCAAAGAGCTGAGGTATAATCTCTCACATTGCATGCCATCAGTCAGTTACATCCCTATCTCTCAACTTGTCTTTTTGCCACTAGCCTTTAGCCATTCCTAAGGGCTCTTTCTTTCAGTCAATGTGTCATCCATATTAAGTCAAATCAATAAAGTGTCACTCCAATAGTCTCTTTAATCTCAAACAATAAGAATAACTTAACTAACTTTTTTTCATGAATCATGCTACAAATAGCAAAACCATATAACCTCCCTGATCCTTTTCAGAAGTTCTAACTTACCTTCAAACCATTCCCAAACTTCATAAAATCATATTGTTCTAGGCTTTATTGGCAAATCATACCATTCTTTCATGCTTTGGCAAAAATCTCATCATGGCAGAGCTAAAAATTCCAAATCTCTCATGACTTATCATCATTGAACTCAATTTCCTTGATAAAACCAAAGTTGAGTCATCATCCTCAAGTTGATTAAGAAGGGCCCAAACCAGTCAAAACCCATTTCATACCTCTTTGGCAACATCTTATTATCCTTGAAATGCTCAAATGTCCTTGGAAAAATATATGATCCCTAAGATCAAAGTCTCTTAAGGACTATAAACCATTCTCAATCCTCTTAAATTGATGCAATTATGTCAAATAACAAATCTTTATCCATGAGTCTGTAATCTCTTTATGTCCAAATCTTTAGCACCATACCTATGCTAAAGTTGACCATCTTCAAAAGAGGTCCAAAGTACCTTTGTAGAAAAGCTCAAGCTGATAAACTATCTTCAAAGCCTAAAGCCTTTTAACCAAAAGCTTTTAGCATGAAGCCTATACCAAAAAGCCTTCAATATGAGGTCTAAACCAAGAAGCCAGCACTATAAAGTCTAAACCCAGAAGCCTTCACCATAAAGCCCAAACCCAGAAGCCTTCACCATGAAGCCCACTCCCAAAAAGCCTTCATTTATAAAGCCTATGATCTCCTTTAAGGCTAAAACCTAACTGAAACTTCCAAATTGATTTCTTAACCTAACCTCTTCTCTAAGCCAGGATTAGCCTCCCAGCTCGACCTCCTATAAAGTCTAGCCTTCCAGTTTGACCTCTCTTATCTAGCCTTAAGACCAAACCTGACCAAGCCAACTTCATCTCTTCAAGGGCTAAAAACCTAACCAAGCCTTTTGACCTAAACTTGACCGAGCCTTTCAATCAAAACCTGACCAAGCATCTAAATCTGATCTCCTGCAGCATCTAAATTGATTTTCTTTAAGGCCAAACTTGACCTAGCCTTTCAAGATGACTCACTCATTTTAAATGGCCTCCTCTAAAGACGAGCCTGACTTAGCCTTCAAATACAATCACAAACTAAACATTCTCTAAGGCTAGCTTTCTTAAATAATCTCCTTTAAGAATGGATAACCTTTGACTAATCCCTTAACCCAACCTCATAACCTGTCTAAATTGAGTGTGACGCTACCATCCCCAAGCTAACCTATCCGAACAAAATAACCAAACCATTTCCTTATCATTATAAAGTTGGGGTACCTTCCTTCCAAATATTCACTTTTTTTAAATGGGGGCATCTTTCTCTCAGAAGATCAGTACTCTCCTACCAAATTGACCCTTCATACAATTAAGGTATCCAATCTTTGTATAGTCATATGCATTTCATACTAGAAAAAGCCATAAATCAGGCTCTTAAATCAGGACAAATCATTAATTTGAATCAAGAATGATCATCAATCTAAATTTCCAAAACAAGACGGATCATTAATCAAAGTTACTAAACTAAGACTGGGATCATCAATATATCTAATATTAAAATATACATTAAATCTAAATTACGTATCTTTTAGAATCAGACCCATCCTAGGACAACCTTAGAATCCATACCTTAAAATTGAATTAGGTTTCTCCTTCTAAATCAGACCCATCTTAGGATAGCTTTAGGATATATACCTTAAAACTAAATTAGGTATCTTCTTTTCATTCAAACCATCCTAGGATAACCTTAGGATTATCAACCTAGTATAGGTTCAGGTTTCTCTTTCAAAATCGTATTATCATAGGATAACCTTAGGATATTCCACTAATATATGTCTAGTAACGATCACATATGAATCTATGTGGTTTCTATTCTCCTCCCTTTATCAACATCTTGAACTTTCATCTATAAATATCTAGCCCCTAGTCTAGATATCCTTGTGGTTCATTCTCTTGCCTTTACCCATCTATTTCCACCCATAAATATCTAACCCTTAGTGTAAATATCCTTATGGTTCCCTTAGTGTAGATATCCTTATGGTTCCCTTTTTCATTCCATCCTTTTAACAAAATCTACCAACTCCACCCATAAATATTTAAAAATAAGCACTCAAACATCCCTGTGGTTCCCTTTTCCACTTTCCTTTTACCTTTAAAATTCAAACATGCCTTCCACCTAAATATGTTTAAATCCTAACCTAGATATCACTTTTGGTTCCTTTTTTCCATCCCTCATTCTTGAATTCAATATCATTAGAGTTACCTTATAGACTAGCTAATTCTTATTAGGGGCAACTATAAACCCTTAAATTTACACTTCTAAACATCCGACACTTAATTACAAACCGATGGAATCACATTAACCTAAATCATATAAGAGACGTGTGAAAATAGGCCAAAAGACAGAGCATAATAGCCCGAGGGTCGGCTGTGGCATCTAGCAGCTAGCTATGATAGCTGCAGCCAGCATTAGAGTTGCCATAGGTGTCCCTATGGTTGCCTATTGGCTACCGCAGTGGGCCCTACAATTGCTACAGTACCCTTGTGGTTAACGTTGCCTGGGCCCAATTACTGTAGATCATTTTTCTGAATCCCACACTAAAAATTGGCTAAATTTAGCTCCTAGAATCCCTTTATAAATACCACGCACCTCCTAACAGTTCACACACATTGGTACATACTTCTACCCTCCTTCTAAATCTTCCAAAACTTTGTTTCTAAGCCTCTTAGTCCAATAAGGTTATGATTCAAATCCTTTCCATTAAGAAAAGTTCATGTTATTCAAGTAAGGGTGTTATTCAAGTAAGGGTGTGATTCAAGTCCTTCCCTTCAAGAAGAGTTCGTGCCATTCAAGAGCTCTTTTTTAAAAAAGAAGAGTTCGTGTTGTTTAAGGTCAAGGTGAAACTTAGCTTATTCTCTATATTCTCTGTCATCGAAAATCAAAGGTAAAGTTCTTTCCATTTTCTTTTCAAATCTGATTCTAATATGAGAATTCTCTCTCTTCTACCTTTCTTGAAGATCTAAATTCAAAAAGATCTAATTTTTGTTAATTAAAACCTGATATAATTAACAAATCTCTAAACCTCTAAATCTATCAAAATATGATAATAAATATTATGGCTTAAAAACACCTCCTTTGTAAGAAGGAAGAATTGCATAGAGTTTGATTTCCATTCAAAGGGATACACAAGCATGCTTTCTCTAAGGCATCAACTCCACTAAAATTAACAATTTCTTTTCTCTATAACCTTCTTCACATAGTTTTAGGCTAATTTTTTTTAAATAAAAATCAAAACTTCTCTTTTCTATTATTCTTTATTACAATTGTTTAGATTTTTACTTTTTCTTATTTTAGTTGTTTATATTATATTTGAGGAATAAGTGCTTTCCTTATAATCTGATAGAACTAGAGGAAGAATCCCTTAGAGGAATGTGTGCTTTCCTTAGAACCTATAAGCGCTAGAGGAAAGATCCTTTAATTTTACCATTTTGGTTTGTAATAGTTTTAAGTAGATTTCTTTTATTTCACTTTATTATTGCCTTTGCTTAATATTTGCCATGCAATATTTGTTTTATACATCATGTTATATTTGTTCATGCGTATATAAAAAAAAATCCTTTTTTTTTTTTTACAAAAGTTGTTTTATGTTTAAGCCAAACTAAAGAAATAAATTTTTTCTTAAATTTTTTTAAACCAAAACCTAGTCACCAAGCCCTCATTAATCACTTAAGGACTAGTGCTTTTCCTTAGGATGAATTATACAATTTTGGAGTCAATTAATTTGGATTTTTCCTTTAATTTTCCCAAATAAAATAAAAAAAATTAAAGTGGCGACTCCTTTTATAAATTACAATTTACAATTTATAAAATGCAATTTTCTAAACTTATAGTGAGTTCCAATTATGACGTTTCTTCCAAAGAGCACTTCAATTCCTTAGCATATCGGATCGATACTCAGGCGAGGCCTCACAAGTGTTTAGAGTTATGTGTTTAAGTTTTAGGGCTAAGGTTATGGAGTTTAGGATGAAGGTTAGGGTAGGGTGTTTAAGGTTAAAGGCTAGGGTGAGGTGTTTAAAATGTATGGTGAAGGTATTAAAGATAGAAGTGAGAGTATTTAGGGCTCTAGGTGAAGGTGTTCAGATTAAGGTGATAGTGTTTAGGGTTTAGGGGGTAAAGATGTTTGGATGGAGGGGAGTGTTTGACCCTTGTTTAGTTCAAGGTGCAGCCTAGACTTGAGATGCATGCATGTTGTATAGTGTGGATGCATGATATGTATGAAAAAAATATTTTATGAAACTGTAATGGTGCAAGGGCTTTATTTATGGTACATACAACCTAAGGTCAGTTCTAAGTTTATTACATAAAAATGTAAAGATGGTTTGGATTGGGTACCCATGACACTATAATAATGATATACCTAACCACATGTAAGTGAAGAAGTCTCGTATAGGTCCAATAGTATGTGCATGCTTATTACACCTTTGAAAGGATCAAAGGATTGTTACGCACTCGATGCTATTCACTATCCATTGTTTTCTTAGAACTAGGTTTAGAGTCAAAGAGCCTATGCAAGTGATGCATGAAAGTTACAACTATGTCAAAACCCAAACTTTATTTTTAAACCAATTAATAGTGCTCTTACATTTTCCTTTTAAAAAGAAAGTTTGTTCTCTAATGGAGTCACCAGCTGTGAGGCCTCACACGAGCACCAATCTGATATGCTAAAGGTAATCAAAATGCTCATTTAGATTTGAATTCACATTGGAGCCATTAGGCTCAGATAGGTTGATTTTGAAAAAGCATATTAGAGTGTCACCTTAATTTTATTTTAATTAAGAAAAAGATTTAAGAAAAATCCAAATTAGCTCCAATTTCATTCCAAAGAAAAAAATCACTAGTCTTAAAACTAAAAAGGATTCAAGGACTAGGTTTTCAGCTTATTTTAACAAAAATAGTTTGGCAATTAATTTAATTTATGACTTAAAAATAATTTCATGACTAATGCATGTATAATTTATTATGATGCTTGATAATCCATTCATAAGATAAATAAAATAAAAAAGAAACTAAAGAAAGGAAAGTTAAGTTAAAGTTACAACAAAATCCCAAATTAGGGGATACCTCCTCTATTTCTTGTGGGTTCTGAAGAAGTCACACATTCCTTAAACTAAATCTTAATAAAAGCAAATAAAAAACAATGAAGTAAATTATCTTCAAAGAAAAGTGAAGAATGTGATGAAGGGAAAAGTTGGTTAGTTTTAGTTGGATTCGATACTTGAACTAATCGTGTTTGTGTATCCCTTTGAATGGAAATCAGAACCCATGCAATTCTCCCTTCTCATGAATGGATTAGTTTACTCTTAACCTTTAATCATATTTCAATTGATTGATTGATTTGAGAATTAGATTGATTTATTTTAATTGATTACCAAGTTGAATTAATTAATTTAAATTCTATTTGATTAACCTTAGTGAATTAATTAAGAGAGTCGAGGATAGAAGAGAAAAGAATTAGAAAAGAAGCCCAAAGGGGAGAAAAGAATCCTAATGAGGGACAAATAAAATGAAATAAATAAATGAAAGGAGAAAGGAAAAGAGGCTTACCTTGAGATGGAGAAGACTCATCTCGGTCGGCAGCAGACTTGCCTCAAATGGTAGGTGGCAGCTTGCCTCGAATGGTAGAAAACTTACCTCAATCAGAGTTGAGAGATGCTACCTCGAATGGTAGTAAAAAGCCTTAAACTTATCGCGTTGTGGAGCAAGGAGCAAAAGCAAAGCAAAAACAAAAATAAAAGAAAAGAAAAATTTTGGACTAAAAAGCTTGTTCCTTAGCAAACCAAGGTTAGGGAGATAGTTTACTTGATGTAAAGGCTAATCAAGTAAGCTAGGAGGTGAAAAATGATCTATGGGAGGTGCCTTATATATAGGATGAAGGTTGGGGGATGAATTCATGAAGTTCCAATGTGGGAAAAGGGAAAAATAGAACAAAAATTTGAAAATCTAGAACTGATGTCTGCAGTAGCAATTAGTTGCCACAAACTACCCCTATGATACTATAGAGGGCACCTACAACAACCACATGCAGGGCATGCGATACCATAGAGCTCCTCTGCAGCAACTGCAGGGCTCTTTCAACTTTTGGTCCATTTTTCATTTGATTTCCATCCAATTCATTGCCACACTTTTGCCACATATTTTTTAGGTTCAACATAGTGCCAAGGATGCAAAATTGATGGTTCACATTACTAATATTTATAGATTTGGTATTTGGATATGATAGTTTTATTTGGTTAAATAGTTTTATTTGATTAAATTTTTGGCTAGATCATTATTGTTAATAATGCCATATTTGAAATATTATTGAGTCTAAATCTACAAAAACCCTCGGTTTAGAACCTAAGGAAAAAGACATTGTGTTAATTGAGGATTTTTGTGTAGGTCAGTGAACCAGTGATTGTGAGCCTTGTATGGATGAAGGATTTTAATTAGAAAATTGACTATTGAGGTGAGTTATGAAGTATATCAATACATGGTAGTAATTGTTTCATTTTATTGATTTAATCATTCTAAATGAATATTATTGCTTTAAAATTTTTATTAATATTTATGCCATTGTTATCGACTATTGAACCTATCATTGTTTATATAAATCATTGATTCATCGATTGATAATTCCTTTCATTAACTCTAATAATATTTATTATTATTTTGTTGTTATTGAAAGACCACCCGAGTCTATATATTATTATTGTTCCTACCGAGCTTTGACTAAACCACTGACCATAGACATAATAGAATGCTTATAATAATGGGGGAAAATCCATTAGGCCATGTGCCACGGTGACCCAACTGATAGGGTCAAATATACTATTGTCCTACCTAGAGAGGACTATATACTTTAGGCTTATCCTCGGCCAAGCATATGTTAAAGGGAGAAGTTATTGCCCTTATTGATTGTTATAGATTGATATTGATTGATTGGCATTATTCTATATTAATTTGGTGCCATTTCTTCCAAGCACGTATATGTTATTATTGTTTCTAACCAATTATATTGCTATATGATACATTTCTTCATGTAGCCCCTTAAATAATGGTATATTTCATAATTCATTGAGTTGAAGACTCACCCCTTTTTATTGTGGTTTTTCTTTTTTTTAAGTGATAAAGTAGAGGAAGCTAGAAATAGAGAATATTGAGCTTATTGCTTTTCCTTCCTTCACTAGAAGATACTTTTGATATAAAAATTTTAATTACTTTATCATGTTTGTTATTTTATAACTCTAGACACTCCATAGTTTTTGAATGGACTTAGATAGTAGTACTTTCTGTTTAATTAAGATATAATGGAAATCATATTATAAATGAAATATTTTGGACTAATATGTGTGTTTCCTCATCTGAGCACCGGCCGGGTCCGCTAGAGGGAATTAGGATACTTATTCGGGTTTTGACTCATGATGGAATCCTCAAGTTCAAATTTAGTTGATTTTGAAAATAATTTTAGGAGTTGCTACCCTAATTTATTTTTAAATAGAAAAATTAAGGAAAAACCCAATTTTGACTCGAATTCATTAATTTTCATTTAATTACCTAAGGATAAAATCACTAGTTTCAAATCAGGTTGAGTTCGGGGACTAGGTTTTTAGTTTTAAATAATCTAAATTTGGCTCTTAAGTTTAATTTGACTTTAGAAAAATTGATTTCATGAATGAAAAATATTATATGACAATTAATTAAACGTATGAGCATGGTATAAGAATAATAAGAAAATCAAAATGAAGTATTCACAAATTACATTAGTTCAAAAAAAAAAAAAAGAGGAAAAGGGGATTGATTGGGATTGAATTTGAGGTCTGGATTTAGATTCTAAACATACCTACATATCCCATTGAATGGGGACCAAAACCCCTATAGTTCGTTCTATGATTAAGTGGAGGGGTTTAGGAGTTGATCAGATTGATTTTGGTTTGGGTGTTTCGAGAGTGAGGGAAAAAGGTTGATACCTTTGCTTTTGGTGGGCGAAGGGTTTTATCATACCAAAGTTCTATTTTATCGGGATTGGGTGATTGGATGGATTAGAAGATTAATTAATTAATTAAAATGATTAATTAACTAATTAATATGATGAAAAAGATGGATGGATTAATTAATTAAAAAGATTAATTAATTAATTTGGAGGAAGGGTGAATTAAGGAAAATGATTAATTTGATTTTGGAAAAAGGAATGATTCTTAAAAAAAGAGTGATTAATTAATTAATTAAAAAGATTAATTAATTAATTAATTGAGTGATTAATTAAAAAAGAGTTTTAGTTAATTAAAAATATTAATTAACTTGGTTAGGGTAAGATAATTAATTAATTAGAGAGTGATTGGAGAAAAAAAAGAGAGGAATTTGAGGATAGCAATCTACTCAAATTCAAAGAGTATGTAGAAATGAGAAGTGGAAAGGAGTATTTATAGGAAAAGTGGGTGAGAGTAGTTTAGGTAATGAAAATGTGAAAAGACAATGAGGGGTAGGGCTAGAAATGGCTAAAAATTGGACTGAAAGGAGTAAAATGGTCATTTTCTGTGTAGGTAGGGCTTACAAGTAGTCAGAAGGTTGCAGAACCTGGTGCGGCACTGCACCAGGTTTGTGTGGCACTGCATCAGGCTTATGCGGCGCACAGGTCTGACGCAGCACCGCACGCCTATTGTGCAGCATGCCATGTGTCACCTAGCACTTTATTGAGATTTCTTTTTTTTTTTTTTTTTAGAGATTGGTTGTTAGTATGGAGTTTGAAAATTTTGGATGTCTAGTAGCAATGTAAATGAAGTCTAAAAAAAATTTCTTTTAGGAGCACTGCCCCCAAACCCCTGTCCATTAACCGGTTAGTGAGACCATCGTAATAGCTTTGCGTAGCGTGTTAAACTCAGCAAGTGCTAAAGTTGTGGTTAAATGATGAGGGTGCAAAATTGAGAGTTCACAATATATGATAGAATATATGTCTGGTATTGAAAATGTTATTTATATTAATCCAAGAAATTTTGCCCGTTAACCGGTTAGCGGGACCATCGTAATGGCTTTGCATAGTGCGTTAAACTCAGCAAGTGCTAAAGTTGCGGTTAGATGATGAGGGTGCAAAATTGAGAGTTCACAATATATGATAGAATATATGTCTGGTATTGAAATGTTATTTATATTAATCCAGGAAATTTATTGTTATAATTGGGTTTTACAGGTGTATGGTAGTCTTAAACTTACTTTTACCTAGGACTTCACACCATTGGATTCAATGTATAACATTGGGATGTGAATTGATGTGTTATGATATGATAATTATGGTTTAATTGTATGATACCATATTGGATTGTATAACAGGTATGGGTTCTATGGATTTTTTGTGGCTTTAGGCTTACCCATATCCTAGGACCACTGTAGCTCAAAAATTGGGTTGTAGCATAAATGCCTGAATAGACAATTGAGTTAAGAAGCTTGGGTAGAGAGGGGAGTCAAAAAGCTTAAATAGAAAGGTAGTTAGGGCATGAAGAGAGACAAACTGAGGAACTCGATACAAAGGCAGCTGGATGTTTGAATAGAAATGAGAATTGAGAAGCTCAATATGGAGAAGGCTTAATGCCTAAATAGAATAGCTAGTTAAGAAACTCGATACTAGAGGAAGAGCTGTAACTAAGGGCTTGCATATGAAGCATATAGATGATCACTGTATGATTGCCAAATTATGGTGCAGTCTTATGATTTTTAACGCGTCAAGTCTTTGATGCCACGGTACATAGACTTATAGATTCCTAATATCTTTAAGTTTTCAAATCTTTTAAATAGTTTCCAATATTTCAAATAGCTTTAAGATTGTCCTTCTTTAGATGTCTTCAAATAATATGCCTTACTGAGGAAGGTCTTAGATAATAATATACCTCATTGATAATGGACATTAAAAATCCGCCTCACCTGGAGGTCTTCATATAATATGCCTCATCAATAAAGAGCTTGAGAAATCCATTTTGCTTGAAGGTCTTCATATAATATATCTCAAGGTCTTAAATAATAATATGCCTCATTGATAAAGGACTTAAGAAATGCATCTCACTTAGAGGTCTTCATATGTAATATACCTCATTAATATAGATATTTAAAAATCCACCTCACTTAGAGGTCTTCATATAATATACCTCACCAATAGAGGTCTTATATAATAATATGCCATCGATAGAGGATTTTAGAAATCCACCTCGCTTGGATGTCTTCATATAATATGCCTCACCGAGAGATGTCTTAAATAATAATACACCTTATTGATAGAGGGATTTAGAAATCTATCTCACCTAGAAGTCTTCAAATAATGTGTCTCATTAAGAGAGGTGCTAAAATAATAATATGCCTCGTCGATAAAAAACTTTAGAAATCCATCTCACATAGAGGTCTTCATAATATGTCTTATTGAAAGAGGTCTTAAATAATAATATATGCCTTGTTAATAAAGAACTTTAGAAATCTACCTCATATGGAGGTTTTAAAATAACATGCCTCACTAAAAGAGGTGTTGAATAATAATACATCTTTTATAAAGGACTTTAGAAATCCACCTTGCTTGAAAGTCTTCAAATAACGTGCCTCATTGAGAGAGGTTTTAAATATTGATGTCTTATCAATAAAGGACTTTAGAAATCCACCTCATTTGGAGTTTTTTCTATGCCTTATGGTCTTTTGCCTAGTTGAATTAGGTCTTTAATGTCTTACTATATTTCGCTAAGCTACTGTTAGGTTTTTGGTGCCTCATACGCTTTCACTTGTACTTATCTAAGTCATTCTCCCTCTTGCAGGGAATTACTCTGCGGTATTTTGCCTAGACTTATCTAGGCATTTTTCATTGCCTAAAATAGCATGGATATTCTCAAATATCACTTGAAATATTTCTAGATCCATCAAATTGCACTGCAAATTGAAGAAGCTATTTTTTATAAAGTAATTGAGTATTTTCCCTTGAACTGGAAGGAGAATATACCAAAACTCCATATTGTGTGCTGAATTTTACAATTGTTGACACCTTGGGAATTAGTCTGACCTATTTCAAGATCGAAGAAAAAGAGCCTAAACCAGACCAAAAAGTATTGAATTGATTCTGTTTAATTGACCCAATCAATCTTTGATCAGTTGGTGACCGGCATCTTTGCCGAATAAAGAGGTGAGCTAAAGAGCTCAAAGGCTAAAGTGAGCTAACAAGCTCAAAAGGTGAGCTTGAGGAGCTCGAATGGTGGGATTCACCTCACTAATGACATGTCACTCTTCCATTAGGCCACGTGGCAATGATGTGGCTTGGGATAAGGATAAGGTTGCTACATTTGGGTATGGCTGATTATTGATACACTAGACATGTATCAGGCTCTTGTGCCTAAAGGAGCATACCACCACCGATGATAGAGTGCATGATGGTGATTGACCACCCTTTGATTAGTGATGGTGTTTCCAGTGTTTTTCTTTTTACAATCTAGTAGAAAAATGAGCTTAGATATTCAATGGATTTTGATTTTTTTTTAGCTTTGCTCAACTTGAAAGATGTATGGATAACATAGGAGCTATTGAGTTAATTTTTATATCCAGATCTAGTATTTTTGGCAAGAATAAAAGAGGGAAAGACATAATTTTTTGTGTTATTTTCCATAAACAATGCCATTTTGATGAGGCAAAAATTACCTCATTCTAGAATGGAGATCCCATAGTATAAAGGTGAGGGATAAGACCTATAGACAAAGGAAAAAATTTAAGAGTTCTCAAGGGTTGATCCGGCGGGGAGCCCCCAATGCCTAATTTAGTAATGAGAGTTAGGTTGCTTGTATAAGTGAGTAATCTTTCCTTTTAGTTTGATTCAACTAGGTTGATGGATGGAAATAAGTGAATAAGTGGTAGTATCCTAATGACAGAGATGAGAGAAGAAGTCTAAATTGATGGGACAAATAGCTTTTCTTGTGTCAATCTTTTAACACCATATATGTACTTGAGTACTGTGAAGAGGATTTATCTTTGGCATGCCATGCCCACTATCTTATTATAATATAAGTCACCTTTTTTTAGGGTGAAGGCACTAAGTGACCTTATTCTAGAGATGGAGAGTCTATGGTATGAAACTGAGAGGTAAGACCTATAGACAAAGAAAAAATATCAAGAGCTCTTTAGAGTTGACTTGGCTGGGAGCCTATGAAAGAACCCTGAAAGAGAAGGACTAATCTCTTCTTAGTTATAACAAAGAATTTTTAGTGAGAGTTAGCTCACCTACATGAGTGAGTAATATTCCCTTTTATAGTGGTTCAACTAGGTCGGTTGATGGAAATAGGCGAACAAGTGGCAGCATCCTAATGGTGGATGGAAGAGGAGAAGTTTGAATAAATAGAACAATTAGCGTTTCTTATGTTAGTTTTTTGACACCTTGCATGTACTTGAGTATTGTAGAGAGATGTCATTTTTTACGTGCAATGCTCACTGCCTTATTTTGACATAAGTCACCTTTATTTAGGGTAAAGGCACCATTAGAGCTCTTTATTTGGGAACAGTCCAGTGAGTTGCTTATATTTGAACTAGACCATGAACATATTACACAACTGGGTGCCCTACTGATTATATCTTCTAAATATCCATGTCTCAAAAGAAAATTGATTTAGCAATGATTAGTTGATCTACAAAAAGAATAAAATGATAATAAAACTAATATGGGAGTTTAACGAACAAAATGAGATATAGTAGGTGAATGTCGCTTTCCTTCTATCTGAAAAGCAACTGATCCAGTAGATAAGCTATCTAAACTCATTTAATGAATCTACAGAATGTCTAGTTGATTTTAATAAAAGTATAAGGATTTAATGTTATCAAATTAAAAAAACAGTTAACAATTAGTTTACTCTTTATTTTTTGTTAGTTCTTCTAATGGAAATCTCATGTACACGCCACGCAGGCACCAAATAAACTTTTTAAATATAAAAAGGCCACACTGTGTCAATCAACTATATTTGTTCTCTCTCCTTACAGTTCACAATTGCATGAGCTTTAACATTTCTTAATGCCACCTATTTCTTTCTCTCTCTATTCTTACCCATTGATCTTGGTTTTGCTTAAGACAATTCTCTTTCTCTCTCTCATCTCTTCAATGCCAAGCAAGCTTGCATCACCGAGGAAGCTAGTGCCTGCGTTGTCATGACTTTAGAATGAATTCTTATTGATATTTGTGCTCAGAGCGGAGTTGCTAGCATATGCAACTCATAACTAATAAAGGAAATCAAACAATCCATCATTATTTCCGTGATTGCCAAAAATCATATTAGCTACTTTGTAGAGGCTCAAATAATCAAAATCATCGATACTGATTGTTAAGGAGTTGAGGAATATGTCAAACAGTATAACTCATTGCTCCATTTATGCTAGATTGTCTTCTCTGCTTTGTTGTATTTAGTGATTGAACCTTTTCTTTTATAATTTAGAAATTATGTTGGTTAATGTGGTTTTCTTTGTCAACTGGAGTGAGAACATCACCCTTGTCAATCTTTAACTCTAGAAATCGAAGCATCTTTATGGTTAGAATATTTCGTTGCATCATCATCAATTCCCATCACCAAAGCCTCTTTTATCTCTTTATTCAGTACACTCATCAATTTAATTACTAGTAACTCATCTCCTTCAATCACAAAGAGGTAAAATTCTAACAAAATAAATCATTTGGATTGTAGATGTTCTTATTTTATATTGAATTTCACTGGTTCTTTCATTTTTTAACACACTGCCAGATATGGTACAATCATGAATTCTATCTTTTTTAGTTTTGATAACGAAAGATTTTGCAAGTGGAATTTGTCTAGGTTGGCTAGGGTTACATTGATATATTGGAATTAAGGCTAAGCACATAATTTGAAAATACCAAAGCGTACTAAAAATTCGAATTGAAAATATTTTAATCAAAAATGTTATAAATATAATGGAGAAAAACAAGAACAAAGAATATAGAAAAGAGAATAGTTTTTCTAGATCCTCCATTCAATAGTATTAAGCCCTTTATATAAAGTACAAAAAAGAAAGAAATATGAAGCTTTTCTAATAAGGAAAATACAATCAATACTAATATGGAAACTAGAATATTCATGTATATGGAAAGACATCAATCAAATCCTATAATATATTATAACACTCCCCCTTGATGTATTTTACAAAGAATATGCCTCGTCAAAACCTTACTAAGGAAAAACTCTATGGGAAAAAATTTTAGTGAAGGAAAAAGAGTACATTATTCTTATAGAGATTTGCGCCATAACACTGCCTCATTAAAAATCTTGCGAGGAAAACCCAATCAGACAAAACCTAGGCTAAGGGAAAAAAGTACAGTACACCAAAATCTCCCCTTCATGAAAACATGATTTCTATCAAATATCTCTTAATCGACATATGCCAATTTTGTTGACTAACTTTTCAAATGTGTTTGTAGGGAGTGCCTTTGTAAACAAATCTGTCAAGTTGTCAAACTGTATACTTAATGATGTTTAAGTAATATCCACATATAATGATTTATTTATAGTACTCCTTTAAGATATTACTTGTGCTATGAATATGCCTCGTTAAAAACTGTCACACCCCAAACCTGAGGGCACATGACCGGTACTAGGACACGGAAAATGCATGTGGCTACCAGTGCCCGTAGTAAGCCTAACCTCACACAACCCAACAAACTATCCCACTATAGGGCTATGGGCCTACATAAGTTAAGCAGATCCAACCTAACATCAATTTAAAACAAAGCCATGCTAGGCTAATAACTCACTTATCTCAATTATCTCATAAATATACTATCATACAAGTGGATTTTGTTTAACAAAAATATCTTAACTCATCAAATACATAACTGAATATTAAACAATATACAGGTAAAAGATGTAACGTTGTGGAGTTCTATAACTATGATACGATTATACATATATTATATACACTTCTCAATACTCAATAATACAAACTATTGCCGAAGGAAAATTGGCAGTTTACTCAGTTTACACTTCCTTCATAGACTCATTCCTTGACTTGAAAAATAACAAAATGAATAGGAATAAGCATCCAACTCAGTGAATGATACCAGCTAATATATTAAACTGGTGTCCTACAGACAGATTTCTAATGCTCATGCTATGCACTATGTCACAGAGATAGACAAGTCACACAATCAAGTAAGGATGAGATACTGTCCACAGTACCATACTAATACTCAATATAAGGAGCCGATCCCTTATCCCGCCTCTCTGAATCTAATAATCTGTCTCTTATATCTAATGGGCCCAGCTGTTATTAGTCTGTACCAAGCAGTCCTGACCAAACTGATAGTAGCCCTAGAGATGAGCAGGCCCAGCCAACATACACCAGTCATAGCTCATCTTCTTAATCTCATCATAATCATAATAGTAACCATATCCATAATCATACCTATGATCCTAGGTGGTACTGTATCCTTCCGATCTCCACCCGTCAACTATAATCATAGTATAGCATAGAATATTGATTCACCATTCACAATCAAATGTCACATGCATCTATGCAATAATAGTGTATAATATACATATATATACATACAATAGATACAGATGTATATGGAAATAGAATAACATATTAGAGAGTATCACTCACCTAACTGACGACGCGTCTAACTGGCTTCCCTCAGAAGTGTAGCCTTTGGAATTAGGAAGATGCCAAAACACCGAGACTAGATAACAAAGGATATCATCAGGATATGAACGACTCACATAACCAGACATAACTTAAAGAATATTCAGACTCTTATCGAGGTCTCGACAGAACCATACTAAACTCGAATACCACCAAAACAACAGAAAACATAACACTTCTGAAATAATCTTAACAGACAACACAACCTCAGCGACCCCTCATGGGTCCTCCCAACTCATACTCATCAACAGAACTCAATAAACTCTTAACAACTACAAACTAGAATCCGCTAAACATAATGCACATCAATTAATTGAAATAAATGAGTTTTGGGTTTACCCTCACAATTTCCAATCGAACGAACGTTGAGAGTCGCGCTGGAATGACGAAACGAAGCTGCTGGACTACCCCACACACTGCCGCCAGAGCGTCGCTGGCCGGCCACGCGCCGTCGCTGCTAGTGGCTGATCTAGGCGATCTTTACACCAACAAGTTCACCTCGATGCTAGGAGCTCAGAAACGGCCACCACTCGCCCGTATGTCGTCAAAAAATGCCTCAAAAGTTTCAGTTTGGATTTTTCAATCTCTTCCTTTGGTAGCCGATCGAAGGCATGGTTGGTACCAAATCAAAGCTCTCATCCTCAGGAATCAAACAAAACCAACCTTGCTCGATTTGGCTGCCGGAATCCGCTGAAATCTAGTGTTGAAGATTCGGCACCGACGGGTCCTTCTCTCCTCATGTATGTCGCTGTTCGCCACCCGATCAGAGTGCCGTTGCTTCCTCTGAGATAGCCGGACACCAGGCTTCAAGGTGGAGGTGGTGGTGCTCGATACCGCTGGCCAAAACTCCACCATTAGCCTCTCTCTCTCTCTCCCCCTCTCTGCCTCTCTCTCTCTCTCTCTCCCTCTCTTCTCTTCCCGTTCTGCTTCCTCAATCTCAGCCATCTGATTGGCTATTAGCCAATCAGATGGTTTTCCCTTTTCATCTTCTTTTAATTGCAACATAATACATATATATGTATATATAAAATAATAATAATAATAACAACAACAACAACAACAACAACAACAACAACAACAATAATAATAATAATAATAATAATAATAATTCAATTAATAAAACTTATTCATAATAATAGTAATTATAATGAAATCCCGAACTTCCGATAATTTATATAATTAGCAATATAATTTAGATTAATCAAACATAATATTTATATTCAAATATCAAAATATAATTTCCCCAATAACCATTATAATATTTCATAATTAAATATATAATCCTTCTTCAATTTTTATATACATATATAATATTTAAATAAAACTACCATTAATAATACATATTCAAATATTATAAATATATATAATTTAATAAAACATAACTTCAATTCTTGCTTAAGTAAGAAAAATACTAAAATAATATATTTCCGTACAAAAATAGGATTTTAGATAAATAATTGAAAATTCAGGGTATTTCAAAAACCTTGCTAGAAAACCCAGTGGGAAAAAATATAGCTAAGAAAAAGAGTATATTTCATAAGCTATTTTGTCATTGCACAGATTGCCTCATTAAAACCTTTGTCCAAGAAAACTCTGTGGAACAAAAACTTGACTAAGGAAAAAGAGTACAATTATATACTAATTGGCTCCCCTTGATAAAGACAGCTTTTAATATGACGTATACTAATTGATGAAACAATGCCATTTAAATATCACATTAGGTAAAGACTTAGTACATAAGTCTGTTAGGTTGTCACTCAAGCAAATTTGATGGATATCTCTTCTAGAGTTTATGTATATACAAGAATTTGGGTAAAGTTTATGTCTATTTCGTTACCCTTGATATAACCACCTTCAATTTGTGTAATGCAAATTGCATTATTCTCAAAATACAATGGGAGTATCTTTTAGTGAGATACTTCAGGATCATAAAAATCTTTATAAAATTGCAGTACTACCATAAGTGAATATATAGCCAGTCTAAGATCGATCATTATGAAGACTAAGCAAATAACCAATATTCGCATATAGACCAATTTCAAATATGAATCATAATATTAATAATATATTGAAGATAACTTTTTACACTACTCTAATATCTCTTAGTAGTTGCAGAGCTATATCTAGCTAGAAATTTTTCTTACGAATGCAATTTCAGGCTTGATGCAATTTGCAATATACATTAGTACCCCATAGCACTTATATATGGTACTTCAAGACCAAATAGCTCTTTGTTATCTTATTTAGGTCTAAAAGGGTATCTGTTCACTTTAGGTGAGAGGATCACCGCTAGTATGTTTAAAGAAAAAGATTTATCCACATAAAGTTGTTTAAATACCTTTTCCACATAAATAGACTGGTGTATTATGACTTTTTGATAATCGGTCAGCAGGCTTATACAAAATTTTATTAAATTTTTCATTTCGAACTCACTTTTCAAATAGATACATACTTTTTTGAGTTCTTTAGGAGTCACACTAATATTTAAATCATCAACATATACTATAACAATAACATCTACCATTCTATGGTTTTTTATGAATATAAATGGATATAGTGTATTATTCACATATTTCTTTCAATAAGAATTTACTCAACCAATTACACTACATATCCATATTGCTTTAATCCATATATGGAATTTTGCAATTTGATGAAATATATGTCACATATTTAATGTGCATTTATTTCTGATATCTTTAGTCCTTCTGGGACTTTCATATAAATATCGCTTTCATAAGGCATATATCAAGCCTTTCTTTAACTGCCATACTAATTAAATAATAGAACATGATCATTTCTATAATAAGAGAATTAGTTTTCTTATAGTTAATGAGAGAACAAGTCTAGCTCTACTTTAATTGCCTCTTTCCATGATGATCAATCATATTTATACTAATATTCAGTTATATTTATAGATTCTGGATTCAGATTTTCTCTTAAAACATCAAGAACTATTATTGAGGCAAATTCATTGTCGACGATAATTAAATTTCTATCAACTTTTTCTCTTATATCACAAAAATAATTGAGATCTCATAGTTTTTATTTATATGATCATCAATTCCAGAAATCATATCTGGAGGATCTAATTATTCTGTTGTCTCAATCTGTGTCTTATAATTGGCTATAGCTCTTTGACTAAGATCTTTCTCTTCAGGAGATTTTATGAGTGACGCTACTTTTCTTTTTCGCAGATTTTTATTTTTAGTTCCAATTTACTATTCACGCTTCTGAAGCGTAGTGAAATTAATTGATTTTCTATTTGCAATTGAAACAACAAGCCCCTTTTGGCGTATTAGTAGCTGTAATATGAGATCTTTTTCACTCTTTTAGCATTTATAAATGCATTTGGCAGTTAAGTTGCAATTTGTTGCAACTCTTGTTATTTTTTGAACTTCTGATTCACTTTAACTTGTACATGGATTAATATTATTTAAAGGATTTTCTTTCCAATAAATTTCTCGACATTTTTTAGCACTGCAGTTGCTTTTCCTCTCTCTAATGTCGAGAAATGTGCCTTATCAAAATAAATTCTTAGTTTCTTTTATGAACCCATTGTCGCACATTGAGATAGTGATATTAATATTATTATAGCACAACTAAAAATTTGAGGCTCATGTCCCTGTACAAGTTTCAAAAGAGAGTATGTATGATATACATAATGGCATTCATGCTAAACTTTCAAGGTCTAATTATTGAACTATAAGTTTAATATTTGAATTGTAAGTTCAATGCAATATATTGTGCATGTATACGGGGGATAAAACAATAATGAAATAATTCATTATAATGCACGAGTTATAAAATCCTTACAAATTACTCCTTCAAGGAGTTTATATAAAATCACCAATATTGAGTTTTGTTCTCAATATGAGTTGTTACTCTTTTAGAGTTCTCATGATCTACCAAATAATTTATAGCATTCATTTTAGGAAATGCAGTTGTACTAGTGGGCATTGTTTGATAATTTCTCATTAGCAATTATTCTTTCAAAATTCTCATGATCTACTAAATGATTTATAGTATTCACTTCAAATAATACAGTTATACTAGTGGATATTGTTTGATGATTTCTCATTAGCAATTATTTTTTGCAACCATTAGAAGACAAACAATATTTGTAAATTTTTACTTTTTATACTGCTATTACAGGAGCATGTAACTTTATTACCGCACAATTTCAGTTGTGAAATAATTTTAAACAAGTTGAATTATATTCTAAAATAGACTTCAAGTCTTGTAGGTGTAGATTTAGCCAATCATATTGAACTTGTGGTAGTACCACATCTTTCAAGTGATCATATCGATCTTTAAAACTCTTCTAGATAATACAAAAATCTTAAATAGTGAGATATTCATCCATTAGATCCCTTTTACATATAGTATAAATATGATCAAAGTCTTTGTGTTGGAAATAAAACAAAAATATTAAATTGATTTTCTTAAAAATCTAGAACTCAATCGATTTTGAGAAAAATGAAGAAATTTGAACTAATTTCATATAAAAACTCCAATAATTTATAAATCAATCCAACCATTTACAATAAATTCATGTTTATAATGAAGTAATAAATTTTCAATTATTTGAAATTTCATACTGAAACTAAACACATAAACAATATGAAATTTATACTCATAAGGCAATTATTATAAAATATATTTGCATAAAGGCAAGTTGAGAATAAATTAGCCATTAATTATAAGGCACAACAATCTCTATACTAGAATTCAAGTTAAAAATAAACAAATAATATGCAATGACACAAGCAATTATATTTGCTAATCACAGAAACTAATATATATATACAACATATTTATCATGGCATATGTATAATTCCACTAAGGAATTTAGGACATAAATATCATGAGTATAAGTAAATACCTCTCTTGAGTAAACTTGAGTTAATTATCAATTTCACTGGATTTTGGAACTCCAAATATATTAATTGGTCAATTAGTAAATTACATAGGTTCAGGTCTTCAAAATATAGAGTGTACACTATAATTATTCTATACTCCTAGTATAAACAAAGTTTACTATATAATATATAAACTAAATTCTTTACAAACAATCATCTCAATCATACCCAACAAAAATGCAAAAGAAAAACACAAATTTTCTATTTATATGTCATATATATAATACTGTTTATTTATTAAAATAAAATTATTGGGAGTATATATATAATAGATTAACCAATTAAATATTTCAAATATCCATTGTAATTTGTAACCCATTGAATATTTTAAAAGAAGATAAAATATAGCAAATAAGAAGTTCACCCTACAAATATTAATTAGAGTACCAAACCTGTCAAATAGTTCTAGGACAAATGAAAATTTTTTAGCAGTATTAGATTTTTAATACCCGAATGAGTGACACCAATTAATCCAGATCTTGTTAGGCTTAATTTTATATTCAACAAAATTAAAATTAATATGCAATATGCCACATTGGTTTGCTACTCTCAATTTTACATTAACAAATTGTACTACCATGACAACACAGCGTGAGAATCCCATAAGATAAATAATTAATTAAGACTAATTTAAAAATTTTAGTATTTAGTATCCATAATGAATGATTCTTACTTGTGATATCGAGGGCCATCAAGTAACATTGTCTAATATAGAATCATAATAAAATTAGTCTTTTAAAAACTTGTAGACAATGCATTTAGTTATTCAGGAATATAAAATAATTCTTTAATGAATTGGGATACTAGATTTCAAGATACTTAGTTCTTCAGAAATTTAGGCCAAAATTATTCAGAAATTTATACCTTAGTTACTTATTTAATTAGTTTTTTAAGAACTATAAATAATATTAGTTTCTTCAGGAACTAAAATTTGAAATATAATACTAGTCTTTCGGGAACTAGAATTTAATTAGTACCAAATAATATCTCTATAAAAAAAATTACTAAGTTAGATAATATGATAATATATGTTGAAAAAAAATTATTGTTAACAAACAAAAATCGATTCATACTACTAATAATTGAAATCATCAAACAAAAATCAATTCATACTACTAATACAAATAATAGAATTTGATTCCTATAGTTTTGCATGTTTTATATGTTATAAAAAAAAAATTGATTCATACTACTAATAATTAAAAAAAAATAAATGATTTGATATATATATATATATATTAATGCCCACATAAAAAAAACATAAAAAAACATATATTTAATTTAATTGACACAATAAAATAAATACATCTCGAACATATATGTGTATTAAGCTATAGACTTATGTTTTTTTGAGAACATATATGATTCATATGTCATTCAAGATGAGAAAAAATACCTTAAAAAAATGGTAAAACAAATTCGTGCTGATAATGTGTTATAAATATAATAGAGAAGAATAAGAACAAAAAATATAGAGAAGAGAATAGTTTTTCTAAATTTTCCATTTAATAGTATTAAGCCCTTTATATAGAATACAGAAGAGAAAGAAATAGGAAAACTTTTCTAATAAGGAAAATACAATCAATAATAATATGAAAACTAGAATATTCATGTATATGAAAAGACATTAATCAAATCTTATAATATATTATAACAGAAAAATATTTGTTGACCATTTGACTTTATTTGAATGAACTATTCTGATTTTTCTGTACTGAGAACCGTACCGTACCGGATCATACCAAATCTTCCCAAATCGAAACTAGAACCAATTTAATGGATTCTTTATATACACACACATACACACACACTTTTGGTATTAGATTGGCAACACATTTAAGGAAATACAGTAATGCATAAGCAAAATTTGATTATGCATTTTGTAGTTTGATTTTTATTTTTACATAGTGAATTGTAAATAAATTTCTTTAATTATGCACTATATAGTTTGATTTTTATTTTTGTATTTTAGGTTTATGCTGAAAAGTATAATTTTAATTATTTAGAAATAGAAAATATCTAAATTTCTATTTTTTCTCATTTCATACTGAACTGTCCGATTAGACTTAAATCTCTGTCCCAAACCGTGCCGAAAAATTGGGACTGTTCAATATGAATATTTTTTTCCACTATTTAGTTCTAGAAATTTCATTTTAAAAATTTTAAAAATTTAATTCAATTTTAGAAATTTTTAAATTTTCAGATTCTTCTAAATTATTCTCAGTGCTATTTAAAATTATAATCGCTTACGTGGCATTTTGGATTAGCTCTTCATTATAAAAATTGATGAAAATTGGCTTGAGGGATGTAAAGCCTTATTGATATTTGTGTTATAAATTTTTTTTTTTTGTCAAAAAAAATTAAATTAGCATTAGATAGATAAGGAACTCAAACTCAATACGATAGAGAGATATATAACAAAAAGAGCCCAAAAAGGCATATACACCAAACTTTCCATAAAATTTAATCAAATTATGATAATATGTATTATTCGATCGTTGAGGGTGGGTGCAAAAAAAGAAAAAAAAAATTTGTCCAGGGGCGATGGATTTATAGATGAACAATTTGGAATATACTAACAAAACGACGTTGTCGTTTAAGTGTCCTTTCCAGATAAAAAAAATATATATTCTGCCATTCCTCTGAAACTCCCTTGTCCTCTGCTTTGATCCAAACTTACTTCACCAACCGTCTCCCTCTCGCTTTCCTTAGATCTCTCTCATTTCAAACAATCGATTCTACTTGCCGTTTCATTATCAATTCACAAATTCCAGATCGTAGTCATGGGTTAGTAACAGACCAATAATCTGATTTTGAGCTCTGTTTCAAAATTTCCATTTATAATTATTTGTTATGAACTAAATAAATCTGATTTTCTTTTGCTTAATTTTTTGTGGGTTTTTTTCGATTGGTGTCAGTGAATGAAAACCCATTTAAGAATATATTGAAGACACTTGAGAAACCTGATGGTGGTGAATTTGGCAAGTACTATAGCTTACCTGCCCTTAATGATCCAAGAATCGGTTAGTGTATATTCTTATTCTTTAGCCCATCTTTTAATTTCTGTTTGGTTGCTTAGAAAGTTTAAAGAAATGGGTAGAAATGGAAAGTGATAGTGATAGTGATAAAAAAGTTAGAATCTTTTTCATTACGTTATCGTTGACCTTTTCTCAAAATATTAGCAGAATCTTATTTTAATTTATGTGAACCAGTTTATTTTTCTATTTATTATGTATGTCAAAGATTTTTTTTTTCTTTCTAATATAATTTTCATATATATAAGTTGAAACGAAGCATTGGATTATCGTTATTATAGGGAGAGTTGATTTGATTTGGATGTATATGTTGCAGATAAGCTGCCATATTCTATTAGGATCCTTTTAGAGTCGGCTATTCGAAACTGTGATGAGTTCCAGGTTAAGAGTAAGGATGTTGAGAAGATCATTGACTGGGAGAATACTTCTCCTAAACAAGTTGAAATCCCATTCAAGCCTGCCAGAGTACTTCTTCAGGTTAACAGCATTGCCTTTTTATTTGTGAACTAATTTTTTTTTTTTAGATGTGAAATATTGTCATTGTTAATGGCTTGTTTTGATTGTTGCTAATGTGATTCTCATTGTCATTCTTGAAACTTTGGCTGATAATCTTCTCGTCTTGTTCACAGGATTTTACTGGTGTTCCTGCTGTTGTTGATCTCGCCTGCATGCGAGATGCAATGAACAATCTTGGGGGTGATTCTAATAAAATTAACCCACTGGTGAGCTAATAGGCGGTTGCCTTTTCTGGTGTTCTCACACATAATATATCTATTGTTTTCTATAGAAAGTTTTTCTCAGCATTGGAATATTTTCTTATATCGGTAAGATATATTGATGTGATTTTTCTTTTTTTTGATGGGATTAACGTGGCAAATTTGTATGTCCAGGTTCCAGTTGATCTTGTTATTGATCACTCAGTTCAAGTTGATGTTGCGAGATCAGAAAATGCAGTGCAGGCTAATATGGAACTTGAGTTTCAGAGGAACAGAGAAAGATTTGCTTTTCTCAAATGGGGTTCAAATGCATTCAATAACATGCTTGTTGTTCCTCCTGGATCTGGGATAGTCCATCAGGTGAGGCAAATTGTTTTAGAGTATTAGTGATGCATAGATTAATTTGGCCTTTGGTTTTATTGTCTAAAAGGGAATACATTATATCAGTTTCAAAAATATTTTTTGTTTTTCTTGTAATGTTATGTTCCTGTGTAATGGTTTCCAGGTCAATTTGGAATACCTTGGGAGAGTCGTATTCAACACCAATGGCATGCTTTACCCTGATAGTGTTGTTGGAACAGATTCACACACAACTATGATAGATGGATTAGGTGTTGCTGGCTGGGGAGTTGGCGGGATAGAAGCAGAAGCTGCAATGCTTGGCCAGGTAATACTATTTGATATTACATCTAATCTCTACTTTATTGAAGTTGTATGAAGTGTCTAAGTAATTCGTTATTGATTTTTTTTTTTATCTGCATTGTATTAGTTCATAAAAAATTCTAGCACTGCAAGCATGTTTGACAACCCTTGTCATGCTCTGCTTGCCATTTATTATCAATAATTTGACTGTGGTATTTCTTTATGCATGCAGCCCATGAGCATGGTGCTTCCTGGTGTGGTTGGGTTTAAGTTGTCAGGAAAACTAAGGGATGGTGTTACAGCTACTGATTTGGTTTTGACAGTAACACAAATGCTGAGGAAGCATGGGGTTGTTGGCAAGTTTGTGGAGTTCTACGGTACATCAATTTGATAACATCATGGTCATCTTGTCTTGTCATCATTTTCTATTATGATCAATTCATTTCTGCTTCCTTATCTCACATTAGATGTTGGTTCCTGCTTCTATATGCAGGAGAAGGCATGAGTGAACTGTCATTAGCAGACCGTGCTACCATTGCAAACATGTCCCCTGAGTATGGTGCAACCATGGGCTTTTTCCCTGTGGATCATGTTACATTGCACTATCTTAAACTGACAGGCAGAAGGGATGAAACTGTAAGTGATTAAACCAAGTTCTCTTTGATTATATGTTGCCATTTCATTTTCTAACTGAGAATACAAATAATGCAGGTTTCTATGATAGAATCCTATTTAAGAGCTAACAAGATGTTTGTCGACTACAGCGAGGCAAGTAGTACACATCATATGTAGATTCTTTTTTCACAATTATACTTCATGTGTGATTCTTTTATTTGTACAAGCTTGTACAATTTAGTTAACAATATTCTTTTACTGTGAATTTGTTGCTTGAGCTCAGCCCCAGATAGAGAGAGTGTACACCTCATATCTAGAATTGAATCTTGAGGATGTGGAACCCTGTGTATCTGGGCCCAAGAGGTAAAAGTTCATAATTATATTAAAATTTCTGTCATAAGAAAATAATTGCATAAAGTTTATTATATTCGATAGTTATTGTGCACCCCTCAAAACTGGATGTATTTTTGCAGGCCTCACGATCGAGTTCCATTGAAGGAAATGAAAGCAGATTGGCATTCATGCTTAGACAGTAGGGTTGGATTTAAGGTGAGAATTCTACCTAGACAAGGCTAGACAGAACTGTCATTAGATGTGCGGGGTCTACCTAAATGTTTTTCTAGAACTTTGTAAATTTGCCAACTATTAAATGAGGAGACAACTAGGAGCTATGTTGCTTATACATTGTTGAACCATACAGTGACTACTGGGATGGGCCTGCTGAAATTTTATTCCAGAATAGAAAGTATTACCACTACCAGGAACTGCTCAAGGACAGATAATTAATGGTCCTGGGCCTAGCACATATGATTTTGCATTAGAATCCCATGTCCCAATTTAGGACCCAAGGATAATGTAAGAACAAAAATTCAGCCCTCTTTCAAACACTATTTATGGTGGTATGGCTTTTCAACAAAAAATAATTTAATGTCTAAGAGACTGGAGATAGGCACATGGAACATACTGGTAGTTGATGTTTTCCACAAACCTAGCACTATGGTTGTTTATTTATGCAATGAAATATTTTGGGGATTTTGCATCTTGGTGAGGCAGGTCATGAGATGAACCATCAGCCAAAAATAATTGGATAACTTTCACATCCTTTTTTTCCCCAAATCCACAAGGCTGAAACAGCTATTTGTTCATTTTTTTTTTTCAAGTGCAAATAATCTTAGAACTGTCTGAAAAGTACCTTTGATTTTATCCAGATACAATTGATTGAAACAGCTAGGGATTTATTATTGCAAAAGCAAATTTCATTCTACTTGTGTAGTGTTTGATATTTCTTTTAACCGTGTCTCTTTTACTGAAACAAATTATTCTCTCTCATAACTTTTTTGGTATGGCTTTATAGGGATTTGCTATACCAAAGGAATCTCAAAGCAAGGCTGCAGAGTTCAATTTTCATGGGACTCCAGCACAACTCAGGCATGGTGATGTGGTTATAGCTGCTATTACTAGTTGCACTAATACCTCAAACCCCAGTGTGATGCTTGGAGCTGCTTTGGTTGCAAAGAAAGCTTGTGAACTAGGACTGGAGGTTTGCTCTCTTCATTTAAATCTTGTGCTTCTGTCAGTGTACATTGACTGTCTTGATTAGCAAAAGAAATAATAAAAATAAACAACTACAGCATCAAAAGGGTACAATAGTTCCCAGAGGTGCAACTTGTTGCAATTGATTAGACTGGAACAGAAGTGCATTAATATTGCTGTCTTGAGAGCTAATTCTCAGATTTGTGTTATCTTGCAAATCTAACTACTAATTTTGGTTTAAAGACTGGCTTCTCTTCTTCATTGTTCTCTTTTGTGAGTCAAACTTTTAGATATGAGAAACACTTGAAGAACTACAGAAAAAATTGCCAACAACTTTAAGAACAAGGGATTGCTTTCTCCTTTCCTCTCTCCTCTTTTTTTTTTTTTTTTTTTTTTTTTTTTTTTTTTTTTTTTTTTTTTTTTTTAACGTGTAGGATTAAATCTTTGAAAGGGTCAGATTATAAGACTGGATTCTTATCACCAAAATTTTCTAACTCAATAATTTTAAAAATGCAGAATTTTTGGAACTTCTCCATTACTTGGCATCCTTTGGAATTTCTTTTCCAGTTTTTGAAGTTTTTGTTTTGACTGAGAAGTCAGGGACTATCTTGAGTAGTGGGCATGTCTGTGAATCGATTGACCTGTGAAAAGAGTGTTGATTTTATTTAAACTGTTTTCTGTTTCCTTTTTTATAGGTGAAACCTTGGATTAAAACAAGTCTTGCTCCAGGTTCTGGGGTTGTGACCAAATACTTGGAAAAGAGGTACTTTCATAGTTCCATTTCTTAAAATTTTGTGGAACATTTGTAATATACTTCTAAGTTGTGCACTATCTTTGCAGTGGCCTGCAGAAGTATTTGAATCAGTTAGGGTTCAACATAGTTGGTTATGGATGCACTACTTGTATTGGCAATTCAGGTGATATTCATGAAGCAGTGGCATCAGCTATAACTGAAAATGGTAAAAATTTTTCCTGTGTAATGCTTCTTAGCTCCGCTAAGGTCAGATTTTGATTGTCAGAGCAGCTTAGTTTGTCCAAACCACTGATAGAGACACTGATGGCCAGCATGAAACCAGTCAAATATTTATGAATTTGGATCCCAAGGAAATAATGTTGGGGCTTCAGTTTAGCTCTAAATAGAGCTTAATGGAGCAAAGGATTTGACTAGTTGACTTTTAACTAGTTGACTCTTAGTTTTGAGACTTGGTTGAATTTAAGTTTATGTAATGTGTTTTAAGTTGTTGCTTCCGAAAATATTTCAACTGATAATTTTTATTGATTTTGTACTTTTACAGATTTAGTGGCAGCAGCTGTGTTGTCTGGGAATAGGAATTTTGAGGGTCGTGTACATCCTTTAACAAGAGCTAATTATCTTGCCTCCCCTCCACTTGTGGTTGCCTATGCACTTGCTGGAACGGTATTCAGCTCATAAGTTTTTTAACATACTTGCACCTGTGTTACTGTAGCAATTTCCTTGATGTGCATATTATACATGGTAGATGCTGTCTGACTGGCATTAACCTTGTGAGGTTGCTGATTTGATCTGGAAACTAAGTATTTAGAGGGGCAATGCTGCAGGTAGATATTGATTTTGAAACAGAACCAATTGGGGTAGGAAAAGATGGAAAGCAGATATTTTTCAGGGATATTTGGCCATCCAATGAAGAAGTTGCTGAAGTGAGCTATTTAACATTCTATGATTTGCTTCTAACCAGAGATTTAGGCTAAAGGTTTCTTATGTTCTCTATTCATACATGGGCCACAGGTTGTACAATCAAGTGTGCTGCCTGATATGTTCAAGGCTACTTATGAGGCAATCACTAAGGGAAATCCCATGTGGAACCACCTATCTGTACCTTCTGGCACTCTGTATTCCTGGGATCCAGCATCAACATACATACACGATCCACCATATTTCAAAAGCATGACCATGTCACCTCCAGGACCACATGGTGTGAAAGATGCTTACTGCTTGCTCAATTTTGGGGATAGCATTACCACTGATCACATTTCACCAGCTGGTAGTATCCACAAAGACAGTCCTGCTGCCAGATACCTTGTGGAACATGGTGTTGACAGAAGGGATTTCAACTCATATGGAAGTCGTCGTGGTAATGATGAGGTGATGGCAAGGGGCACCTTTGCTAACATTCGTATTGTCAACAAACTGTTGGGAGGAGAAGTTGGACCTAAGACAATTCATATCCCCAGTGGAGAGAAACTATCTGTTTTTGATGTGGCCATGGTAATTCTTTTAATCTAGCTGTCCTCTTTGTTTGTATTAAAGAAAAGCTTTGTCCATGCAAAGCCAAAAAACAATTGGAAATAGAAGTTCATAATTGAAACAAAGAATAACAGTACCAGGGAGAACCCATGGTGCAAATCAGTACTGTCTTAGGCATTGCATGTTTGTTCACATCTAGGTTTGCTTTTGATGCCATGCAGGGTAGACATAGGTTCTCATTAAAATTTAACCTAATAAATGACCTGAACTTGAAACATTGTGTTTAGAGTATGTGCTTTTAAGTATCAAAACCAGTTCTTTAAAGAATTAAATAAACCAGATAGTTTTTCTTTTGTTGAGGCTGCTATGATCTCATATTAGTTGCAATTTATGTTTTTCCTGCTTTCTATTACCAGAGGTACAAGAGTGAGGGACATGACACAGTTATCTTGGCTGGTGCTGAGTATGGAAGTGGAAGTTCTCGTGATTGGGCTGCCAAGGGTCCAATGCTATTGGTAGAGTCTTTGCAGTGTCATAATGCATCCAATTTCCATATGTTTTTAAGCTTTACCAGTAACCTTTAATTTGTTATTTACCAGGGTGTAAAAGCAGTGATAGCAAAGAGCTTTGAGCGAATTCATCGCAGTAATCTGGTGGGCATGGGTATTATTCCACTATGTTTTAAGTCTGGGGAGGATGCCGAAACTCTTGGATTGACTGGCCATGAGCGCTACAGCATCAATCTCCCTAGCAATGTGAGTGAAATTAGACCTGGTCAAGATGTCACAGTGGTGACAAACAATGGCAAATCATTCACGTGCACCTTGCGATTTGATACAGAGGTATAGAACAATTTAATCATCTCGTACTTTTGACCACAATATAATAGATGCCTCAATTCCTTTGTAGTCATTTTACCTAAGCCATGCTTTGTAACTTTGTTGCAGGTCGAACTGGCATATTTCGATCATGGAGGTATCTTGCAATATGTCATTAGGAACCTGATTCATGCAAAACATTGAAATGGCAATAGACAATAGCTCAATTAGCAATAAGGTGGGTTCGCGTCTGCTAAGCAAATGGGTAACAGAAGATCGAACAACACTGGATGTTGCTTCTTTTGTTGCGGAGCCCTGACATTTTATGAATAAATCGAGTGAGTTGGGAATACTGGAGCATTGACACAGATATCTAATTCTATATTCAATCAGGTTGCAATCGATATTGACATGAAAACATTCGATTTTGGTTGAAGGCAAAAAGATATCCAGTGCTTATTCTTTGGTTAGAGATTTGTAATTGAACTGATGATTTGTATCTGAAATTTTTATGAATCCTGCAACTATTTAATCTTTATTTGAAAAACTGCTTTCATCCAGTACTTCTTGCTAGTTAGTAGCGATTATGTTGAATTGTTTTAGGTACCTGGTTGAATCTCTGGTACCTGGTTGAATCTCTGGATTTTTTGCATTATGATTGAATCTCTGACTTTTTGCATTATGATATGTAAATGATTTTCAGCAATTAGTTTAATAACATGATTGAAATTATAATCATTTTTATTGTCCCAAATAGGCAAATACAAAAGGGCTATCACGGTAAAATTTTTAAACTATTGCGGTAAAATTTTAAAATTCATACTCACAAAATAAGATAATTCAAGAACGTTTCCAATTTATGTAGTAAATTCTCTAAATTAAGCTCAATAACATTTACAGCAAGCCAACTGTCAAATTCTATAATACAGTATTAATCTTGAATTTGACCCAAAAATTATCCAAATCGAGTTTGCTGGCTGTAGTAGAATTGCCAGAATAATGCCTTTATGGTGCGAATATCTAATGTTGGCATAAAATTTATAACTTAGAAAATCAAATTCAGATTAATAAGACAAAACAAAAATAATAGAAATTTTTTTTTTTTTTAATCTATTTGTCTATTACAGACATTTATTAATGGACAACAAATATTATCTCAATTACAAAATCAGGACATGGAAGCGTTTCTGTATCAGCAATTCAAATGCTCAACCTGTTTCTTCTGTGACCTTAAAAGCTATTTTATCTTCAAGTTCAATGAAAAAGGCTCCAACGTCCCAACAGTGGAATATTAAAATTTATAGCAGGAGGGTGCTCAGCTGTATACAAGAAGATTACACATTGACTCGAAGCCCGTTAGTGCTAGAGCTCTCTCTCCAGAGGGGCAAATTACAATTGAGATGTTTAGTCATACAATTAACTGCACCAAAAAAAAAAAAAAAAAATACATTAAGGGCAAAAAATATGATTCTTGCAGTGCACAAGCAGGAAAACTATAACCTGAACGCTTTCCTGAATAAGACTGAGACACAGAGAAGTAGAGGTGGCTTGGCTTGATTGTACATGAGAGTTTTATAGGAAAACTGGCTTGGAAAATTATGCAGTAAAACTTTACCCACATAAACCAACCGTGATTCTTAATTTCAAAGGTTACAGCTTTAATTGCTGATTCATTTTAGAGGGAAGAGAATTATTAATAATATACACACACAAAATATAGCTTCACAAAAACTGTCGGCTCAATCAAATGTCACTATTTCTCACAGTAGTCCCATAACTGTTATTTTTCATTATTACTACCAGTTTATCCAGTAAAGTGTGAATCAATATAAACGATAACAATTAATGGTCGTCGTAAATTAGAAAATAAATGCACAAAATAAGGTTGTTAATCGTCTATTTTGGGAACTGGGAATCACCTCGAGGACTATAATTTCAAGCTTTGTACTCATTCACACGCATCCACTTAGTAGCTGACCACTTATTCCCCTTAATCACGGGGCAACCACCTGAAAAGAAGAAAAATTGAACTTATCAACCATTTAAGACTGCATCACTAAATCCAGCAAGAAATGAACTATTTGCATGAAGCATATCTTGTCTTTTAATAATTGCTCAGGGACATCAGCAATTATATAACTGAAACCTAATCACATAGATTGATTGCTGATAACTGTAACTAACCATGCAAACTTGAAGGATCCAGAGAGGCATCAGGTTTCATGCTCCAGAAAAGTAATGCATCACCCATCTTTGGTTTAACAGAAAGTCCTTCTTTTCCACATTCAGAAAGCTCATTCCACCAAGGCACAGCACTAAAGTTCCCTTTGGCAGCAGGAAACACTGTCTCGCCCCCTTCTTCAACATCTGAGCTGCGTACAATGGTGAAAATGAAACATTACAGAAAGAAACAAAGATGACTTGTATAAAATCCATTGGAATCAGAAACATTCTTACGTACAGGTACATGAGAACAGTAGCTATGCGCTGGCCCCCATTCTTGGTATTGAACTCATCCATGAAGTAATCAAAGTGAGGCTCATATTTCTGCCCAACTTCATAGTGGAGAACTTGGAGCCCTTCCCCATGCTCTGTAATTTGCAATGGCTTAATTAAAAAACTATGAATTGCATAACGCCATGAGAATAGACATCAGAAGCAAACTTGCAAATTACAAGAGAATGTAGCATTTGAAACCCATAATTTCTAACTTACATAATCTTATCTTTCTGTAATCCTGTGTTAAAATGGAAGACAAAAATAGCATATCCAAGAACTTGTATTGAAACTAATTGACTCGTGTTAAATGTAATTTTGCAGATTAACAGTGTTTTTGACTTTGTTTTGATTATCGCTGCATCCAATAGAAAGGTGCGGGAATCGATGCCTTGCTCTTATTGTGCTTTGTCCAAGTTGAGTGCATTACTAGCAAGTGTAGTCATGATGCGGGACCATTAAGTTGATGTTACAAAGTAAATAACAGCAACATTTTATGCTGATCATGATGACACTGGCTTACTCATAGATAACGAAGGGAAAAAAATCAGCAAACTGCATAGTGCATACCTGCAGGTATGAAGGTGAAATCAGCAATCCTTTTCTCAATGTCCCTGATCTTTTTGTCACGGCCTCTGGCAAGGAATGTGCCAGAACTTGTTCGCACTCTGCATGTCAACAATTTGGAATATAAGCAAAGGTAAAGCACAAGATCAAAAGAAGAGTAATGAAAATTTCCATCCACAAAATTGAACTGGCACAAGCAAAGACATGAAAAAAATCTCACCTACTATCTTTACTCTTTCCAGTTTCACTATCAACAACTGTTGACTTTTGCATATGAGGCTTGGCAAGATTGATAAGGTAATCACACTCCTCTTTCGTCTACCAAAAATAAAATAAAATAAACCAAATTAGTAGCCATTATACTTGGTTGAGCTTTAAGTTTAAAGTTTACTAAAAGAAAATGCTAACCAACAAGAGCTCAATATGAAAAGAAACTTGGGAGATTAAATAAAAGCTTAATCTTTGAGGTGAACATGGCTCCAATCATGCATAATTTTCAAATTTTATCATAATTTAGGCCATTCAGGATTGGATCCAAATAAAATAAAACCCAATTGAACTGAATAAGAAATCCCATAAAAAAAACCACATTGAATATGGCATGTTTTTGCTAATCCAGAAAACATAGAAAAACGCAAAAACACCATTGAAAAATACAAAATTTTAAGCAAAACCCAAAATTCACTGGCCAAAACCCACAATTTACAAACATGAAAATAACAAAAATTGAATAAAATAAAAATAAATTAGAACTGACCAAAAAATTACGATAGATAAAAGCCCGAGGTTCCCAAGAGATCACCTCAGCCCAGTGCTCTCCATTCCCATAATCTCCTTCACTTCTGTAAATTACAAACACATTTAAACCAAATAATAATAATAATAATAATAATAATAATAATTACGCAATTGCCATTCGAATCAAATCAAAATCAAACGATAAAAACAAACTTACCTATCGATTTTATTATGGATGATGGTGCTGAGATCGTTAGGTTTGTGAGAAGAATCAGCAGAATTGCTAGGAACAGAGAGGATTCCAAGAGCGAGAAGAATCAGAATGACGAATGTGAACATAAGAAGCATTGTCAGAATCAGAGTTGAAGATGATGATTTTCGAGCTGGAATACGAGAGTATCTCCCTTTCGCCATTGTTGAAAAACTTTGATTTTAGGTTTGAATTTGGATTTGAATCGATTTTCTCAGAAAATTGGAGAGTGAATTTTTTAGCAGAGCAAGATCTGAGAGGAGACTGTCTCTCTGTCTTAAATCTTAACTTAATAGACGCGCTTTTATGTAATTAATAATTTATTTATTTTACTAATTAAAATTTAAATATTAAGTAAAACCTCTTTAAATTAATACCCATTCATTAATAACCTTTAATATTTAATAAAATTTCATACAACTAACTGTATTCTACGTAGATAAATTAATATTTCTATTACTCTCTCTTTTTTAAATTAATAATTATTTTAAGAGAGTGCATATATATTAAGAAAATTATTTAATTATTATAATTATAAGTTAAAAAGACTAAAATATTTTTTTTTGATTTTAATGAAAAAAATAAAAAAATTAATGTAAATATTTAATAGAGAGATAAAGTTAAAAAAAAATAATAAATACTTTTTTAAAATTCTAAAATAATAAATATTTTGAAATAAAATAAAATTTTTAAAGAGAATTATTTTGAAATGGAGAAAGCATATAATAATTAATATAAAATACCTAAAAAACTACTGAGAGTATTAATTAGTAGAATTATATTCCTTAGAAAATTGTCTATTTAAAGTAGTATATTTTTCTCGGTTGTCATAATTTCTAACTGTATATCTTATAATATCTTATAAACTATAATATGAGTAAAATCTAAAAGATTAAATAAATAAATATATAAATAAATAACACTTAATTTCTTTTTATAAAATAAAGAAAGATTACCGTCTATATTTTTTTCAATTTCTTTTTCATAGTACTATGATATTGTCCTTGCTACGAGATTTTTATTATAAATTTCCTTATAGACAATTTATTGCTCCTCCTCTAGATATAAGAAAGCATTAATAGACATTGGCTGAGAATTGAAAGTTGACCAATGACAATTTCAAGTACTACTAGAATTAGAAATTTAAATTTTAGTTTTTATATAGATGTTCTACAAATTAATAATTTCCACTGATTAATGCAAAATTATGCTGTGGAGATTTTATTATATATCTTAAATATTGATTTAATAAATTAGTTAACAATAATTTAATCAATTTAATGATAGTTTTTTAAAAAAAAAATTATTTTACAGTTAAACTATATATTAAGAATATCATATTTTGTTTGAGAATTATCCTTTATTCACCTACTAATATAAACTATCATTCATTTTAAAAATTGAACAATTATTGAGAAATAATAATACCATAATTTGATTTTATAAATTTCTTTTTAATTTTGAATGCACTTGTTTTTTTTTTTTCTTTTTTGCCAAATATTTTGAATGCACTTGTTTGTTTGACATATAAAAATATAATTAATTTTTATGTTTTATATAAAGTACACAAATTAATTTTAATTTAATATTATTTTCATGAGTTTAATACTATAAAAATTACTTCATAAATGAAATACATAATCCATGCATCACATAAACTTGTGACTCATAAATTAAATTTCTAACTCCACTCTAAAATATGATTGATAGAATAACAACTCTCAAATTAATATATATATATATATATATATATATATATATATATATATATATATATATATATATATATATATATATATATATATATATATATATATATATATATATATATATATATATATATATATATATATATAACTCTAATTAATTTATAATTTTTTTTTTGAGGACCATAAAACAACAATATAACACTAATAATTTGAAAATTCTAAAGGGCCTAGTGTTAAAATTTAATAAAAAGATAAAAATAAGTCTTTTTTTTTTTTTTAAGTAATTTAAACGAGGGCTGAGGTTTTTTTGTGATATTTTAGAGTAATATTTTTGTACTGTTAGCATTAAAGTGACAAGACTCTTGACACCGTTATAATTATCTCATGTGGCAATAAATATTAATTAAAAATTATTTTTTCATATGATGTGGAATTAAATTTAAGTTTAAATTTATTTTTATCTCAATGTTATCAATTTATTTATCCAAATTTTCAAATTACATACACTGTTTTTGTTTTATATATATTATTAATTAATTAAGAAACTGAAAATCATAAATGAAAAAAGCAAAATTGAAGCATATGAACCAACTCACCTAGTAACGTGTCAACGGAGAAGGAGACCGGAGAAGTTGCAACAGACAATCAACAATGGCAGAGGATAAAAATGGTGATGGTCAGACGAAGCAACGCCCAATAGTGGACAGAAGCTCTCAATGGTGGCGCAAGCAGGCAAGTCTCGATCGCGGCTTTCATTCACGATCTAGATCTGCTAGCTCAGCATCGACAGCGATTGGACAGAGCTAGCATGGTGATGATCGAAGCAAGCTCGATGTAGCATCTCATCGCTTGCGCCTCACAATTCGATATTAACCCGCTCTAGCTCGATCCTAACCATTGTCTAACTCCGACGTCTCTGAGTTGTGGCCGGTTTCTAGGCACTTCAATTTCTATTAATTAATTAGATAAATTTTTCTATATATATTTATTTAAGAAATTCATTTTTTCTTAAATTTTTTTCATTTTGATAATTGATTAAAAATTTTAATTTATTATCAAAATATATACATATTATTTTGATTATGGATTCCACATGTCTAATTTTCTTCCATCTCATTAAAAAATTAATATTTATGCCACATCAGCTAATCTTAACGGACATTTATGGTACGTTTGGTAGATTTTAATAAGATGTAATGTAATATAATTAAATAAATTTTTAATATAAATTTACATTAAAAATTCATTTGATTACATTACATTATATTTGATTACGTTTTACCAAAAGCACTCTTTATAGTAACCGTGCAAAAATATAGACTCTAAAATATTACTAAAAGAATCTCAGCCTTTATTTAAAATAAGCATGAAACCACATGGTAGTTTAGTATATTTTTTCTTTTTTTATATTAATCTTTTAAGACTGAGATTTTCATTTATTTTTGTTATTTCTAGTCATTAACATTTTATAAGTTAATTAAAAAAATTTCATAAGTTAGATTTTTTAGTATTTTTTTTATTTTGATTATAATTTTGTTTTAATCTCTTGAGTTTGTACTAAGAGGGATATAAAAATTTGAATACTTTAGTACATAATTAAGAAAAAAAAAATCTATTATATTTCCTTTTTTTTTCCATTTTTAATAAATTTTAAATTCCCTTCAAATATTTTATCTTTTATTCATTTTATAGAAATAAACTTTTACATATAAAAAAACTTGTTAAAACTACGCTCAATTTTTTTAAAATCTTGATTTTCTTAAAAAGTAATACAATTAAATTTCTTATTGAATTCTTAAAAATTTAATATTTTATTTGAAATATTGAATAAACATATATATTTAATTCCATAAACAAAAAAATGATTTCACCAAACGCATAATAAATGATATATTTATTTCCTTATAAATAATATTGAAATGCTATTTCAAAAATAATGAGTTAACAATACCTAAATAAAGTTTAAAACTATATGCACAATCACTTCCTCTCTCTCTCTCTCTCTCTCTCTCTCTCAAAATGAATATGTGACAATGAATTTTGAACCATAAAAGTTAGCATTGAATATCTAACTTAATTATGCCCATCTTTTTTCTCAAACTTAAAATTATGCATGCTAAAATATAGTCTAATAATAAAATACACATAAATTTTTTTTTTAAATATTGATTTTCTTAAAAAGTAATTATCACGTCCCGAATCTAAGGGCACGTGACCGGCATTAGGACATGGAAAATGCACATGGTTACAGTGCCCGTAGCAAGCCTGACCTTACACAACCCTACAAACTATCCCACAATAGGGCTATGGGCCCCCACAAATTAAGCAGATCCAACCCACATCAATTTAAAACAAAGTCATATTGGGCTAATAACTCAATTATCTCAATTATCTCATAAATATAATATTATTTATCATACAATTGGATTTTGCTTAACAAACAAGTTCCAACTCAGAATATGCATAGCTGAATGTTAAACAAAATACAGGCAAAAGATGTAACATTTGCAAAGTTCTATAACTATGATACAGTTATACATATATTATTTATACTTCTCAATACTCAATAATACAAACTACTGCTGAAAGGAAATTGGCAGTTTACTCAGTTTACAATTCCTTCACCGACTCAGTGAATGATACTAACTAATATATTAAACTGGTGTCCTATAGGCAGGTTTCTAATGTTCGTGCTATACACCATGTCACAGAGATAGACAAATCATACAATTAAGCAGAGACATGATACGGTCCACAGTACCACACTAATAACCAATGTGGGGAGCCGGTCCCTCTATCCAGGCTCTCTCAATCTAATAATCTATCTCTTATGTCCAATGAGTCCAGCCGTCATTGGTCTGTATCAAGCAGTCCTGACTCGACTGATAGCGGCCTTGGCCATGAGCAGGCCCGGCCAGCATACACCAGTCACAGCTTATCTTCTCAATCTCATCACAATCATAATAGTAACCATCTCCATAATTATACCCATGATCCTAAGTGGTACTATATCCTCCCGATCTCCATCCGTCAACCACAATCACAGTATAGCATAAAATATTGATTCACCATTCACAATCAAATGTCACATGCATCTATGCAATAATAATGCATAATATACATACATACATATATATATATATATATATATATATATATATATATATATATATATATATATATATATATATATATATATATATATATATATATATATATATATATATATATATATATATATATATATATATATATATATATATATATATATATATATATATATATATATATATATATATATATATATACACATACAGTAAATGCAGATGCATATGGAAACAGAATAACATATTAGGGAGTATAACTCATCTAATTGACGATGTGTCTCACTGACTTTCCTCGGAAGTGCAACTCATTGAATCAGGAAGACGCCAAAACATCGACACTGGATAGTAAATGATATTATCATAAAATAACGACTCACATAACCAGACATAACTTAAATATCATTGAGACTCTTATCGAGATCTTGACAGAACCTCACTAAACTCGGATACTACCCAAAACAACAGAAAAATATAATACTTCTAAAACAACGTTAATAGACAACACAATTTCAGCGACCCCTCCTAGGTTTCCCCAATTTAAACTCATCAACAGAACTCAACAAACTCTTAACAAATAAAAACTAGAATTCGTTAAATATAACATAAATTAATTAACTGAAATAAAGGAGTTTTGGATTTACCCTCACAATTTCCAATAGAACGAACATCGAGAGTCGCGCCGGAATGACGAAATGGAGCTGTTGGACTACCCCACGCGCCGCCGCCGAAGCATTACCAGCCAGCCATGCGTCGCCACTGCTGGTGGTGGATCTGGGCGATCTTCACACCAGTAGGTTCACCTCGACACTAAGATCACGAAAATCACCTCCAGTTGCTGCCGTCTCGCCGGAAAATGCTTTAGAAACTTCAGCCTCCATAACACCAATCTCTGCATCCGATGGCCGATCAGAGGCATGACAAGTACCAAAAGGAAGCTATTGACACCAGGAGTCAAACGAGACCGGTCTTGCTCAATTTGGCCGCTGGAATTGGTCGAAAATTGCATTCGAAGTCTCGGCGCTGGTGGGTCCTTCTCTCCTCGCATACGCCGCTGTCCGCCACCCGATCGAAGTGTCGCTGCTTCCCTTGAGGTCGACGGATGTCAAGCTTCAAGGTGGAGGTGGCGGTGCTCAACACCACCGATCGGAACTCCACCGATAGCCTTTCTCTCTCTCTCTCTCTCCCTCTTCTATTCTCTTTCCCGTTACTGATTCTTTCCAATTCTGTCTTGTTCCCCCAACAGCCAATCAAAATGCTCCATTCTTCTTCTTTTATTCACTTTAAACATACTTATACATATAATAATAATAATAATAATAATAATAATAATAATAATAATAATAATAATAATAATAATAATAATAATAATAATAATAATATTAATATTAATAATAATAATAATACCGGTAATAATAATAATAATAATAATAATAATAATAATAATAATAATAATATTGATAATATTGATAATAATAATAATAATAATAATAATAATAATAATAATAATAATAATGATAATAATAATAATAATAATAATAATAATAACAACAACAATTTACATAATAATAATTCAATTAATAAAAATCATTCATAATAATAGTAATTTTAACGGAAATCCAAACTTCCTACAAAATACTATAATTAACCATATATTTTAAATTTATCGAATATAATATTAATTTCAGATATCAAAATATAATTTCTCCAAAAATCCACATAAATATTTTCATAATAATATACATATTACTTCCTTCAATATACATATATAATATTTAAATAAAGTTACTATTAATAATGCATATTCAAATAGTATGAATATATATAATTTAATAAAATATAATTCAATTCTTGCTTAAATAAATAAAATAATAGAATAATACATTTCTGTATAAAAATATGATTTTAGAAAAATAATTGAAAATTTAGGGTATTACAGTAATATAATTAAATTTCTTATTGAAATTCTTAAAAATTTAATATTTTATTTGAAATATTGAGCAAACATAAATATTTTAGTCCATAAACAAAATAATGACTTGACTAAACGTATAATAAATGATATATTTATTTCCTTATAAATAATATTGAAATGCTATTTCAAAAATAGTGAGTTAATATTACCTAAATAAAGTTTAAAACTATATGCATAATCACTTCTCTTTTCTTTCTCTCTCTTAAAATGAATATGTGACAATGAATTTTGAACCATAAAAGTTAGAATTGAATATCTACCTTAATTATATGCATCTTTTTTCTCAAACTTAAAATTATGCATGCCAAAATACAGTCTAATAGTAAAATACACATAAGATTTCAAAGATAAACGCAAATATAAATTTCTTTCCTGATATTTGACTTGTTGGATAGGAATCAAGGAGAAACCTCCCAACTCATTTTGTGAAGCAAGGAGCAAATGCAAAACGAAAGAAAATAAAAGCTTTAGAACTAGCATGGTTTGCTCGATGCAAAGGCTTTCAAGCTCCTAAAATTGATCATTTGAAGTGTGGAGAGATCCTTTATATATAGCAGGAAAATTAGAGGAAAACACTAAAGTTTTGATGTGGGATTCCTAAATAGGAGAATTCACTGGAGTTGTCGTAGAGATCTTTGCGGTAGTGCCACATAGATATCAGCAGTTCTGTAGAGGGCTTTGCAGCAACGGGCCCATTTTTGCTCGTTTGGCCCATTCTTGCTTGTTTCTCATCTATTTTTTACAATTCCAGTTGTATTATATTTGTTACTCAATCTCAGATGATTTGAAGGGTTCAAATGTCAAAAATACATATTTTGATTTTTTTGATTTTTTAGTTTTGAGAGTTTTCGGCTTTTAGAGGTTTGTTTACCAAGCCTAAGTGCTTCTAAGGTTAAAACACATATTGAAGGGTGTAAAATTAAATATCCACAGCTGCCCCCTTATCATAATTGTCTTTGTCTGAAATATTATTCTGATGACAGTGAACTTCAGGATGAGAGATAGTAAAAAGAACCAAACTAATGTCTAGGTCAGAGTCTAGATATTTAGGTGAAAGGTGTGGTTAAATTTTAATGAAGATACTTCTGGTATATTTGGGAGATCTGTCAACTAGTAGCATTTGGTTGTTGTCTTTTCTGGTAGGAGCTAAAAGCGATACTCCTATCTGGTAGGAATGATAATCTAGGAAAGAAGGTGATCCTATCTAGTAAAAATTGATAAAATGTTGATCCTGTCTAGTAGGAATGATGATCCTATTAAGAAATAAGGCGACCCTATCTAGTAGAAATTGATAAAGTGGTGATCTTATCTGCTAGAAATAAAAGCGACCTTGTCTGATAGAAATCGACAAAGTGGTGACTTATCTAATAGGAATTGACAAAGAGGTAATTCTATCTGGTAGGAATCGATAAAGTGGTGATTTTGTCTAGTAGGAATAATGATCCTGACTGGAAAAAAAGGCGACCCTGTCTAGTAGGAATCGATAAAGTGGTGATCCTATATGCTAAAAATGAAAGCAACTATGTTTGGTAGGAATCGACAAAGTGATGATCTTGTCTAGTAGGAATCGACAAAAAGGTGATCTTGTTTGGTAGGAATCGATAAAATGGTGATTCTGTCTGGTAGGAAAGAAGGTGACCCTGTCTGATAGGAATCAATAAAATAGTGATCCAATCTACTAGGAATGAAACCAATCCTGTTTAGTAGGAATCGATAAAGTGGTAATCCTGTCTAGTAGGAATTGAAAAAATAGTGATCCTATCTATTAGGAATAAAAATGACCCTATCTAGTAAGAATCGACAAAGTGGTGATCCTGTCTAGTATAATAAAAAAGATGACCATCTTATATGGTAGAAATGGTAAAGATAATTGTCCTATTTAATAGGAATAGTAAAAGTAATAGTCTTTTCTAGTAGGAGTGATAAGTGATGATCATGTCTAATAGGATAAAAAAGATAACCATTGTATTTTGTAGAAATGGTAAAGATAATCATCCTGTCTAGTAGGAACAATAAATATAGTGATCCTTTATGGTAGGAATGAAAACTAATGATCCTGTCTAGTAGGATAAAAAAGATAACTATCCTGTTTGGTAGGAACAACAAAGTGTTGATCTTATCTGGTGAGAATGAAAAGTGATGATCTTCTCTGGTAGGATAAAAAAAAGATGACCATCCTATCAGGTAGGAATGGTACAAATAGCTATCCTATCTAGTAGGAACAGTAAAAGTAACAGTCTTTTCTGGTAGGAATAAAAAATGATGATCCTGTCTAGTGGGATCAAAAGAATAATTGTCCTGTTTGGTGAAGATAATCATCCTATATGGTAGGAACAGTAGAAGTAGTAATTTTTTTTAGTAGGAATGAAAAGTGATGATCCTTTCTAGTAGGATAAAAAAGATGAGACATCCTGTCTGGTAGGAATGGAAAAGATAACCATCTTGTCTAGTAGGAAAAGTAGAAGTAATGGTCATTTCTAGTAGGAATGAAAAGTGATAATCCTATATGGTAGGATTAAAAAGATGACCATCCTATCTTGTAGAAATGGTAAAGATAACTGTCCTGTATGATAGGAAAAGTAAAAGTAATGGTCAGTTATGGTAGAAATGGTAAAAATAGTGATCCTGAGATTAAGATTATTTTTTAAAAGAGATTGATTCAGATTAATTGACTTGATGATTTGTCTTACTTCGAGAGTTTGATGATCTGTTTTCATTCATTAGCCTATTTAATGCAAAAATGTTAGATAATTATGTGATGATCGATTACCTTGAACTGGTGAATGGTCAGCCTGATATAAAAGTGTTGATCTTTGGGAGAAAGATGCCCCCATTTTAGAAAGGTGAATATTTGAAATGAGGTGCTCCTACTTTAGAATGATAAAGGAAAATGGTTTGGTCATTTGGTTTTTGGTTGATTGGCTAACTTAGAGGTGAAAAATAGACATATTAGGTATGAGGCTAATTGGTCAATGGCTATCAATTCGGCCTAGAAAGAAGTCATTTGGGAGGTTAAGTAAGGTATAGTATTGGAAAAGATCTGGTTATTTAGTTTAAAATACTTAAATAGATCCGACTTTGGAGAAGATTTTATTTGAGGCTAGATTGGAGAGCTTGATCATGAGGGTCAAGTATTTGGAGATGATTAGGTTGGAAGGTTTGAGGAAAGTCAGTTTGTGAGGCTTGTCCTCGGAGAAGTTCACGTGGAAGGCTTAGTCAAGTCTGCCACTTCGACTTGGTTAGGTTATGACCTTTAGAGAGTTCATTTGGAAGGCTCGATCAAGTTTTGCCTTAGGCTTGGTCAGTCTTAGAAGACTCAGTCAGGTTATGGCCTTTGGAGAGTTCATTTGGAAGGCTCAGTTAGATTTTTCTTTAAGACTAGGCTGGGATGTTAGACTTTATAGGAGGTCATACTAGGAGGCTAGTTTGGCTTAGAGGAAAGGTCAAGCTAGGAAACTAGCTCAGGAAGGCTCGGTCAGATTTGGCCTTGGGATGCTAAACTTTGTAAGATGTTAAACTGGGAGGCTAAGTTTGGCTTACAAGAAAGGTGAAGCTAATAAAGTAGTTAAGAAGGCTTAGTCAGGTGTTGGCTTTGAAAGAGATCATGGGCTTTATAGTGAAGGCCTTTTGGAGTGGGCTTCATAGTGAGGCTTTTTGGTTTGGGCTTTAGGGTGAACGCTTGAAGGCTTTTTGTTAAAAGGCTTTTAGGCCTTAAGGATAGTTTGTCATCTTGGGTTTTTCTACAAGGGTATTTTGGACCTTTTTAGAAGATTTTTGGCTTTATCTCAAGTATGATGCTATAGGTTTTGGTCATAAGGATACTGTAGATTCATGGATAAGGGTTTGCCGTTTAATATCAGATTTTCAATGCCCATCGGATAGCTGATAGACCTTGACCCTGTTGGACTTTATGGATGATGTAATTTGCCAATGAGATTTTTTTCAAAAATAATGAGATGTTTGCCAAAGAGACATGGGATGAGCCTTTACTGGTTTAAGCTCTTCTTAAACTTTACAAGACATGACTTGATTTTGGTTTTGCCAAAGAAAACTGACTTTAAGGATGATGAGTCTTAAAAGGCTTAAGATTTTTGGTTCTACATATAGGCTTGGCCCTTAGAAATTGATGGGACTTTGCTAAGGAAAGGATGGTATGAGGCTTGAGCTTGAAAGGATGGTATGAGGTTTGAGCTTAAAAGGATGGAATGGTACATTTTGAAGTTTAGGAATGGTTCAAAGGTGAGTTGGAAATTCTGAAAAGGATATGGGAGGTTGTATGATTTTGCTATTTATAGCATGATGATTAATGGAAAAGAATAAGCTAAGATAATCTTGTCATTTTGGGATTGAAGAGACATTTGGGGTGACACTATATTGGCTTGAATATAGATGACACACTGGCTAAAAGGGAGTGTCCTAAGGAGTAGTTGAAGGACCAGTAAGAAAAGAAAACTTGAAAATCATATTCCTAATAAGAGATAAGGATGTGATAGATAGGCAAGCAATGTGAGAGATTATACATTAGCTCTTTGAATTAAGTGATAGGATAGATTGACAAGTGATGATGATGACCTAGAAAGATATGCTCCCACTGTGAGATAAGGTCATAGAAAACAATATACTTTAGAGAATAGGCCTCTAATGAGGAAGGATGACTTTAGAATATATGAGATGAGACAGATTGATTGAAGACGATTTGATAATGAAGGAAGATGACCGAGATGAGCTTTCTCCCTCTCTCTCTCTTTAGCTCTAACCTCTACCTAAGTCACCATTTTGGTTTTTCAACTTAGCGAGCTTTGAATTAATAAAATTTTGAAGAAAATATTCCACCATGATTTGCTGCTTTTCTTCATATTGAGGGGCTCTGACTTTTGAATTTTGGATTTGATGAACTTGTTGCCTCTTATTGAGGTGTATCATTTAATTACCCAAAGTGCAATGGGTGATTGAATTTTTTTTTTTTTTGTGCTTCAACTGTTTGATGAGAGGTTTATTTCTTGACTTCACTGGTTTAGGAGCTAATGGAGAAATTGTTGATTTATAACAATGGGGGCACCTCAAATTCTGTTCATTTCTCTCTCTTTTTTTCTCTTTTTTCCCTTTCTTTCTTTTCTCTCTCTCTCTCCTTTTTTTTTTTTTTCAAAACTCATCCATGTTTAAAACAAGAAAGACAAGTGCACAAATAACTAAAAAAAATATGGATATTATATTACAATGGAAAATTTTATTACAAGATAACATAAAAAAATCAACATGATTGACAAAAAAATCCATGAAAAAGAAAACAAGATGACAGACTCAGACTCAGATTTAGACCTAGACTTTGAGATTTAGACTCATAATTTAAACTCAGACTTAGAATTTAATCTCAGACAAGTCAGATTAGCTGAACTTTAACTCTTTCATGTCATGTGACTTAGGGCTGAGGTAAGGTGGGTTGAATTAGTTGCAGGTTCTTCATCACTGTTTGGGTTAGTGGTGGGGAATTCAGGTTAAAATGATGCACTTTGGATGTAATCTTCAACCTTTGATGCAGTTACAACCAAAACTCTAAAAGTGGAAAGGTATTAGGTTAACAATTGGACTCAGTAGATTGAAAGTAGGTTTTTGACAAGGATGTCCAGTTGTTTTTACTCTGTTGGTCTGTTTACCATTTGAGCAGCTTTAGCCCTCCATCTTATATGGAACATTGAGAAAGAGTCCTCTGGAAGCCACTTGGTAATTTCCAAGTCATGCCTAGTGACATCCATTTGAATATTGTAATGATACTGCTTAACAAAGACATGGCAAATATCATCCCACATCCCTTTTTGGCTCTTGCCTAGTGAAAGGAACCATTTTATGGTAGCACTGATTAGTGATTATTGGAACAGTTGAGCAAGGAGCTCATCGCTAATTCCTAAAGGTTCCATTGCCCCCATATATATCTTTAGATGGATCTCGGGGCATGTAGTTCTATCAAATCTCTCCAGTTCAAACATTTTGAATTTATAAGGAAGCTTGGCATTAGGGAACAAGGTCAAACTATCCACATCAATTAGGTCACTATTGTGCTTTAAAGATTTAATGGTTTTCTCCATAGCTTCAAGTTTCTCTATGAGCAATCTAATGTCTAGATGAGTGAAAACTTTCCTACCTTGGTTTAGATATGGGTTGGTTTGGCTCAAATTTGGGATAAGATTAGTATGGTTCAAGATAAGGTTTGTGTTAGGATGGTTAAGGCTGGCTTAGTTAATCATGGCCTAAACTTCCTCAGTGATGAATTGCCTTTGTTCCTTAAGTTGGACTTGTTGAGCAGCTAAGACAGCTTGGAAATGCTCTTTTTGCTTCTTAAGGAGTCTGGTCATAAGTGTAATTAGGGAAGCCATGTCAAGCAAGGTGGCCACTGGTACCTTCAATCAAAGCAACAAGATAAGTGATGGGTATGGAACAGAAAAAGTGATAAAGGTATAAGCATATAGATCCTAAGGGAAAAGGCTTCCCTATTATGTCTTGAGCCAACCATTTTTTAGGCTTAAGATAAGATGGGGCAAATGTTTTAGGTTTTAAGTAAGATCAAAGGTATTGGGTTTAAGATAGCATGTTGGGCCAAAGTTGTTAGGCTTAAGGGTAACAAATTGGTTTTGAAGGTAATGATCCATGGGTGTTAGACTTAAGGATAATGGGTTTGATTTTGAATAAGGGGTAGGATCAAGATAATGGTTTTGATATGGAGAACCTAAGGTGTCTAGGTTTTGTTTTTTTTTTTTTTCTTTCTTGGATAAGGATAGGGGTTGTGGGTTAGGCTTATGGTTCAGATAGTAGGGTTTTTAGGGTTGGATATGGGTTTTAAGATTATAGGTTTATGGCTTAAGGTCTAAAAGGTTGAAGGTGGTTTAGGTTTACATTTGGAGTGAGAGATTTGAATGCTTGGTGTTTAGGGTAAGGCTAGAGCAAGGTGTTTAAGATTAAAGGTTAAGGTGATAGTTTTAGGTTCGTAGGGGTTAAGGTGATTGGGATAGAAGTGAGTTTGTTTAATGTTTAAGAGTGAAGGTGTTTAGATGGAGGTGGGAGTGTCTAAGGTTTTGAGTTAAGGGTCAGAGTAAAAGGATAACGGTGCTTAAGTCACCGATTTAGGGTGATAGTTTAAGGGTTATTGGATAAGGTGATGGGATATAGGTGAAAGTGTAGGGAAGAATGTTTGACCTTTCTTTGGTTTAAGATTCAACCTAAACTGGAAATAAATGCATGTTTTGTTATATAATATGGATGCATGAAATGTATAGGGAAAACATTTCATGAGAATGCAAAGATGCTAGGTTGTATTTATGATACATACAACCTAAGGTCAAGATCTGGGTTCATTACATGAAAGGGAAAGGATAGCTCAGTTTGGGTATCCATCACACTAAAGCAGTGATATACCTAACCACATGTGAGTGAAGGAGCCTCGTGTGGGTCTAATAGTATGTGCATGCTCATTACACCTTTAAAAGGATCAAATGTGGGGTGGGTGATTTTACTATCGATGAATAGATCCAAGGAGGGTTACCCACTCAATGCTACTCACTATCCATTGTTTTCCTAAAATTAGGTTGAATGGCAAAGAGCCTATGCAAGTGATGCATACAAAGTCACAATCATATTAAAAGGCCAAACTCTTTTTAAACCAATTAATAGTCCACCTATTTTTTCTTTAATTAAAAGAAAGTTAATCCTTAGTGGAGTTGCCAACTATGAGGCCTCGCCTAAGCACCGGTCCAATCTATTAAAAGGAATCGAAATACCCATTTGGGAAAGAACTCACGAGGAAGCTTTAGGGCTTATCTTTAATAGATTTGAAAATTGTTTCTTAAAATTGCCGCCTTATTTTATTTTTATTTGGAAAAATATAAAGAAAAAACTCATTTAACTCCAATTATTATTCGAAGAAAAAAAGATCACTAGCCTCAAAACCAAAGAGGATACAGGGTCTAGGTTTTTGATTTACTTGAACAAAATAAGTTTGGTCAATTAATATAAAAGTGACTTAAAATATATTTCATGAACAATCTAAGATGCATGAACAATTTATAATATGCATGATCATTCAACTCATCCATTCAACAATAAAGTAAATATATAAGTAAAGTTCAAAAGAAAGTTAACATTACAATACAAATCCCAAACTTAGGAGATACCTCCTCTAACCCTTATGGGTTCTAGGAAAGTCACACATTCCCCAAACTAAGCCTAATAACAAAGCAAAAATAAAATAAAATAAAAGCAAGTGAAGAAGGTGATAGGGCAGAGAGTTGGTTAGTTTTAATTGGATTCGATGCTTGAACCAAGCATGCCTATGTATCCCTTTGAATGGGAATTAGAACCCTCACAGTTCTTCCTTCTTGTGAATGTGTTAGTTTAACCTAGCCATTTTATCATATTTTGATTGATTGATTAAAAGAAGGTTGAGTTGATTGATTTAATGAATTGATTGCCAAGTAGAGATAATTATGTCAAATTTTAATTAACTACCTTAGTGAATTGAGAATTAGGCAAGGACCTTTGAACACAAATCCCAAGGAGTCAAACAATAAATAAATTAAAAAAAGAGAAAGAAACTTACCTCAGATGGTAGGCGATGACTAGCCTTAAAAGGCGTGGTGGCTTGCCTTGGACAACAAACATGAGTCTTGGGCAATAGACTTACCTTGAACAGGCGGCCAAAAGCACTTGACTTGTTGGGTAGGAATTAAGGAGAAACCTCACAACTAGCTTTGCGAAGCAAGAAGCAAATGTAAAGCAAAAGAAAAGAAAAACTTTAGAACTAGCATGGTTTGCTTGATGCAAAGGCTTTCAAGCTTCCAAAGTTGATCATTTAAAATGTGGAGAGGTCCTCTATATATAGAGGAAAGATTAGAGGAGGAAAACACTAAAGTTTTGATGTGGGATTGCCAAAATAGGACAATTCACTAGAGGTGCCATAAAGGGCTCTGCGGCTCTGCAAAGCTCTCTATGGTAGTGCCGCACAATTCTCTATGGTTCTGCAGAGGGCTCTATGACAACGGGACTATTTCAGCCCGTTCTTGCCCTTTTCTCATCTGTTTTTCATGATTCCAGTTGTGTTGTATTCATTACTCAGTCTCAGATGATTTGAAGGAGTTCAAATGTCAAAAAAACATATTTTGATTTTTTCAATTTTCCCTCTTTGAGAGTTTTTGGCTTCTAGAGGTTTGTTTATCTAATCTAAGTGCTTCTAAGGTTCAAACGTATGTTAGAGAGTGCAAAATTATGGGTTTACAGTTACATTCATAGCAAACCACATCAGATGTCTCCTTTTTGGCATTCTCCATTTTAGATGAGGTGGTCTTTCTCAATGGTCTTCTAGCTCTCTTTTCTTGAAGAATCTCTTCATCTTCTTTGCTAAAGCAACCATTTCTTCATCTTCATCAGTGCTTGAGCTATAGTCACTTGAGTCTACTACAAAGGTGATCCATTTCTTCTTCTTGTCATATGATTTTAGATTCTCATCTGATTGTCATTGTAAGGTCATCATCTCATGAGTTAGTAGAGATCCAATTAGCTTATCATAGGTAGGGGTGTAAGTGAGTCAAGCCAACTCAAGAGCTACTCAGGATTGACTAGAAAATTACTCAAAATTGACTCGATATAAGCCAAGTCGAGCTCGAGCTTGAGCTCGAGCTACTCGAGAAGCTAGAGAAGCTGAGTTTAAACTCTATATTACTCAGCTTGACAGCTCTCAATCCTTATCAAGCTTTTATATATTTACCATTCTACGTTTTATATATTACTAATAATCGAGCCTAAATGAGTTGAGTCGAGCTCGCACTTGGCACTGTGTCGACTTGATTCAATTCGATTAGCCCCTTATTCGTTTAAACTTGAGCTCAACTTTAGTTAAACTCAAACTCGCTAATTTTTCTCGAGCTCGAGTTTGAGCTATTCAAAACTTAGCTCGAGCTCAAGCTCAAGTTTTTAAAATCAAGCTAGAGTTCGAATGCTCCAAAATTTGACTCAACTTAACTCATTTTCACTCCTAGTTGTAGGTGTAGACACTAAATTTTTTGCTTCCATTACAATATTGACTTTAGAGACCAAGCTTTTGATAGTGATCTTAAAAGCTTATTGACTTACTCAGCTTTGATAAAGTGCTTACCAAGAGATCCAAGTTTGTTCATTATATTAGTAAACCTGGTATTCATCTTAGAAACAAAATCATTAGGTTTTACTTGGAACATTTCATATTCATTTAAAAAGAGATTAATCTTAGACTTTTTAACTTGATTGGTTCCTTTATAAGTAACCTTAAGTTTGTTCCAAGTTTCCTTAGTAGTAGGGCAAGATGATACTCTATTGTACCCCATTGATTCTAAAGCACAATGAACTATATTTATGGCTTTAGCATTTTACTGGATTAGTTTCCAGTTTGCATCTATATATTCTGATTCTTCTTTAGGTACATATTGTTCCTCAATAGTCTTTTTGGGTACTCTTGGTCTATCGAGTATAATTCTTTAAGCATCTATATCAAATGACTAGATGAAATGTCTCCTTCTATTTTACTGAAAGGAATACTTTGTACCATTGAATAACGAAGGTCTAATGATAGACTATCCTTCAGATATCAAAGGATTAGGTACAGCCATTGGACCTTTTCTCAAGGATGTTAAGCCTTTACAGGTGAGACGTACTCTAATACTAATGAGAGTTAGGGCTTTTATAGTCCAAGAAGGGGTGAATTGGATTTCTTTTGAAATTCTTTCAAATTCAAACCAAAGCACTACTAATCTTCACAAGAATTTCTTAGGTACAAAATAAATATCTTGGAAGTTAAGAAAAACTCAAAGACACTTAAGAGAAAATAATTACATAGAGGATTAGATTATTGGAGTTTCACAGTATTTAACTAGACATCTGAAAATGTATTAGCAGCCTAGAGATAATACTAGATAGTTTGTCTTAAGACTTATGTAGATTCATTTTTGTGAATTAAATAAATTTGAACTTCAACCGATCACTTTATATCATTGAATTAACAAAAGTAGATTTCATTGATTGAGTTTTTTATACACATATTAGAAGAGATCAAAAAACAACAATAATTAGCAAGAGCAGAGGAGAATATGGAAATAAAAACAACATAAGCTATTTATACTGGTTCAACCCTCTTACCTACATCTAGTCCTTTAAGAAATCCACTTAGAGATTTTCTCTCCACTAAATAACTCAGTTAACGGGCTAGAATCAAGCCTTTTAAAGTAGCACCTAATCATCCTAGAAGACCATCTCGAGAAAGTTATTTCTACCTTCTCACCCACAAGTTTCAAGGGCTTGTAACCTTTACTCACACAAACTTCATTAGGCATTTGCAACCTCTCATAAGCTTACAAGTGCTATATGAAATCTCTCTCTCTCTATCTCACTTGCTTACAGGTGCTAAGTGAAACCATTACAAGAAAAATAAAAAAGAACTTGTTGTATGATTCACTAATAAAAACCTATATATAGATTAAAATGCTATCCAAGAAGAAATTTTCTTTGAAAATTAAGAAACTAGAATTTGATAAAACATGTTAGCTTAAAGGATGAAAGTTTTAAAGATAAAAAGATTTTGCACTTCAAATTTTTTCAAAAAGCCCAACTTCATAAAGTCTTTTAGTGAACAAAAAGTGCTCCTTTTATTGCTAAATTTCAATCTAGCCTTTGCAGGGAAAACTGTGGAGGTATAAATATCTAATTTTCAAATATTTCAAATAATTTTCATCATATCCCATACCTTAGACAACAGTTGTTATGACTTCATCTCTTTATCAGCTTTCTAGTTGTTTGTTTCCTAAGTCAACTAGACATTCTGCAAGTTCATTTAATGAGTCAAACAACTTATTTACTTATGCCACTTGCTTTTTAAATACAAGGAAAGCGACATTTATATACCACTTCTCTTTTTGTTTGTTATATTCCTAAAAGTCATTTTATCATTTATTTTGTTTATAGATCTATTAATCATTGCTAAATCATGTTTCTTTTGAGATATGAATTTCTAGAAGACATAATCAATAAGATTCCTAATTGTCTAATAAGTTCAGGTTTTCTAATTTTACTTTTAACTCAGATTTTCTTAAAAGATTAATTTCTTTTAATTTTTGAAACCTTTTTAATTAATTCTAAAAAATTAATTTTTAAAAGAAATTTTCAGCTTGGTCAAGCCCTTTAAACTATTTAACATAAAAACTAAAAACTCTTACTCAAGTTCTTCATCTTCATTAAATCAGTCTAGTTTCTTAGCATAATCTTTTTATTGATCTTTATGGATTTCATACCTTATTCCAAATGCTTGAAGAATTATGCCAAGTGATTCAATCTTTATCTTAGCACAAAAAATTTTCAAGTTAGATGATTCTCTCAATTGCAAAATGGATTAAAGCGCATAAGCAAGTACACAACCAATTAGTGTTCTAATTCTTTTATTTGGGCTAACATTCATTTTCAACACCACTTTTCCTTTACTAAGGACCTCAAAAGTGGTTGAATTGCCCATATATAGTTTTTCTCCAATCTTAGGTGTGAAGGTGAAGAATATTTCTTGTTCCAAGTATACATGCCTTGTTCAATTTACCATTCCTTTAGGTTGGACCTAACCAGATTCACCAAAAATATCATAGCAATGAGGCTGATGTTGTGACATCTTTTGTGATGTCATCAACCATATTAACTTTATGATTTTTCTTTTTCCTCTTCGACAACATTCATAGAGGATTTGTGACTCACCCTATCATAATTAAAGCTTTTGCCTTGGAATTTCTTTTTGGAAATTCCACCATTGGGTCCCACCTTTGACTCCTTTCTAACTTTATTTTTCTCTTTCTTCGAACTTTGTTCATGCTCGACAATGTTCGCCTTCACTCTTGGAGGTAAATAACCCCTCTTTTTTGAGCTTTTATTATCTTCTTCGATTTAAGGTCTAACAATTAGCTTTTCAATGTTCATTTTCTTTCATTTGTACTTAAGGTAATTTTTAAAATCCTTCCAACCAAGGGGTAGCTTTTCAATAATAGTAGATACTTGGAAGGTCTCACATAAGTTCATCCTCTTAGTATGAATTTCATGGAGAACTATTTGAAACTTTTGTACTTTACTAACCATAGTTTTACAATCCACTATTTTATAGTTGGGGAAATGTTCCACTATAAATTTCTTAGTACCACCATCCTCGGTTTTATATTTACAATCCAAGGAATTTCACAACTGTTTGGCAGTCTTTATCCCACTATACAGATTGCATAGCGAATCATATAGCTCATTCATAACATGATTTTTGCACATAAAATTAGAATGATGCCAAGTATCATGAGCAACTCACTTGAACATCCTGTTCATCATCTTTCAAAGTAGAAGTATCTTTGGTCAAGAACCATACAAGGTTCAACATGGTCAGATAGAACAACATCTTCTATTGCCACCTTTTAAAATTCAGACCATTGAATTTTCCTAGTTTTTCTTCATGGTTCATAGAACCCAAATCGGTACAATAGGGGTTATTACATGTGCACCCGAGGAGGATATCTCTTGAGGTTTATTTTGAATGTTGGAAATCTCAATTTCTATAAATTAAAATCACAAAACAAACAATAAGAAGCTATAAGAAATAAAATAAGATGTCCTAAAGTCCTTGTCCAGTTTGGAATATAATATCTCCAAAGTAAAGATAACTCCAAAACAAGGTTAATAATCTATTTTATGATTGTTAGAATAATTAATGAATATAAAAATACATATAAAGCTAGAAGAAGCAAAATCACAGCTTCAACACTTGACAAGCAAATGCAATTTGTCGAGATAAGGTGAGCAAATGACAAGTCGAGGATGAGAAGGACTCTGTCTAATGATGAGATGAGGTCAAGTGAGGAAAATCAAGGACAATGTATACTCTTTTCAGTGCTTATACACTATCAAAATATAGTTGTAGCACCAAATTATGCATATGTTATATTTAAATAATAATACAATCATAGTCTATGTTTCACATAATTTTTTTAAAACACATTCGTCCTTCACTGTAGTATTAGAGGTTAGTTTTGATGTCTATTTTTCATGTAACTAAATAATTTTGAATATCATAAAATTATTTCTCCACAAATTAAAACTATGTTTGAAAATTACAAAAAAACAAAGATTCTGAATATATAGCCATATACGGTTTTGACACCCACACAAGCACTAAACAACAGCTTTATACATATGGAATTAAGGTATAGTAAAAGCCAATAAATGGCAACAAAAATGTTTCAAAAATATAAATGACAATAAAATGGTACAAAAATTAAATTGTAATCAATTTTTTTATTTAAAATTCAAAACGGTCAAAACGTTTTTCAACACTTTCTTATCAACCAAATTAATTTTCAGAGTTTAGTTAAAGTATGTAAATAAATGTAAGTACTAAAATTGTTGATAAATAATATGTACAAGTTCTAAAAATATAAGATTTATGATTGGTAAAAACGAAATGCTGTGTGAGAGTAAATGTTAGATTAAATGTTAGGTGATGAATTTTAAATTTCCCTGATATTGAAATATCATTAAATATTAAAAAAAATTAACATTTTTTTTATTTCTTTTAATATTAAAAAAAATTAATTCGTCCTTACTTTTTTAGAACATTTTTATTTACTTTTACCACTAAACTACAACACTAATTCATTTCTTTTAAAGGGCTTGATAAAACAATTTATCGATGATGATTATTATTATTTTATCTTTTGATTTATACAAGTTGATATGACAAAAATAAAAATGGTGTAGATTAACCTTTTTTCTTTTAAGATTAAAAAAATCAACTAATTTTTCTTTGTTTTTCTTTCCCTCATTTTCTTTTTATTTTTGTTTTAAATTGATAAGGATACAACTATACAAACAGATCTGGTGTATAAGAATATTCCAACTTCAATGTGATCAATATAGTTTGTTCCAATTATTTATTATAAGTATACAATTATAAATTACAATATAAAAATATAATTATTAATTACAACTCAATTTATATGACTAATAAGCTTTTTATTCAATTATAAAATTGTAAGATTTTGAGTTCGGATCAAAATTAAATTTTAAAAAAATATATATAGTTCATATAAATACAAAAGAGAATGATCAATTTTAACCAAAATTTTCTTTTAAAAAGAAAAAGATTTTCTTGAATAATAATAAGCTCTCCATCTCATTCCAAACCCCAAAAAAAAAAAATATTGTAATTAATGATATTTTTATATATTTACTAGCAGCTGGATCCATATTTTAATATTTTATTTTACGATAATAGAGGAGAAAGTGATAAAAACATGAGAATAAAGAAGTTAATGGTTTGACTTTGCAGGTGAGTTCTTAATTATGCACAGTTTTGTTTAGTCTTTATAACCAGTTTTTTGTTATAAACAAAATGAAGAAAAATATGAACAAAAAATATAGAAAAGAGAATAATTTTTCTAGTTGTTTCATTTAATAGTATTAGACTCTTTATATAAAGTATAAAAGAAAAAGAAATATGAAGCTTTTCCAATAAGAAAAATACAAGAAATAGGAAGTTTTTTCAATAAGGAAAATACAATCAATATTAATATGAAAACTAGAATATTCATGTATATGGAAAGACATCAATCAAATCTTATAATATATCATAACACTCCCCCTTGATATCTTTTACAAAGAATATGTCTCGTTAAAACATTACTAAGAAAAAACCCTGTGGGAAAAAAAATCTTAGTGAAGGAAAAAATAGTACATTATTCTTGTAGGGATTTGCGCTATAACACTGCCTCGTTAAAAACTTTGCCAGGAAAATCCAATGGTACAAAACCTAGGCTAAGGGAAAAAAGAGTACAGGACACTAAAATCTCCCTCTCATGAAAATATTATTTCTATCAAATATCTCTTAGCCGACGCATGCTAATTTTGTTGACTAACTTTTCAAATGTGATTGTAAGGAGCGCCTTTGTAAACAAATCTGCCAAGTTGTCAAATCGTATACTTAATAATATTTAAGTAATATCCACATATAATAATTTATTTACAGTACTCCTTGAGGATATTACTTGTGTTATGAATATAACTTGTTAAAAACCTTATTAGAAACCCAATGGGAAAAAACATATCTAAGGAAAAGAGTACATTTCATGCGCTATTTTGTCATTACACAGATTGCCTCATTAAAACCTTTGTCCAAGAAAATCCTGTGGGATAAAAACTTGACTAAGGAAAAAGAGTACAATCATATACTAATTCACTCCCCCTGATGATGATAGATTTTAACACGGCTTATACTAATTGATGAAACGATACCGTTTAAATGCCACATTAGGTAAAAACTTAGTACATGAGTCTGTTAAATTGTCACTCAAGCGAATTTGGTGAATATCTCTTCTGGAGCTTATGTATATACAAGAGTTTGGGTGAAATTTATGTCTACTTTGTTACCCTTAATATAACCACATTTAATTTGTGCAACACAAATTGCATTATTCTCAAAATACAATGGGAGTATCTTTTAATGAGGTACTTCAAGACCATAAAAATCTTTATAAAATTTCAGTACCACTATAAGTGAATACATAACCAGTCTAAAATCACCATCATAGAGACTAAGCAAATAACCAATATTCGCATGTAGACCAATTTCAAATATGAATTATAATATTAATAGTATATTGAAGATAACTTTTTACACCACTTTAATATCTCTTTGTAAGTGCAGAGCTATACCTAGCTAGGAATTTTTATTGCAAACGCAATATCAGGCCTGATGCAATTTGCAAGATACAAGAGTGCCCTATAGCACTTATATATGGTACTTTAAGAACAAACAACTCTTTATTATCTTTTTTATGTCTAAAAGGGTCTCTCTTCACTTCTAGTGAGCAAACCACCTATTGGTGTGCTTGAGGGAGAAGATTTATCCATGCAAAAATTGCTTAAATATCTTTTCCACATAAGTATACTGGTGTATTAGGACTCCTTAATAATCGGTCTGCAGGCCGATACAAAATTTCATTTCCTTTAAAATTTTCATCTCAAACTTACTTTTCAAATAGGTACACACTTATTTGAATTTATTAGGAGTCATATTGATATTTAAATCAACTTATACTGCAATAATAACATATACCATTCTATGGTCTTTTTTGAATACAAATGGACATAGTGTATTATTCACATATCTTTCTTTCAATAAGAATTTACTGAAACAATCATACCACATGTCCATATTGTTTTAATCCATATATAGATTTTTGCAATTTGATGAAATATATGTCACATGTTTAATGTGTATTTATTTATGATATACTTAGTCCTTCTGGAACTCTTATTGCTTTCCTAAGGCGTACAATAAGTCTTTCATTAACTGCCATATTAATTAAGTATTGGAACATGATCATTTTCATAATAAGAGAATTATTTTTCTCATAGTCAATGATAGAACAAGTTAGCTTTACTTTAATTACCTCATTCCATGATGATCAATCATGTTTATGCTAATATTCAGTTATACTTATAGATTATGGATCCATATTTTCTCTTGTAATAGCAAGAGCTACTATTAAGGCAAATTTATCGTCGACGATAATTAAATTTCTATCAACTCTTTCTTATATCACAAAAATAATTGAGATCTCATAGTTTTCATTTATATGATCATCAACTCCAGAAGCTATATCTGGAGAATCTAATTGTTCCGTTGTCTCAGTCTGTGTCTCATAATTGGCTATAGCTCTTTGACTGAGATATTCCTCTTCAGAAGGTTTCTCTTCAGGAGATTTTATGAGTGGCACTGCTTTTCTTTTCTGCAGATTTTTGTCTTTAGTTCCAATTTACTATCCACACTTCTAGCGTGTAGTGAGATTGATTGATTTTCTATTTGCAATTGGAATCACAAACCTTGCTAGGGTATTAGCAGCTGTAATATGATACTTTGTCACTTTTTAGCATCTATAAATGCATTTGGCAGTTAAGTTGCAATTTGTTGCAACTGTATTATTTTGTGAACTTCTAGTTCACTCTAACTTGTACATGGACCAAAATTATTTAAAGGGTTTTCCTTATAATAAATTTCTCGACATTCTTTAGCACTGCAGGTGCTTTTCCTCCCCTAATGTCGAAAAATATGCCTCATCAAAATAAATTTATAGTCCCTTTTGTGGACTTATTATCACACATTGAGATAGATTTAACATATTCATGGCACAAAAAAACTTTACTGCTCATGTCCTTATACAAGTTTCAAGGGAGAATATATATGACGTACACAATGGCATTCATGCCAAACTTTCAAGGTTTAATTATTGAACTATAAGTTCAATGCTTGAACTGCAAGTTTAATGCAATATATTGTGCATGTATACTAGAGATAAAATAGTAATGAAATAACTCATTATAATACACAACTTATAAAATCTTTGCAAATTACTCCTTCAAAGAGTTTACATAACATCATCAATATTGAATTGAGTCGTGTCCTCCATATGGGTGGTTCCTCTTTTAGAATCTCATGATTTACCAAATGATTTATAACATTCACTTCAGGGAATACAATTATTTTAGTGGGCATTCTTTAATGATTTCTTGTTAGCAATTATTCTTTCAAACTTCTCATTATCTACCAAATGATTTATAGCATTCACTTCAGGTAATGCAGTTATACTAGTGGACATTGTTTGATGATTTCTTATTAACAATTATTCTTTGCAAACACTAGAAAAACAATATTTGTAAATTTTCACTTTTTATACTACTACTACAGGAGCATATAACTTTATTACCGCATAATTTCAGCTGTGAAGTAATTTTAAACATGGTTGAATTATATTTTCAAATAGACTTTAAGTTTTGTAGGTGTAGATTTAGCCAATCATATTTAGCTTGTGGTAGTATTACATATTTCAAGTGATTATATCTATCTTTAAAACTCTTCTAGAAAATATAAAAATCATTAATAGTGAGATATTCAATTTTTAAATCCTCACTTAAATGAGGTTTAAATAGATAATAGCTTTTGCTTTTGCTAGCATCTAAATGCATTTCATTATCAATAACTCAAATCAAAAATTATTCTAATTGAATTCAAGAGCATATAAAAATTATCAACCAAACTTTAATTCACTATAGTTTACTTTAGTTAAATGACTTAATTTGCATATATTTAAAATATATCTAAATAGACAAATCAGAAAATAAATTAATATTAATTTTAACAAAAATTAAATTCATAATTTATCCTACCAAGAAAAGGTAAGCACTAATTATGCTTCTCTATACCAACATAAATCTAACAATATATGCAATCTGAAAATAAATTCATCAATTTACAAATTAACAAAACCATGTCACTTATATAATTTATATTCATTTCATCTCACATTTAAATCTCTAATTGCTTTCACATCTAATACATATTGACATAAGTAAAATCAAAACATATATAACACACACAACTTTCTTGCAGGCTATTCAACTAACAAATATATATATATATATATATATGAGACGTGTATTGTCCCTAAAATAAATTTTGAATTGAGATGCTAAAACCAAAGGATATGTAATAATATATACACTAGTAGAATTGATCTCAATTTAATAAATCAAGTAAACCTATTAATATGAACACAAGATCAGCATTTCCCCACAAAACAAGTCAATTAATCAATAAATGAATAATTTAGGATTAGATTTTATGCCAAAAAAAAATTGTAAGCTATGACTTTAAAACTATGCATAAAATGTGTTGTTATAATTGATAACCAATTAAAAGTTGCAATTTGGTTGGTTAATCAAATAGGCCATACCCATCATTCTAATACATATAAACAACAATGAAACACCTAAAACAGAAAAATCAAAGCAAAAAGATTTACCTTAATATTATGGCCATACGCAGGTACTTTATTGACGTCCAATTTAAAATAATACTAGTTCTTCAGGAACTAAAATCTAAAATATAATACTAGTTTTTTAGGAACTCATAGCTTAGTTATTTGTTTAATTAGTTCTTTAAAAAATATAAATAATACTAGTTCTTTAGGAACTAATATTTAAAATATAATGCTAGTTCTTCAGGAACTAGAATTTAATTGATTAATCATTAAATAGTATATCAAATATTTATAAATCTAAAAAAAATAATTTGAGATAAATGATTGTAAGAGAGAAGAAAAAAAATGATTTCTTCAAATTAATTAGCCCAATATGTTCAAATGATTTCTTAAAAAAAAAATGATTTAGTTTTTTTTTCCTTAAAAAAAATGTATTTGATACATAAATATTAATAATAATAGTAATTAATTAGACAAAAATTATTTACCATAAATCTTGAATTTTATTTTTTCAAATTTTTCGCCTTAGCTGGGTTGTAACAAACTACAAGCTATCCAAAATTATGAACAATGTTGTAGAACGATTCGTGCTGATAACGTGTTATAAACAAAATGGAGAAGAATATGAACAAAGAATATAGAGAAGGGAATAGTTTTTCTAGTTATTCCATTCAATAGTATTAGGCCTTTTATATATAGTACAGAAGAGAAAGAAATAGGAAACTTTTTCAATAAGAAAAATACAAGAAATAGAAAGTTTTTCCAATAAGGAAAATACAATCAATACTAATATGGAAACTAGAATATTCATGTATATGGAAAGACATCAATCAAATCTTATAATATATCATAACACTCCCCCTTGATGTCTTTTACAAAGAATATGCCTCGTTAAAACCTTACTAAAGAAAAACCCTGTGGGAAAAAAAAATTTAGTGAAGGAAAAAGAGTGCATTATTCTTATAGGGATTTACGCCATAACACTGCCTCGTTAAAAATCTTACCTAGGAAAACCCAATGGGACAAAACCTAGGCTAAGGGAAAAAAGAGTACAGTGCACTAAAATCTCCCCCTCATAAAAATATGATTTTTATCAAATATCTCTTAGCCGACACATGCTAATTTTGTTAACTAATTTTTCAAATGTGATTATAAGGAGTGACTTTGTAAACAAATCTGCCAAGTTGTCAAATCGTATACTTAATGATGTTTAAGTAATATCCACATATAATAATTTATTTATAGTACTCCCTTAGGATATTACTTGCGCTATGAATATAACTTGTTAAAAACCTTATTAGAAAACGCAGTGTGAAAAAACATATCTAAGGAAAAGAGTACATTTCATGCGCTATTTTGTCATTGCACAGATTGCCTCATTAAAAACTTTGTCCAAGAAAACCCTATGGGATAAAAACTTAACTAAGGAAAAAGAGTACAATCATATATTAATTCACTCTCCCTGATGATGACAGATTTTAACACGGCATATACTAATTGATAAAACGATGCCGTTTAAATACCACATTAGGTAAAAACTTAGTACATAAGTCTGTTAAATTGTCACTTAAGCAAATTTAGTGGATATCTCTTCTGGAGCTTATGTATATACAAGAATTTGGGTGAAGTTTATGTCTACTTCGTTACCCTTAATATAACCACCTTTAATTTTGCAATACAAATTGCATTATTCTCAAAATACAATGGGAGTATCTTTTAGTGAGGTATTTCAGGACCATAAAAACTTTTATAAAATTGCAATATCACTATAAGTGAATACATAGCTAGTCTAAAATCTACCATCATAGAGACTAAGCAAATAATCAATATTCGCATGTAGATCAATTTCAAATATAAATTATAATATTAATAGTATATTGAAGATAACTTTTTACACTACTCTAATATCTCTTTGTAGGTGCAGAGCTATCCCTAGCTAGGAATTTTTCTTGCAAATGCAATATCAGGCCTGATGCAATTTGCAAGATACAAGAGTGCCCTATAGCACTTATATATGGTACTTCAAGACCAAATAGCTATTTATTATCTTTTTTAGGTCTAAAAAAGTCTCTCTTCACTTCTAGTGAGCAGACCATCTATTGGTGTGCTTGAGGGAGAAGATTTATCCATGCAAAAATTACTTAAATATTTTTTCCACATAAGTATACTGGTGTATTAGGACTCCTTATAATCAGTCTACAGGCCAATACAAAATTTCATTTCCTTTAAATTTTTTATCTCAAACTCACTTTTCAAATAGGTACATACTTATTTGAGTTCATTAGGAGTCACATTGATATTTAAATCAATTTATACTGCAATAATAACATATACCATTTTATGGTCTTTTATGAATACAAATGGACATAGTGTATTATTTACATATCTTTTTTTCAATAAGAATTTACTCAAACAATCATACCACATGTCCATATTGCTTTAATCCATACATAGATTTTTGCAATTTGATGAAATATATGTCACATATTTAATGTGTATTCATTTATGATATACTTAATCCTTCTGGAACTCTTATTACTTTCATAAGGCATATAATAAGCCTTTCATTAACTGCCATATTAATTAAGTATCGGAACATGATCATTTTCATAATAAGAGAATTATTTTTCTCATAGTCAATGATAGAACGAGTTTAGCTCTACCTTAATTGCCTCATTCTATGATGATCAATCATATTTATGCTAATATTCAGTTATACTTATAGATTATGGATCCATATTTTCTCTAATAACAGCAAAAGCTACTGTTGAAGCAAATTCATCGTCGACGATAATTAAATTTCTATCAACTCTTTCTTATATCACAAAAATAATTGAGATCTCATAATTCTCATTTATATGATCATCAACTCCAGAAGCCATATCTAGAGGATCTAATTGTTCCATTATCTCAGTTTGTGTCTCATAATTGGCTATAGCTCTTTAACTGAGATCTTCCTCTTCAGGAGGTTTCTCTTCAAGAGATTTTATGAGTAGCACTACTTTTCTTTTCCGCGGATTTTTGTCTTTAGTTCCAATTTACTATCCACGCTTCTGGAATGTAGTGAGATTGATTGATTTTCTATTTGCAATTGGAATCACAACCCTTACTAGTGTACTAGCAGCTGTAATATGAGACTTTGTCACTCTTTTAGCATCTATAAATGCATTTGGCAGTTAAGTTGTAATTTATTATGAACTTCTGGTTCACTCTAACTTGTATATGAACCAAAATTATTTAAAGGGTTTTCCTTATAATAAATTTCTCTACATTCTTTATCACTGTAGGTGCTTTTCCTCCCTCTAATGTCAAAAAATATGCCTCATCAAAATAAATTTATAGTCTCTTTTGTGGACCCATTATTGCACATTGAGATAGATTTAATATATTCATGGCAAAACAAAAATTTTATGGCTCATGTCCTTATACAAGTTTCAAGGGAGAGTATATATGATGTACACAATGGCATTCATGCCAAACTTTCAAGGTTTAATTATTGAACTATAAGTTCAATGCTTGAACTGCAGGTTCAATGCAATATATTGTGCATGTATACTAAAAATAAAACAGTAATGAAATAACTTATTATAATACACAACTTATAAAATCCTTGCAAATTACTCTTTCAAGGAGTTTACATAAAATTATCAATATTGAATTGAGTTGTGTCCTCTATATGGGCAGTTCTTCTTTCAGAATCTTATGATCTACTAAATAATTTATATCATTCACTTCAGGGAATACAGTTGTACTAGTGAGCATTATTTGATGATTAGCAATTATTCTTTCAAAATTCTCATTATCTATTAAAAGATTTATAGCATTCACTTCAAGGAATGCAATTGTACTAGTGGGTATTGTTTGATGATTTCTTATTAACAATTATTCTTTGCAACCACTAAAAAAATAATATTTGTAAATTTTTACTTTTTATACTGCTACTACAGGAGTCTGTAACTTTATTACGGCACAATTTTAGCTGTAAAGTAATTTTAAATGTGGTTGAATTATATTTTCAAATAGACTTTAAGTCTTGTAGGTGTAGATTTAGCCAATCATATTGAGCTTATGGTAGTACCACATATTTCAAGTGATTATATCTATCTTTAAAAACTCTTCTAGAAAATATAAAAATCATTAATAGTGAGATATTCAATTTTTAAATCCTTATTTAAATGAGGTTTAAGTAGATAATAGCTTTTGCTTTTGCTAGCATCTAAATGCATTTCCTTATCAATCACTCACGTCAAAAATTATTCCCACTGAATTCAAAAGCATATAAAAATTATCAACCAAACTTTAATTCACTATACTTCACTTTATTTAAATAACTTAATTTGCATATATTTAAAATATATCTAAATAGGCCCATTAGAAAATAAATTAATATTAATTTTAACAAACATTAAATTCATAATTTTTTCTACTAAGGAAAAGTAAGCACTAATTATACTTCTCTATACCAACATAAATCCAACAATATATGCAATCCAGAAATAAATTCATCAATTCACAAATTAACAAAACCATGTCACTTATATAATTTATATTCATCTTATCTTATATTTAAATCTCTAATTGCTTTCACATCTAATGCATATTGGCATAAGTAAATTCAAAACAAATATAATACACATAACTTTCTTTCAAGAACTGTAGAGATTATCGTTTCTTCAGGAACTATGGAGATTATTGGTTATTCAGGAACTAAAATTTAAAATATAATGCTAATTCTTCAGGAACTATAATTTAAAATATAGTTCTAATTGTTCAGGAACTTAGGCCAAAAATTCTTCAGGAATTTATATCTTAATTGTTTATTTAATTAGTTTTTCAGAAACTGTAAATAATACTAGTTTTTTCAGGAACTAGAATTTGAAAAATAGTGCTAGTTCTTCACTAGAATTTAAAATATAACGCTAGTTCTTCAGGAGCTAGAATTTCATTAATATGGTATTAATTCTTTGGGAACTATAAATAATACTAATTTCTTCAATAATTAGAATTTAGAATATGATACTAGTTCTTCAGGAACTATAAATAATACTAGTTCTTTAGGAACTATAATTTAAAATATAATACTAGTTCTTTAGGAAGTAATAGCTTAGTTATTTATTTAATTAGTTATTTAGGAATTATAAATAATACTAGTTCTTCAGGAACTAAAATTTAAAATATAATACTATTTCTTTAGGAACTATAAATAATACTAGTTCTTCAGGAACTAGTATTTAAAATATAATGCTAGTTTTTCAAGAATTAGAATTTAATTGATTAATCATTAAATAGTATATCAAATCTTTATAAATCTAAAAAAACGATTTGAGATAAATGATTATAAGAGAGAAGAAAAAAATGATTTCTTCAAATTAATTAGCCTAATATGTTCAAACGATAAAAAAAAAAACAATTTAGTTTTTTTTCTTAAAAAAAAATGTATTTGATACATAAATATTAATAATAATAGTAATTAATTAGACAAAAATTGTTTACCATAAATCTTGAATTTTATTTCTTCAAATTTTTCACCTTAGCTGGATTGTAGCAAACCACAAGCTATCTAAAATTATGAACAATATTGTAGAATGATTCGTGTTGATTTTTTTTTTCTTGATATAAATTTTTAGATGTAAATCATTTTTCTTGATCATTTTTTTTTCTTGATATAATTTATATTCATCTTATCTTATATATAAATTCAATATTGCATGTTTATAATAAACCCTCATTAATAATTCACGTATATCAGTATGAATTTGTTCTACCATTTTTTTTACCCAAGGTATTTTTTTTTCTTCTTTTCTTTCCTCATCTCGAATAATATGTGAATCATATATGTTTTCAAAAAGACATATACCCATGACTTAATACACATATATGTTTGAGATGTTGTATATATATTTAGATCATAACTCTAAAATCATTTTTTTTAACTATATAAAATCGTTTACATAATCATTTTTTTTTTGTTTTGTTTGTTTTATATACATAACCATCATTATATGTTTGAGATGTTATATATATATATATATATATATATATATATATATATATATATATATATATATATATATATATATATATATATATATATATATATATATATATATATATATATATATATATATATATATATATATATATATATATTTAGATCATAACTATAAAATCATTTTTTTTAACTATATAAAATCGTTTACATAATCATTTTTTTTTTGTTTTGTTTGTTTTATATACATAACCATCATTTTTATTAAATTTTTTATTATTATTTGATGTTTTTTAATTTTCATTAAGTATATTATAGTTCCTGAAGAACTAACACTATATTTTAAATTCTAGTTCTTGAAGAACTAATACTGTATTTTAAATTCTAGTTCTTGAAGAAACTAGTATTATTTATAGTTCCTGAAGAACTAATTAAACAAATAAGTAAGGAATAAATTCCAAAAAGAATTTTTAGCCCTAAGTTCTTGAAGAACTAAATATCCATGAACCTAGTATTCCAATTCATTGAATAATATATTTTATGTTCCTGAAAAACTAATTGCATTGTCTATTAAGTCTTTAAAAGACTAATTTTATTATGATACTAATGCACATTATTTCTTTTTATATAGACAATGTTGAACATGAAAAAACTTGAATTCACGGCCCTCGATCTTTCGAGCAAGAATTACTTATCATGGATACTAGATGCTGAGATACATTTGGATGCTAAGGGCCTCGGCAATATGATCAAAGATGGAAATCAGGAATCTTAATAGGATCACGCCAAGGCGATGATTTTCCTTCGTCACCATCTCGATGAAGGATTGAAACTTGAGTATTTGACTGTTAAAGATCCATTAGTCCTTTGAAATAACTTGAAAGAAAGATTTAATCATCATAAGTCTGTCATACTTCCAAAGGCTCGTTATGAGTAGATACACTTACGATTTCAAGATTTTAAAACTGTAAGTGAATATAATTCTGCTATTCATAGAATTACCTCCAAACTGAAATTATGTGGAGAAAACATTACTGACCATGATATGTTAGAAAAGACATTCACTACATTCCATGCCTCAAATATGCTCCTGTAGCAGCAATATCGAGAAAAATGTTTTAAAAAATATTCTGAATTAATTGAATGTCTTCTTGTTGCTGAGCAAAATAATGAACTCTTATTGAAAAATCATGAAACTCGTCCAACTGGTTCTGCTCCATTCCCTGAAGTGAATGAGACAACACACAATAATGTTGGACAAGGACGAGGAAGAGGAAGGAGGAACAATCATGGTCGAGGACGTGGCAGAGGTTATGGCAGAAATCATAACAATGGAAATCATGGTGCTAAAAATAATAATGCACCTTCCCACCAAAAGTGGAAAGAGAATAATGGATCAAAGAATAATTCAAGAAATCATTGCTATCGATGTGGCGTAAAAGGGCATTGGTCTCGTACCTGTCGCACACAAAAACAAGATGGTCAATTGATAACTAGACCAATACTTATGAAAACAAACCTCCCAATTTTTGTTTGGGGACATGCAATTTTACATGCAGTAACTTTTGTACACATCAGGCCAACTAATTATCATACATTTTGACCATTACAGTTGGTGACTGGCCAAGAGCCAAATATATCCCATTTGAGAATTTTTAGGTGTGCTGTTTATGTTCCAATCAACCCCCCACATCGCACAAAAATGGGACCACAAAGGAGATTGGGTATATACATTGGATATGAATCCCCCTCTATTATCAAATATTTTGAACCATTAACTGGGGATGTATTTACTGCGAGATTTAATGATTGTCATTTTAATGAAGCTTTGTTTCCCAAATTGGGGGGAGAAATTAAGCAATTAGAGAAACAAATTGTTTGGAATGAGCCCTCATTAAATCATCTTGATCCTTATACAAAAGAATATGAACTAGAAGTTCAAAGGATCATCCACTTGCAAAGTATAACAAACCAATTACCAGATGCATTATGTGATCCAAAAAGAGTTACTAAATCTCACATTCTAGCTGAAAATGCTCCAATAAGAATTGATGTCCCAGTAGGACAACATGTTAATAATGTAGCAAATGAGTCCATGACACGCCAAAAGCGTGGAAGGCCACTTGGTTCCAAGGATAAAAATCCAAGAAAGAAAAGGGAACAAAATCCCAAAAATGTTAATGCTCCTGAAGAGCCTATAACTAAAATAGATGAACAAATTGCCCCAGAAGTGGTTCAGGTACCTGAAAATGATCAAAATGAAGAGATCTTAATCAATTATATCAATTCAGGAAAAAGATGGGATCAAAATGAAATCATTGTCGATAGTGTATTTGCATATGCAATTGCAGTTGATATTGCAAAAGAAAATGAGGACATTGAACCAAAGTCCGTGAATGAATGTCGACATAGAGATGATTGGCCAAATTGGAAAGATGCAATCTAGGCAGAATTAAGTTCATTAGAAAAACACCATGTCTTTGGGCCCATTGTTTTAACGCCTGAAAATGTTAAGCCGGTAGGCTATAAATGGGTTTTTGTGCTTAAGCGAAATGAGAAAAATGAAATTATGAGATACAAAGCTCGACTTGTGGCACAAGGTTTTTCACAAAGACCTGGCATTGATTATGAGGAGACTTATTCTCCAGTTGTGGATGCAATTACATTAAGATTCTTCATTAGCCTAGCAAGTATAGAAGGACTCCATATGCGACTAATGGATGTCGTTACAGCTTATTTGTATGGATCACTTGATAATGACATTTATATGAAAGTCCCTGAAGGACTGAAAATGCCTAAAGCATGTAGCTCAAAACCATGAGAAATGTATTCAATTAAGCTACAAAGGTCCTTATATGGATTAAAACAATCTGGACGAATGTGGTATAACCACCTTAGTGAATATCTTTTGAAAGAAGGCTACACTAATAATATAATTTGTCCATGTGTCTTTATCAAGAAAACAAAGTCTAGTTTTGCTATAATTGCTATGTATGTTGATGATTTAAACATCATTGGGACTCCTGAAGAGATGACTAAGACAGTAAATTATTTAAAAAATAAATTTGAAATGAAAGATTTAGGATAAATAAAATTCTGTCTCGGCTTGCAAATCAAAAATTTATCTAAAGGGATTTTCATTCATCAGTCAACTTATATCGAAAAGATATTAAAATGTTTTAATATGGATAAATCCTATCCAATGAGTTCTCCTATGATGGTTCGATCCCTTGATGTGAAAAAGGATTTGTTTCGTCCTCGAGAAGATAGTGAAGAAATACTTGGTCCAGAAGTATCATATCTTAGAGCAATTGGTGCACTAATGTATCTTGCTAATTATACAAGACCTGATATAGCATTCTCTGTAAGTTTGCTAGCAAGATATAGTTCTTCACCCACTCGAAGACATTGGAATGATGTGAAACAAGTATTTCATTATTTACGTGGAACATCAAATATAGGCTTATTTTATCCACATGACTCGAAGTCAGAATTAATTGGATAGGCTGATGCTGGATATTTATCTGATCCACATAAAGCTAGATCACAAACGGGTTACTTGTTTACATATGGTGGCACTGCCATTTCTTGGCGCTCTACTAAACAAACTTTAACTGCCACATCATCAAATCATTATGAAATATTGGCAATACATGAGGCTAGTAGAGAATGTGTATGGTTGAGATCTGTGGTCCATCATATCAAGGAAACATGTGATCTTAAACTTGACAAAAGAAGTCCAACAATATTATATGAAGATAATGCTGCTTGCATAGCACAACTCAAAGGAGGATATATCAAAGGAGATAGAACCAAGCATATTTCACCAAAGTTCTTTTTCACACATGAGCTTCAGAATCAAGGAGTTTTGGACGTTCATCAAATTCAATCAATTGATAATCCGACAGACTTGTTTACTAAAGCACTCCCTACAACCATTTTTGAGAAGTTGGTTAACAAAATTGGTATGCGCCAATTAAGAGATCTTTGACAAAATCATATCTTCATGAGGGGGAGATTTTAGTACATTGTACTCTTTTTCCCTTAGCTTAGGTTTTATCCTATTGAGTTTTCCTAGCAAGGTCTTTAACGAGGCAGTGTTATGGCGCAAATCTCTACAAGAATAATGTACTCTTTTTTCTTCATTAAGATTTTTTTTCCATAGGATTTTTTCTTAGTAAGGTTTTAACGAGGCATATTCTTTGTAAAAGACATCAAAGGGGAGTGTTATGATATATTATAGGATTTGATTGATGTCTTTCCATATACGTGAATACTTTAGTTTCCATATTAGTATTGATTGTATTTTCCTTATTGGAAAAACTTCCTATTTCTTATATTTTCCTTATTAGAAAAGTTTCATATTTATTTCCCTTCTGTACTCTATATAAAGGGCTTAATACTATTGAATGGAACAACTAGAAAAATTATTCTCTCCTCTATAAATAAAATGGAGAAGAACATGAACAAAGAATATAGAGAAGAGAATAGTTTTTCTAGTTCAATAATATTAAGCCCTTTATATAGAGTATAGAAGGGAAATAAATAGGAATAAGGAAAATACAAGAAATAGGAAGTTTTTCCAATAAGAAAAATACAATCAATACTAATATGGAAACTAGAATCTTCATGTATATGGAAAGACATTAATCAAATCTTATAATATATCATAACACTCCCCCTTGATGTCTTTTACAAAGAATATGCCGTGTTAAAACCTTACTAAGGAAAAACCCTGTGGGAAAAAAAAATTTAGTGAAGGAAAAGGAGTACATTATTCTTGTAGGGATTTACGCCATAACACTGCCTCGTTAAAAACTTTGCCAAAAAAATCCAATGGGACAAAACCTAGGCTAAGGGAAAAAAGAGTACACTGCACTAAAATCTCCCCCTCATGAAAATATGATTTAAATACCTCTTAGCCGACGCATGCTAATTTTGTTGACTAACTTTTCAAATGTGATTGTAAGGAGTGCCTTTGTAAACAAATCTGCCAAGTTGTCAAATCGTATACTTAATGATGTTTAAGTAATATCCACATATAATAATTTATTTATAGTACTCCCTTAGGATATTATTTGCGCTATGAATATAACTCGTTAAAAACCTTATTAGAAAATCAAGTAGGAAAAAACATATCTAAGGAAAATAGTACATTTCATGCGCTATTTTGTCATTACACAGATTGTCTCATTAAAACCTTTGTCTAAGAAAACCTTGTGGGATAAAAACTTGATTAAGGAAAAAGAGTACAATCATATACTAATTCGCTCCCCCAGATGATGACAGATTTTAAAAGGGTATATACTAATTGATGAAACGATGCCGTTTAAATTACCACATTAGGTAAAAAATTTATACATAAGTCTGTTAAATTGTCACTCAAGCGAATTTGGTAGGTATCTCTTCTGGAGCTTATGTATATATAAGAATTTGGGTGAAGTTTATGTCTACTTCGTTACCTTTAATATAACCACCTTTAATTTGTGCAATACAAATTGCATTATTCTCAAAATACAATGGGAGTATCTTTTAGTGAGGTACTTAAGGACCATAAAAACCTTTATAAAATTGCAGTACCACTATAAGTGAATACATAGCCAGTCTAAAATCTACCATCATAGAGACTAAGCAAATAACCAATATTCGCATGTAGACCAATTTCAAATATGAATTATAATATTAATATTATATTGAAGATAACTTTTTACACCACTCTAATATCTCTTTGTAGGTGCATAGCTATACCTAGCTAGGAATTTTTCTTGCAAAAGCAATATCAGGCCTGATGCAATTTGCAAGATACAAGAGTGCCCTATAGCACTTATATATGGTACTTCAAGACCAAATAGCTCTTTATCATCTTTTTTATGTCTAAAAGGGTCTCTCTTCACTTCTAGTGAGCGGACCACCTATTGGTGTGCTTGAGGGAGAAAATTTATCCATGCAAAAATTGCTTAAATATCTTTTCCACATTAGTATACTGGTGTATTAGAACTCCTTAATAATCGGCCTGCAGGCCGATACAAAATTTCATTTCCTTTAAATTTTTCATCTCAAATTCACTTTTCAAATAGGTACATACTTATTTGAGTTTATTAAAAGTTACATTGATATTTAAATCAACTTATACTGCAATAATAACATATACCATTCTATGGTCTTTTATGAATACAAATGGACATAATGTATTATTCACATATCTTTCTTTCAATAAGAATTTACTCAAACAATTATACCACATGTCCATATTGCTTTAATTCATACATAGATTTTTGCAATTTGATGAAGTATACGTCACATATTTAATGTGTATTTATTTATGATATACTTAGTCCTTCTGGGACTCTTGTTGCTTTCATAAGGCATATAATAAGCCTTTCATTAACTGCCATATTAATCAAGTATCAGAACATGATCATTTTCATAATAAGAGAATTATTTTTCTCATAGTCAATGATAGAACGAGTCTAACTTTACTTTAATTGCCTCATTCCATGATGATCAATCATGTTTATGCTAATATTCAGTTATACTTATAAATTATGGATCCATATTTTCTCTTGTAACAGCAAGAGCTACTGTTGAGACAAATTCATCATCAACGATAATTAAATTTCTATTAACTCTTTCTTATATCACAAAAATAATTGAGATCTCATAATTTTCATTTATATGATCATCAACTCCAGAAATCATATCTGGAGGATCTAATTGTTCCGTTGTCTCAGTCTGTGTCTCATAAATGGCTATAGCTCTTTAGCTGAGATCTTCCTCTTCAGGAGACTTTATGAGTGGCGCTGCTTTTCTTTTCCACGGATTTTTGTCTTTAGTTTCAATTTACTATCCACACTTCTAGCGTGTAGTGAGATTGATTGATTTTCTATTTGCAATTGAAATCACAACCTTTGCTAGGGTATTAGCAGCTGTAATATGATACTTTGTCACTCTTTTAACATCTATAAATGCATTTGGCAGTTAAGTTGTAATTTGTTGCAACTGTATTATTTTGTGAACTTCTGGTTCACTCTAACTTGTACATGAATCAAAATTATTTAAAGGGTTTTCCTTCTAATAAATTTCTCGACATTCTTTAGCACTACAGGTGCTTTTCCTCCCCCTAATGTCGAAAAATATGCCTCATCAAAATAAATTCATAATCTCTTTTGTGGACTCATTATCGCAAATTGAGATAGATTTAATATATTCATGGCATAAAAAAAATTTACTACTCATGTCCTTATACAAGTTTCAAGGGAGAGTATATATGATGTACACAATGGCATTCATGACAAACTTTCAAGGTTTAATTATTAAACTATAAGTTCAATGCTTGAACTGCAAGTTCAACGTAATATATTGTGCATGTATACTAGGGATAAAACAGTAATGAAATAATTCATTATAATACACAACTTATAAAATCCTTGCAAATTACTCCTTCAAAGAGTTTGCATAAAATCATCAATATTGAATTGAGTTGTGTCCTCTATAAGGGCGGTTCCTCTTTTAGAATCTCATGATTTATCAAATGATTTATAGCATTCACTTCAGGGAATACAGTTATTCTAATGGACATTATTTAATGATTTATCGTTAGCAATTATTCTTTCAAACTTCTCATTATCTACCAAATGATTTATAGTATTCACTTCAGGGAATGCAATTATACTAGTGGGCATTGTTTGATGATTTCTTATTAACAATTATTCTTTGCAACTACTAGAAAAATAATATTTTTAAATTTTCACTTTTTATATTGCTACTACAGGAGCATGTAACTTTATTACCGCACAATTTCAGCTGTGAAGTAATTTTAAACATGGTTGAATATATTTTCAAATAGACTTTAAGTCTTGTAGGTGTAGATTTAGTCAATCAT